>LPNX010489523.1:454024-502666 GCA_001517045.1 Pseudotsuga menziesii | reverse complement strand
ATCTCGCAATTTGTTTTTTATTGAAACTTAGAATATAAAAAAATCATAAATTGTGGATTTTTTTTAATGGTTGAACATAAAACTAAATTTATAATATTTTTAGAAGTCAGATAGTTTTGTTACTTTTTGAAATTATTTAGTTTTGTCTATATTTATAAAAATATGAAAATGTCAACTTTTCATATAATATAGAATCATGGAATATATATATCAAAGTATTTATGTTTCTATTTATTAGTAATAATTACTCAGACTCATAAGCCAATGGACTATAGATACAATGTCTTGGTTAAATTATTACGGAATATTGGAGGAGGTTTCCCTTCAACATATCAATACTATTAAAAGATCTATTATAAATATTTTTAATGATAATTTATAGTAGGCCTTCTCATACTAAAAGGATCCCATGTGCCCTACCTTAGCAAATATTATACATAGTTCCTTGAAATCCATGATGGTGATCGATCCCAAATTCCTTTTCCATTCTTCCCCGAAGAACTACATCACACCCACCCATTTCAATATATAATATGTGTGTTTCGTGATGATGGTCACCCATTTGGAGTTTCATATTTTCGCATCAACCCCCACATTTCACAATACCTCCATTTTCTATTATAACTTGTAAATTTAGTATATGATGAACATAGAAATGGGTTTATTCTACCACTCGCCTATGAATAAAAGTATGGGTGCTACCACTGCCAATTAATACAATTACTTTGTAGTGCTTCATGTACCCTATCAACTTCAATGTTTGGTCACAATTAGAAAATCGAGGTAGCGGTAGCACAATGAGAATCTAAATTAAATGTTTGAGCACAATCAGAATTTAACTTCAATGTTTGAGCACAATTAGGGTTTGACTTGGTGATTTGGTGCAATGAGGAAAAAGCAACAAACACACCTATCAAGTGTCGACAAACTTGTTATACTAGCGACAAACATTTTCGTCGCTAGTATATCAAGTTCGTCAATTTTTTTTTTAAATATTGTCGTTCGTCACTATAGCAACGACATCTTTGTCATTAAATCAACGAAATTTTTTGTCACAAACACTTATTAAAAAAAAAACTTGCCTCCCGTCGCTATAGTGATGCACACCTCATCGCTACACACGTCGTTTTGTTGCTAAACCAACGAAATTTTCATCACAAAAGTTTTTTTTTGTAAAAAACTTGATGTCCGTCGCTATAGTGGCACACTGTTCGTCGCTATACCCACACAATTTCATTGATGTCTATCGCTAAAGCAATGCACATTCTGTCGCAAAAGTTTAATTTTTTTGTAAAAAAATTGACACCCATCAATATAGCGATGCACAACTAGTGACTACACCCATGCCATTTCATCACTAAAGAAACCAAAAGTTTGCTGCAACAGGTTATTTTTTTGTAAGAAATTTGTCTTCCGTCGCTATAGCGATCCACAGTTCGTCGCTACACCCGTGCTATTTCGTCGCTAAAGCAACTCATGATTCGTCGCAACAACTTTAACCATTTTTTTAACCTTACTTTTCATCGCTATAGTGATGAACTTTCAACTCGTTGTCGGTAAATTATCATCGCAATAGCAACGAAACACCATCATAGTAGTAGCCATACTTTCGTCGCTAATGCGACATATACCATTCGTCACAATTGCGACAAATGTACTAAGCGTTTCTATAGTGATGAATGTTTTCCCACGAAAAGAAGGGGTTTTTTTTGTCACTATAGCAATGCACAAATGTTGCAATAGCAACGAAATTCAATGGGAAAAATTTTCACATGTACTAGTGTCAGATGAGGTACCCTCTCAAAGAAGAAGAATGCTAGGATAGTACCATAGCCGAATTGCTTCAGCTCTCCCTGTCGATGCTTGGTCAACTGCTCTTTGAATGTGCTCAATAAAGCCTCATCCTATTTGAACACTGTGGGTGCGATAACCTCCAAAGCATAGAGCATATGTGATCGAGAAGCCTGATGAGACCCTTGGCTCCTTGAAACTCACTGCATAGTAAAAAGGACTGTGTGAAGAGGCAGATCCATTACCTCTTTGATTGAAATCTTCTTTCTAGACATATAAGTACCTGGAAAGCAGTGACGGTCAATGAGGTCCTATGTAGTAACATCTCCTCCCTGAGGATCTGTCAATGAGATAGGTGCACTGCGCCTGGAAAACCCCATAAGGAAATAGATATCTTCTACCTCCACAGTGAGAAAATGATCCCCCACCTCGAAATATTGTTGTTATGGGTTCGACATTCTCAGGATGTATTTCAACAATCTCACGTGGGATCTCATGCTAGGTACATTAAAAATTATTAGCAGTCCACAACCCCATAGAGTGGCCACAATGCTAGGATCATTCCCATCCCTAGAATCATCAAGTTCATGTTTCCTTTCTTTACATACAACCATATTCACGAAAGTTACCTACCAAGAAATCAAATTGAGGTATTAGAACACAAATCTAAGCAGTAAAGATACTCAAAATTTGTTATTTTGGCTTGTCTCTACCGTGTTTTAGAGAAGTTCGCAGCACTGGATTTGTCCCTTTAAGACAAAGTAGTGGCATCGTCAATTTCTACATGAGAAAGAGCAGTGTCATCGAGGTATTGCCTTTCTCGAAAGGCAAAAGTGCGTTACGCCTTGAGCATTTTTTACCCTTGGGTAAAACTTCCAAAACCCTAAAAAAATGCATGGAATGAAGAAAGAGAACCATAGAAATACTAGGAATGAGTTTAGATCTTACCTAGAGTTGAAGTTTCGAAAAATGGATGGATGATGACTCCGGAATCCTCGCTTGAAAATTGCACACAAATAACTCAAAATGGCTCTCCAGTTGGCAAAAAGTGAAATGGTAAGTTTTTTCACTATTGATCACTAGTTTTTATATGAAATATTTTGGGTTTTTACTATATTATTTCAATTATTTAATCAATAATTACCCTTAATTAGTCATTAAAAACTCATTTTTGAAAATTTTGGAGGTCTAATAGTCATTTCAAAGGTTTTGCAAGGACGAAAAATTGAACGTTTTTGGTTATGTAGGAGTTTGTTTTTTAATTTTACGTACTTACACAAAACGAAAAAAGTCCTTGAGCACTAATTTCAAAATATTGGTCGTGCTCTTTAAACCTAGTACCAAATTTCTGAGTCAACTTTCGCTTCTTTTCAGACTCGTTAAACTCCTTTATCATGAAAAGAAACCCTAATGGAGTCTTTTTGATGCTCTTTTCGGACTCCTTAAATGTGAAAAGATCGTCAAGTGAACTTGATGCGTTCACGCTTGTAAAAGTATTTGAATGATCACCTAGTCGGTGGTAGGTTATCTCTTTTTTTTAGGCCGACTAGACCTAATTATGAAAAAGGAACACTCTAGTTTATCTCAACTAGAAGAGTTCTCTTGGGCATTATTTTATATTTTTTCGGGCCCTAGGGACTAAATCATACAAAAAAGGACCTTTTGGAATCTCCTTCCATTTTCATTGAGACTCTCTAAACATGAACGATACCGAGATAACTTTCAATGGACTCGTTAAACTAAACACTGAGAGACCGTCTTTTTGGAATGAACCCCTCCTTTCTCAAGTTTGTAAAACATATGAGAATGGACTTATCATATGATAAGCTACAACGAGTGTTTGTTACCCTCTTTGAACTTGTAAAAACAAAAAGAGGACTCATCAATCATGATTGGGAAATTAAGGGAAGGGAACTATATTTCATTTGCAATAATGGAAGTTGTTAGTCACCTTTGAACATGGCAGTTGTATGCATTTCATTCAGTCAATTGGGTATTCATCTTATCTCTGAGTTGATCCAGTTTCATGAGTCATGTCACTCCTTTGAGTCTTTCAAAGAATGCATCGTCCATCATCACATTATGTCCTGGTATCCTCCTAGTCAAGTCAATGCTGCCAAGTCTTCGGTTGTGCCCGATGTCCAAAGGGAAGCCATGTTGAGATTTTACATCTGCATTCAAAACTTTGTGTCAGTTACTATTGAGTCAGTCCTATGGCCACATAATACTCAAATTCCAAAACTTTGTTCCGAGTTTTTTGTCGTTGATGTGGGATTCATCATGGCCCTCCTTAGTCTTAGAAACAAAAAACAAGTACCTTGAGATCTGTAAGCATTAATGACAGACCCTATTGCTTTCGACATAGTTTTACATCACTGACCTTTGATCAAAATATTCAACTGAGTGTTCAGCATCAGATCATCTATTCATACTTGGGATATTGTACTGGGTACCTTGGGAATCATCGACATTAATGGTTATCTCCGTTTCACTTGTTAACGGTTCTTATCATTGACCGATAATTAAGTGGTTTCTACCATGTTCGACATCAAGACATTGTAATCACATGGATAGAATCGTACTTTGTTGAAGATGAGACAAATCCCCTGGGTATCTATCAATCCCTCATTGCTTTCCTTGGGTTGTGATGGAGTATTTGTATGAGTCCTAACATGGATCGACATTTATATGGTAGTGGTTGTGCTCAAATTTACGTCCATATGACATAGATCTACATTGTATGGCTAGTAGTTATGTCCAAATTTGAGTCTTGTTCACAGGTATCTACATTGTATTCTAGTAGCCATGATTATTCATACCTTGCATGGATCTGCCTTATATTGGTCTGCAACCATGATGAGGAGTCATTTGGATATGAATCAAATTATCGATGTATTGTAGAAAATCCAAATTGATGAAGGTCTCTGATCAATGAATTCTTTCCTTGAAGTGATAATTTGTTCTTACAAAGATTTCACCTATCCTATTCCTCTAGCTTCATGCTTTGGGGGGAATTCTGTTACACACATTTCTTGTCATCACCATGTAATGAGAACCAAAGCATCAGAATTTTCCTCAAATCCTCAAGATATGAAGTTAGACACAAGCCAGGACTTATGATTTTACACCTTTGTCCACCACCGCATTTTCCATTTGGACAATGTGCATTACCCTTGTCAGTAACGCCCTTTGTCAGTTAGCAAAGAGCAGTGCCACCGCCATATCCTTTGAGCAATAGGTGGTGCATCCCTGGTAATGTTCTATCTCAATAGCAAAAGAGCAGTGCTCGATTTTTAAATGGAAAAAGAGAAGATTCACGAAGCTTCTCGAAGATCAACTTCATGGAAGCCTCATCCCTATACTCGTGGACCACCTAGACTTGAGATCCCTCCTTATAGGGTCTCCCTTCCACCTAACCCATGATAATCTCAACCATTCCTATCCTCCCAAGGGCTATAAGTAGTGCCTCACCCCCCATGGGTAAAAGGAGGAAGCTTTTGCTACAACACCAAAATTTTGGCCAAATCTAGCTAAGGAGAGTGAGCATTAGGAAGACAAGTTGAAGCTTTGTTGATCCCTATTTTGTCATTATTTTTGGTTGTTCATTTGCTCTTTTGGCATCACTTTCATCACCTTTTTCTATACTTCTTGTCATTCAGCTTATCAATTGACCCCAGGTACGAAAGTATTTGAATTTTATGCAAGTCTTGGTTGATTTTCGTTCTTCCATTATTTTATTAGCAATTATGTGATATCCGTAAAACTTCCTGATACATAGACTTATTTTGTATACTATGGTTTCCAAATGAGCCTCCATGTGGACACGCATTCGCGCCAAACACGCACAGCTGCATCCAACTTGTCATTCAGCCCTCCGATTAACCCGTGCCCTATTAGTTGGAATATTCTGAAGCATTTAAAGCAGATAACGATTTTTGTTGATCTATTAGCCACGCGTTCTGTTGGTATGAGATTCTTTGCTCTAAATACTTGGGATCCTATCCTCTCGAGACGACACCATGCTCTATGCCCATGTCAACGAAGATCCTTACACTTGCATCCCACGCGACGATAACTGACACACAAAGGATTATGAAGATGGTTGTACGCTATCACAAATCGTTACATGATTGTTTGTTAGCAGTTAATGTTTTCTATTTGTGGAGCGGTCGACCACTGAAAGGGTCAACCTACTCATCCATGTAAAATTATATAAATTTGTCTCCAGACAAGAGTCGAGTGAGTTCGTCGTCATTAGCAAGGAAATTTTGTAAACTTTGTTCTGAATTTAATATAAGTTCTATCTTCAGCTATGAATTTATGTCTTTTTTTTAGTGAGTGGTGGATTGATCTAAGCGCAACCTCTTATTGATGATAAGGGCCCCTCAACAACTAGAGCTCTCCATTTGTATTTCTTTTATGCCTTTTTGTAGATAAGTAATTTTTATTTCCAGTTCCTGTAAGTAGTTTAATTATCCCGTAAATTGATGTTGTTTATTTCCTCATCTTCTGTAACATGTGTTTACTATGGTTAATACAATTTACACTGTGTTGTTAACATAGTTTCAATTTTCAAAAGACTGGTGGATTGCGTGAGAGGTCGCTGCTACCGGCGATTTGAGGAGGCTCGTGGTTTTGGATTCGTGGTGGAGCTGCCATCGCTGCCTGCGCCCCTCTACCAGCAGTGCTGCTCAGGCCTCGCACCATGGCCTCTCCAGGGGGAGGGGAGCCTCCCTCCTCCCCGATCTCTGCGGTAGAAGCCTTCCACGGGCTGCTAGGGCCTCCTGGGAAGAATATGGTGGCCACTGAAGTTCTGAAATTTATCAAGAAACTAGATGCAGTTCCAGAAATAGCTTTTCTAGAGGAACCTTCGATCAAGATAGCTCTGCCTCTTGTTGAAAGAGGACTGGTTAGCCAATTCATGGGGCTATGGCCTTCTCCCAAAACCACGGACGATTGGATTCAACGTAATTGGAGACCCCAGCTAAAGCATAGCGTCATCTGCTACCCGGTGGGCAGAGGTTTCTTTGTCTTTGAATTCATCTCCAAAGAGGATCGCGACCTCATCTTCCGAAGTGGCCCCTATTTCATGGGCTCCCAAGGTCTGTACCTCAACAGATGGTCTCCGGACTTTGATCCCAATGTAGATGTTCCCAAGGAGGTTCCGGTCTGGGTTAGGCTACCCAATCTTCCGATCCACTGCTGGAACATTCAAGCTCTGGAGAAAATAGGAAATGCCCTAGGACGCTTCATTGACAAAGCCGAGCCCAAAGGCCAGTATTCCTGTGCTCGTATATGTGTTGAAGTAGATCTGGAGGTGGGGCTTCCAGAGGCCGTCAAGATCTCGGTAGGCTCATGGATCCACTTCCAGAAACTAGACTATGAACAGCTTCCTTTTAAATGCAGGCACTGCCATGAACACGGGCACTTTCAACGCAACTTCCCTAAAGCTCAACCGGCAGAAGAAGGGGAGGGATGGAAAAGGGTCAAAAAAGGTAAGGCTCCCGCCAAGACGAATGACAAGCGAGCAACTGGCTCTTCTCAGAAATCAGATCCAAAAGTCCCAATGAAAGAACCAGTCCATCCTCAACCAGCGAAGCCACCTCCAGTCAACTCGATCCAAGGGGCAAGCACTACTGTTTTGAACATCCCAAATCATCCTCCACATATAATCAGCCCGGGAACTACTCCCCCGGCAACTGCAAGTCCAATGGAGATACTCGACATTCAAGCCACAAATTTGTTAGAGCCATGGGAAATCCCTATCCAACTTGATCATGCGCCTCCTAGGTCAGAAAGACCCCCTATCTGTGAAGAAATTCGAGAAGTTGACGAAGAACCCTTAGTAGCCGAATCTGATCTAGGAGGATTTTCAGACGAAGAAGCCTTCGAGTCGAGTAGCTCGCATGCAACCCCAGTCAAGAATCCAAGGGGCCGAAAATCCAAGAAAAGCAAAGGGAAGAAAAATATTATGCAGATGTCTTGCAGGGATCCCAAAAAACCCTCAAAAGTATGATGAACACAAGATCGAAGATCGGCCAGGCCCCTAAAGGGGCCGCCCCCTCTCAAAGTAAATAATTAGGTACATCTCCTAGAACTGCAGAGGATTAGGCAGCCCCTAGAAAGTTGAAGAATGAAAGATCTGGTTAGAAACAATAAGCCTGAGATCCTTCTCGTCCAGGAGACAAAACTGGAGGGTGACCTTGCCCTCCAAGCGGGAAATTTATTTTGGAAAAAAGGCCCGGGGAAAGTTGTGAGTTCCAGGGGAGCCTCGGGAGGCCTAGCCAAATTCTGGGACTCCAACAAGTTTGATTTGCTTTCTGTTCACAGCACTACGCACTAGATCTTCACCATCTTCTCTCATAAAGAATCGGGCCATCATGTAATTTTGTTCAATCTCTATGTTCCTATCTCAACAGCGGAAAAAAAAAGAATGCTGGGAGTCCATTGACTCGTTCCTAAGTGTCCATAGGCCCAGAAATATTATCATCTCAGGAGATCTAAACGTCACCTTAGCAACCTCTGAGAAAAAAGGGGGTTCCATTGTGAGGGACCCTTCCCAGGAATGGGTTGAATATATCATTCTGGGATGGGACCTCGTTGACATCAAACCCTCCAAAGGTAAATTTACTTGGACCAATAAAAGACTAGGGCCTGGGCACATTGCAACCCGTCTTGACAGGTTTCTGGTGCACTCCTCTTTTCTCTCTCTGGGGCTTCATGCGTCCTCCAAAATTCTCCCCAATTGTGTCTCCGACCATAATCCAATCCTCCTTGATCTTACCTCTGAAGAAAACCTGGGGCCCATTCCCTTTAGATTCAGCCCCCTCTGGATCCATCAAGAAGGCTTTTACCAGCTGGTCTCTAGCTCTTGGAGCCAAAAAATCAATGGGAATCCTTCCTTCATCTTGGAAGAAAAGCTCAGAAGGCTTAAGCACGAGCTGAAATCCTGGGCCAAGCTCCTCCCTAATCCTGTTTCTTGCCGTAAAGATGCCCAAGCTGCCTTGGAAAGCCACCAAATCCTCATGGAATCTGCCCCTATCACTGATAGTATTTCCTGGACTGAATGCGCCCTCCAGAAAGAGTATTTCAAAGCTTGCAGGGTTGAAGAAGAGTATTGGCGTCAAAAATCCAGAAGCCTTTGGTTAGTAAGTGGTGACAAAAACACCGCTTACTTCCACAAGCAAGCTGAATCTAGAAAAAATTTCAACACCGTGCAAGAAATTACTCATCAAGGCACTCTCATTAAAGACTTTGAAGGCATTAAACAAGCAGCCTTCTCCCACTTTCATGACCTCTTCTCTGCTCCTATTGCCGAGCCTTTAGACCCCTCTGTCCATCCTCTCTCTCTCATTCCCTCTCTGGTTCAAGGCCCCGATAATGATCTTCTCGCTGCCCCTGTCTCCATGAAAGAACTCCATGCTGCCCTATCTCATATGAAACCGGACAGCGCCCCTGGCCCAGATGGATTCACAGTCAGGTTTTTTTCTTCCTACTGGGACATGATTAAATATGATCTTCTGAGGATGATTACGAATTCCCAAGTTCACCACAAGCTAGGTGGGAGTACAAACTCCTCTTTCTTAGCGCTGATCTCGAAGGAGAAAGGGGCTGCCAGCTTTTCCAGGTTCTGTCCTATCTCCCTCTACAATACAGGCTACAAGCTGGTTACTAAGATCATTGCAAACAGGTTGAAAAAAATTCTGCCAAGAATCATACCTGAAAATCAAGGAGGATTCATAAAAGGCAGGAAAATTCTTGATAATATTATTCTTGTCCAAGAGGCTATTCACTCCAGCGTGAATCGAAAAGAGAAAGGCATGGTAGTAAAGCTAGACCTTGCCAATGCTTTTGATAGGGTAAGATATGACTATCTCTTCATGGTGATGGAGAAATTTGGGTTTTCCTTAGACTTCATTGACTGGGTTAAAGGCTCCATCTGTGCTCCTTGGATAGCTCCTCTAGTAAATGGGAGATCTACAAATTTTTTCCAGGCTTCAAGAGGGCTGAGACAAGGCTGCCCGCTGTCTCCGCTCCTCTATGCCATTCAGGCCTCCATCCTCAGCTTTCAACTAAACAACTGTCAGCAGGTCCAGTCCCTTCCTGGTCTTCGTATGGCTCATAATGTCAAAGACATTAATCATGCCCAGTTTGCAGATGATATGCTGCTCTTGGGAGGTGTTGGTATCCACTCTGTAAGGAGCTTTAAGAACGAGCTTGAAACCTATATCCAGATCTCGGGAAGAAAAATCAACCTGCAAAAAAGCAAAATTTATTGCTGGAACTGCTCTGTTGCAGAAATGGGAAGCACCTCTAGACTACTTGAAATGGAAGGCTCGCAAAGCTGGGACTCATTCACCTATCTTGGGGTTCCGATCTTCAAATCTGCCATCAAACCAGCGAACTGGAATCCCATCATTGACAAGTTAAAAGGAAAGATTCAGAACTGGGGGGCTGGTTGGCTTACGCTGGCAGGAAAAATAGTGCTACTGAAATCGGTTCTTACCAGCATCCCAATCTACCAAACCTCCATTCTCCTAGCTCCTGCCTCTGTCATCAATAAGATTGAAAGCATTCTCAAAAAAAAATTGTGGGAAGGGGGAAAAGGAAATCTGAAAAAACTTCATCTTATCAGTTGGGAAAAAATTAATAAACCCTACAGTGAAGGAGTCCTCCAAATCAGAAGTATTCAAGCTCAGAACTTAGCTATGGGAACAAAGCTCCTCTGGCATCTAATTTCCGGGAGATCTAGCTGGAGCAAAAAGGTCCTATGGAAAAAATACTTCCCTGGCCAGAGGCTTCCTTGTCTAGATAATAACCCACCTCACATCAAAGGCTCCTCTATTCATAAACTTTGTATCAAAGTCACTTCAGATCAAAGTTGTATTGAGTTCCTGGAAACGGGGAAAAAATCAATGTATGGGAAGACTCAATATTGGGAGATGAGCCTTTGGGGCAAAATCTAGAAGTGCAGAATATAAAAAACTGGCTCAAAGATCAGCATGTTTCCTCCCTATGGGATCTCTCTGTCTGGGACTCCGACAATAGCTGGATTGATTGGAAGATAAGTGGGCATCCTCCCTGGCTTGAAGAAGAAGCAAAGAATCTGGCCCATCTGCTGCAAGGCAAAGCTCCTCTCAATCAAACTGTGTGTGACAAAAGAGGTTGGGGGACAAAATCTGGTGTTTACACCACGGCTTAAGGTTATCGATCTTTACTAGATGTTCCCTATGTAGCTCCAAATCCTACCCAATGGAAGTTTGTTTGGTATACTCAATCCATCCCGAAAGTGGATCTCTTTTGCTGGACTGTTGCGCATAGAAGTATCCTCACTGCTGAAAACCTCAGGAAGAGAGGTCTAGAAGGTCCCTCAATCTGCCCTCTGTGTAAAACAAATGAAGAAAATCTTGATCATCTTCTGATTTCCTGCCCTTTCTCAAGAGAAGTTTGGAGAGAAGCCATGTCCCTGAATCACTCTAACTTTTATGTGCCTAATTTAACAGCAGATCTCTTCACCAACTGGGTCGAGTCCTCTCCCTTTCTCCTCTCCAAAAAGGCTCTTCTCAAAGCGGCCTGGATGTTAATTCCGAAGTTCATCATCTGGAAACTGTGGCTCAAAAGGAACAATCGCCTCTTCAGAAATATGGAGAACCCCCCTTCAAAGGTTGCCCTCAAAGCAAGAATTTTCTTGGAGAGGCTCTGGATCATAAGTTGGGCCTTAGCAATGCTCATCCACTGGAGGATTTGGAATCTTCTTGGCTATCATCCTTCACTTCTAATGCCCAATTCCTCCTCTGGAAAGGGCACCAAAGCTCTTTGATTGGGAGATCCGTTTGGAAGAAGATGATTTTATTAAATGGAGGTGCTTGCTGGAATTTCATTGTCTGTTTTTTGATGGTGCCTCAAAAGGCAACCCAGGCCCTTCGGGTGGGGGAGGAGTGATCCTATCCCCCTATGGTTCCATTAGATCCTCCTATGCCTGGGGGTTGGGAGTGGAGTCGAACAACATTGCTAAATATTATGCCCTGTGGCAGGGTCTCAGGAAAGATAATAGGCTCAGCATTCGAAAGATCTATGTCTTTGGTGACTCCAGAATTACTGTGCAGGCCATTTGCTCGAAATCTCGGCCTTCTAACCTCCCCTTGAAGTGCATATACCAGAAAATTCAGCTCCTTGCAGGTAAGTTCCAGTCTATAAGCTTTTATCACATATTACGGCATCTTAACAGCAATGCCGATCTTGAGGCTAATCATGCCACGACTCTGAGCAGAGGTTCTATAAGAGAAAATGGAACTGAAACTTTCTACAACATCCCCTGACCTTGGCAGGTCTGTCCACGTCCTCTGCGATTGATTCTCTTAATTGCTGGCTTGTCTATTGCCTCAATCGGCCTTCAGAATCCCTTGTGCTTTCCTATCCTCAGCGGCTCTATGGCTCCTCCCTTAGTTCTGGTTGTTGTTTTTATTCTTAAAGATATGCTGACCAAGCTGGAAGGAAAGGATCTCAATCCTCTCAAAGAGCAGGTTATCTCCCAACGTGCTCTGAAGGGAATAATTGAGCTAGACGTTAAAAATAATTGGTCTCTTCCTCAAATGCACTCAAGAAGTTCAAAGAAGTCATCTTCCTATTCTCAAAGCTGCCCAGTCGTCTATGGAGACTTCACTCATGGAGTTCCTGTCATAGAGATAGCTGTCAAGGATACCCTCCCAAAGTTGGACTTCATTTGCTCTTGGACTGCCAATCTAGCTCAACCTTGTAATTTTTTGGATTCTCTTTATGTTGTTCATGTTTGCTACTGGCATTATTGCCTTATACGTTCCATTTTAAATTTGCAAGCAAACCGTCGCCCCCATAAGACTGGTGGGAAATTTGATGTCTCTGTTTTCTGGTCTCTGCCATTCATGACAGAGCAGTTGGCTTTGATCACGAATGCTACCAGTGTAATTCAGCACCCGGAAGCTGTTTTTCCGGCTCTTTAATATTCTAACCATCAGTTATTGTCAAAAAAAAAAACATAGTTTCAATTTCCAGAATTAAAAGTGATCGGTTATGCATAGTCATTTCTAGTCTTATTTTCATCTTGTTTCTTGGTTTTATATTTGTAATCAGATAGAGTTCAATTAGTTTAATGTCTTAGGCTTAGTTTTTAGTTAGATTCAGCTTTGTCAATTCATGTTTAGCTGTTGATTAACTTCAATCATATTTTCTTTTGTCTCATTAAATGATATGAAATAATATCTCTTCCTAACTATAGATTAGCACAAGTTATTCTTATGTTGTTTCAATTGTTAGATAAGTTTAGTTACTACTTTTTACATTACAATCTCATATGCATAAATAAACTGATGCTAGGATCATCTAGGTTATCTATTTCGTAATTTACATTGGTTTTCTCCATTTAGATTGTCTTTCTATATTGCCATCCAAACCTTCATTCAGACTTTAATATTCCCCGTTTTGTTTTATGATTGTTTGAAGTTCAGTTTTCCTGATTTTTAAAATGTATTACCTTCTGTAATTGAAAAGTAGTTATATATGTGTAATTAGGACCTTACTTCAAACCACATAAAGTATCCATTAACTTCCATAATTACTCTTATATTTTGTTCCTTTTATCTTAATTTGTTTTTGAATTGTGTTTCTGCTTTCTCTGATTTCTTCATTTATTTATGCTGTAGAATTTGTCAATTGCATCCTTAGTTTAGTTTACTTCATTCTTAAGTTTAGATTGAATTTAGAAGTAAATTTGCTAATTCTATTATCTAAAAGGCACATTAGTTCTTTATATTTTGATCATCATTTCTAGCATAAGATTTATCCTCCTTACTTCATAGTTACTAAAGATTTTTATAGAATAGGGCTGATCTAGAAAATAAGATATCTTTATTAGGTTTTCCACTTGATTTTAAATTATAAATATAAATTACTTTCAAGTAAATATCTTTATTAAGTTTTCTACTTGCTTCTAAGTTATTTTTTATTCCCTTACATTTGTTTCATACGAGAGTAGTATACCTCCAAATTCAGAGTAATCGTTAAAATAGTCTTGTTTCTTGTCATTGATAACATTTTCTTATGGGTTGAACATAAATCACAATGTTTACTATTACTTGTAATTGGACACTCCTTAGTTTACATCTATTTGTAGAAGTAAAATTAGACTTGATTCCATTCAGTTTCTTTGTTTCTTTAGAAAGTTATTTTGATACATCTCCTTCTCCAATTCCGATCACAATGAATGCATATCCTCGGAATCCTCAAGGAGAATGGAACTAGATAATTTAGTTTAATTATTGTATATTTGTCAATTGTATGTAATCTTTTTTTTTCATATATTTAGAGTTCTGAATTTGTTTATAGACTTTCTAATTCCTAGATCAAGAAGATGAATAATTAATTAATAGGTTTCACCATAAAGAGTAGTTAGAATAGTCTTGTTTACATATATATTTTTAGTTATTGTTTATAGAGTAGAGTAGTATAGATTGATACTGCTCTAATCTAGTGGTCTTTTCCCAGTCTAATTACCTTAGTAGTTGGATTTCTGGAGTTTGAATCAGTTTTTCATTTTGAAAGATCTTTCGATCTTCTCTTTATTTAAATATTTCCATGACACCTTCGGAACCATTCTACCTTAGCATATATTTTGTGTCAACTCTAAGTTTACAAACCTCGGTCAATAATTAAATATTTGGTGAATTAATTAAGACAATAAAACACCCAACATTTTTGGTGTCGTTGCTGGGGAGTTGTTCTATAAGGTAGAATAAGTCACGAATAAGTAGAATTTCCTTATGAAGTTTAGAAATAGGCTGGTGGTGGGGGAGCAATAAGACGAGAGGTAAGAACCTGTGCATCTGTTATAACAGGCGCCCCCAAATCCAGCAGTGATAGTAGTATTGTAGGTTTTCATTTAGTTTAGATTTTCATGAACATACCTAGAGATTCGAAAGGTAGACACATTAGAACTAGTTCTCAAAACTTTGTTAAAATTACTGCTAACCTTTACGGGGGGCATAATACCCCAACCACTAACTCAGAGGAAAGGTATCGAAAAACACAAGTAGGAAGTATTTCTTCTTGGAAACCTAAAGGAGGGGCCATATAAGGTAGGGAAACCCTAGTAGGAAGTAGTTCTAAGGACCCCATTCCCGAATAATTTCATGAGGGCCATCCATTGGAAGCCCTCAACCCTCCACTAGTGCAAAAAGATAACTATACATCTTTTTCACTAGTAGGGGATCCAAACTTCGCCAATTTCATTGATCCTGCTTAGGTAAAAGCTCTCTTTGGAAGCTCAATAAATACAATTGTTTCACAGATTGAGACATCCATAGTAGGACCTACCTTCCCTACAGAACCTAATAAAGACACGACTGACAACTTCTCTTATGAGAGGAATATATCCCCTGAAGAAGAACATTGGGATGCCTCATTATCACCTCAGAAGGAACCTCCTAGGTACACTCTTTTTAAAAATGGAACCTACATGGAGAGATGGGGAGAAGAAGAAGATCATGACGAGGTTAGAAATGACAGAGAAGAAGGAGAAAATCGAACTGAGGCTACCTTCGGGTTTCCTTTCCTGGACACTGCACAAGATGTAAATATGAAGAACATCCCTCCTTCCTCATTACCTACTTTCTATGGAAAAAGTAATGAAGACCTAGACACATTTTTGTTCGATTTTGATATTTGTGTAGAAGCTATAACTATCTACTAGATGCTCACAAATTGAAACTTTTCCCTTCTACACTAAAAGATTCTGCTTTAATATGGTTCATGGGATTAGGAGAGTATACCATCAGAACTTGGGAATATATCAAAACCACATTCTTGCGGAAATATCAAGAGTATTACAAACCTAGAGACTTTCGAAACAATATTTTAAATATACAGTAACTCTAAGACGAGAGCTTAGAGGATTATCTCGAAAGGTTTATCTATACATTACACAAGTATAAATATAATGACCTTCGAGAAGATGCAGTATGAACACTCTTACTTAAAGGGATCTCAAAAGACCTAGTAGAAAACCTTAATCTCATGGAATCTGGCGATATCTCTCAGAAACCTTTTGCACAAATGGGTGAGATGTGTAGAAACTACTCTAGAAGTAGGGAGAAAGTTGGGAGAAATCTTCGAGAGCCCTACAATAGAAATCCATAGAAATCCAAAAGGGAACACATCTAGTTCCAGAGGAGTCACAAGGATAGAATTAGGAAACCTATTGGAAAAGTTCAAAACTGATATTTTAGGAGCAATGGGTTCCAAACTAGATGCGTTACAATCTAGGAAGAGGCAAGAGGAATAATGTGCAACAATGAGCATTTTATGTCCAAGATGTAGGACTAAACATCCCCAAAGGAAATTCCCCTTGAACAACATCTTCATATGTCACATCTGTATGGATGATCATACGACAGAAAACTGCCAATCGCTTCCTGGGTTACAATCCATATATAAAAGTAAGGACATTGGTGAAACATCTAGGAGGCCTCCTTGGAAACCAAGAGACCAACCACCATATCAAAAAATTTCACCACATTCCCCACCCTATTATCATCCCTACCAACCACCTCAACAATGGAACACTTCAAGTTGGCAGAACTGGCCACCCCAGTATCCTCCTCCTCATTTCACTCAGCATCAGTATTGGCCATAGGGGTGGAGGGGACATTCATACCCCCAGTCACCACCTGTATCTGCACCTAATAATCCTTATCCTCAACATCCAGCCAATTCCCAACAATTATTTCCTGGGTTTATGCCTCCAGTTCCCCTTATTACACAACAACCTCATCATTTCCAGAATACAAATCCTCCACGACCTACATTATTACTCGTACAACCAATACCTAACCCAAACAATAAGTCAAATCAAGCTCTCAACAACATTGAGTTGCAAACTCTTCCATCCTATGTTATTTCGACTGTACCCGTACATGAGATACGATTACGATCTGGAAGAGTGGTGAATGACAAACCCAAGTCATCAGTCGTCATTCGTGAGGACAATGAAGAAGAAGAAGACCCCAATGAGGTCATGAATGATTCTATTTTGCAGGATGTGGATATCCCAAAGATTCCATCACATACCCATCCTTAGCAAGAACTAACTCAGGAACAAAGAATACCTCCTTTTCCAGAATGACTAGCAATAGAAAAACCTTTATTCGTCCAGAGTATGAAATTTTAAATGAAATAAAAAATATATGTGGCAAAATTCCTCTATTACAGGCTATTAAGGATATACCAATTTACAACAAGGTAATAAAGGAACTGTGCATTAAACGCCCAGGTAAGAAACAAAAATACCCCCTCACGATTCATGTTATACAAGAGATGTCTGAGTGTATGACAAACCAGTCTCGGGTTGCAAAATATACCAATCTGGGGAGCCCAAAGGTAACTGTTATTGTAAATAATGTTTCCATAGAAAATACACTTATCGATTTAGGATCTCGTATTAATATGATGACCACCGTAGTCTTAGAAGTTTTATAGTTGGGACAATTTCTCCAACTGACCCCTTCAATCCTAGAACTAGCAGACTGTACCATAGTAAAACCTGCTGGAATGTTGGATGATATTATTGTATGAGTGACTTCATGGGAATACCCTGTTGACTTTATGGTCGTAGAAGCAAAGGATCCTTCTAAAGGACATCCTATTATCCTAGGAAGACCATGGTTAGCCACTGCTAACACCTTTATAGGATGTAGGGATGGGGAAATGACCATTTCAAATGGGTTGTCCACACAAAGACTTGTTTTATACCCCCAACACAACCAATAACTAAAAACTTGTGGTGGTTAGACTATTCTTTTGGGGATGAGAACTTTGATGACCTTTCCCTTCCTAGTGATTACTCCTGGGCACTTCAGGAGCAGACTACTGAGAATGTGTTAAGCCAATTTGTTCCCTCAACAACTTGTATAGATTTTCCTCAGTCTTTTGCTCAATTCGATCAAATTTTTGGAGATGAGTTTCAAGAAAATATGGCCCTCTCAACACTTGTGGAGACACCACGTGTATTTGACATTGAAGAACATACAGGATCCTATACCATACCTTGTGAAGTTGATCATGAAATGTTTTTACATATAAACATAGGGTTAAGTGAAAACCAACAAGAGTAGTTTCTCAAGGTCCTTAAAAAACAAGTGGGAGCATTTACATGCGAATACACTGATATGAAGGGTATACACCCTGACACTTGTATTCACGATATTTACATGGATGCAAACATACCACCTATAAGGAAGCTGCAGAGGACGATGAATCCTTCTTTGAAGGACATATTTAAAGAAGAGTTACAGAAACGCCTCAATGTTGGTTTCATCTACCCAATCTCAGACAGTAAATGGGTGTCTCCTCCAATGGTAGTCCCAAAGAAAGTCAAAGGGAAATGGCATATTTGTGTTGATTTCCGAGAGCTAAATAAGGCTACTCTTAAATACTACTTTCCTTTTCAATTTATCGATCAAGTGCTAGATACCCTTTCTGGCAAACAATACTTTTCCTTTCTCAACGAGTATAGTGGATACAATCAGATTTTGATAGCATTTGAGGATCAGGATAAGACTACTTTATGTGCCCTTGGGGGACATATTCCTATATATTTTTTCCATTCGACCTATGTAACACACCTGCCACTTTTGAGCGTGCAGTATTAGGATTTTTTATTAATCTTATACATGACTGCATAAAGGTGTACATGGATGATTTTACAGCTTAAGGTAATACCTTCCAATAGGCTCTTGATAATCATAAGAAGGTCCTGATCTAATGTCAAGAGACAAACCTAGCCCTTAGCCATGAAAAATGTAAAATGTTATTAACAGAATGTATAGTCTTGGGGCATCATGTCTCTTCACAAGGGATCAAGGTAGAACCTTCCACAATAGAAGTAATTGTTGGTGTTAATTCATAAACTTGTTTCTACCTTTTTTATGTTTGCTTGTTATTTTTATTTTAGTTTGCTTATTTTCTTGAGTTTATCCTTTCACTTATTATAAAATATTTGGTATTTAGTGAAATTATTCGAGTGTTTTTTTCCTTTAGGTTCATTATTGTTTTTCCTTTGTTAGCTTTTGAAGGGTTTCAAGGTCATTATGTTGAGTTAATATGTCACAAATATATTCCAAAAGCATAGTTTAACACCTAACCTACATTCAAAATGGAAAAAACAGTTAGAATAGCACCAAAAGTGATTTCAAATTATTCTGGTAGCGCAACTGCCAAAAATTAACACTACGGCGCTACAAGAAAATCGTTTTTTGCTAGAATGGTCATTTTTCAGTCCGATTTTTTGGGGATTTCACTCCTAAAGTGTTAAATAAATCATTGGTCACGTTTGATATATGTTTTGCCAAGTTTTTTTCATGTAAATAGGCGTCAGTCTCATGTGAGGGAGATTCTGGCAACCGTTCTGGCAACTGGATGCAAATTTATGGCAAATGATGATAGTGAGTGAAATAAGGTAAGATTTTCGGGGAAGATGTTCTAAATTAAATATTATGGATCTGGTGGAGACGCTAGAACGAAGACATCTGCCAAAAAACCGAAGATTGTTGTTATAGAACAGAATTGAGGTTTTCATGGTTACACAGGAAAATAGGGCTTCCTGGTCTCGCCACCTGCAATCAAATTGGACGTTGAAGGACACTTGTACATCTAAGGTGGAAAATCTGACAGCTCAAGAAACAATTTTAAGCATCTGCAGTTAGACATAAAGGAGGTATTCCGTGATCACCAATTAATGACTGTTAATTTGGGGTTTTCTCGGTGAAGCCAGTTTTATCAAAATTGTTTAAACAGAACATTAATATATGCTCTAAACAACACCCATGTCGAGGAACTAAGAAGACTAGAAGTGTTGGTGAGTGACTAGTTGAAAAATATCAGTTTTTAATTGAGCATGACCCTATCAAAGCCTGAAAGTGTGGTGATGTGAAGAGCTGTGCATTTTAAGTGGTTTAAACTTCATAAATGAGTCTGTTACCTGTGTACAATGTAGTAAAGGAGCTAAACATTTGAAATTTCATGAAGACCTAGTCTTAATGCATGCAGAAAGCTGATTAGTTTTTTTTTGAAGTCAAGTTGAAACAGAAAAATGAACAGAGCATTAGGTTGTTCTCCTTGTCATTACAACACAGGGTTCTCTTTATACAGTCCAAAGAGGGTCTAATATTTGAATGAGCAGTGTGCATAATATCTAGTTTCATCAACAGTTTAATGAGGAATTTGGAGTAACCTATGACCTAAATCATTCGGACACTGTGATAAATTTCATTTCACCTTAGAAGAACAAAGAATCAGTTAAGGAAGTTTGAGTGACAGCTGATATGAAGAAAAAATTGAAGGCAACTTCTACAGACCTATTAGATGAGGATGCAGACCAACTGAACTACATTTCATGAAGGAAATAGTGCAAAGAATCTGTTGGAAAACACTTGTGGAGATATATAACAGTAAAGCAGCATCCAGTTTACAGTGAAATGCACAGATCACAGAGAATTCTGCTCAGTTTTTCCTATTTTGGGTTATTGATGTAAAATGCATACCATGAGCTGATGGAGAGGAATTTTTGAAAACAAAAAGAGGTTTTTGTTCATAAGATATCCATAGACAAAAACCCCTCTCAGTTTTGCAACAGCTATCAAGGTTTGAAATATCCAATTTAATCTTTGCAGCCTATTTTTCAAGGTTTTTAAATATTTAATATTTTCCTGTTTTAGTGTTCATTTTGCGGGGAATATTCTGATCGATTGGAGATGAATTTTTAAAAACCAAGAGAGGGTTTTGTCCATCATGGACCCATTCATAAAAACCCCTCTCAGGTTTTACACAGGTGTCACGAATTGAAAGATATGGAATCTTCTTTGACACCTATTTTCCAGAAATTCGCCATATTTGCCAGGAATCCGATTTGTTATTTTTAGTCAATTAGTTGAATTAGTTAGTTAATGTAACTGCTGGGTAGTTTTAATTTTGACCTAATGAAGGGGAGATAGAACTACTTCTTTGTAATTATAAAAGAGGGACAAAGGGACTGAAGAAGGGTGAAATTTTTTGGGAGAACTTCATGAGGTCTTCAGACTTATTTGTGAGCTAAGTATTATGACTCTTGTATGTATTTGATGGCAAAATTATGAAATATATGACACTTTTTACCCTTTAGTTTCTGTGTTGGCTTCATTGTTCAGCTTGTTTAGTTGCTTAACTGATAAATTCATTGCTGGTCTATGTTTGTATGCTGGTGATGCTTATCTTTTATGAATGAACTTCAATATGTGTTCTGTTGGATCTTGTTGATTATATTATGCATCTTTGTCATTAATTGCTTATGATTTAGTACTTGTTTATATCATGGGTGTATTCCCTGTTGTTCACCTGATTTACGACCAAGAAACATTGCAGAAACCCTAAAACCTAGTTTACTTTATTGAGTTTTATTTGAGATTGTGTTGGCTTGTTTCTTTAGCCTTGGAAACAATTTCTGGCACAAACATCTTTGGCGCCGTTGCCGGGGACGAAGTTGAAGACACATATTCCCTGGGATACTTATCTATTTTACTGGTTTTAAGAGGTGGACTTAAACCAGCACTTTTTGAAGGCTATTTTTCACCAAAGTTTGACACAGTTGCTACTAGAGGAGTTGGAAGAATTAGAAGGTTTCAGTCATCCCCAGCTTTATGCAGCCCTAATTAATTTGAACTACTGTCACCCCTTTCTCTTTCTGAGGAGAAGAAACTAAATCTGTCTTGACAAATTAATTGGCGAATCCACTATTTCAAGATGTAGAGGCCAATGTCCATGGAAGATATTCTGGCTCGAAGGTTTGCACCTTTCAATTTTTCTGATATTCCAAGTTTTCCAAATCCAGTACCTAATATGGATGTTTGGGGAGATTGTCTTCCATTGTTTAGAGAAAGCAAAGAGGATAATCCATCAGATCACCTCATCAAATTTCATCAATGTATGGTCCAATTAAATATCCAGTATGAATATGTGCTCATGAATATGTTCATGTATTCACTTGACCAAGATGCACGAGATTGGTATTTTTCTCTTCCTGCTACTAGCATTTCCTCACTGAAAGAATTCCACGTATGCTTTCGGAGACATTGTAAGTATATGTTCTCAGCTGAACACTTTTTAAAAGATTATTGTGAGCAGGCTGATGTTTATAACACAATTTCTGATTTAAAAAATCATGATGATGAGTGCAATCAAGGGTTCAAAACATGTCATGAAGAAGTTGAAGTTTCAGAAATTGTTGAAGATGAAAAGGTAACATTTTTGGATACTGCTGTCAAGGAAGAATGCCATGATCATTATGATAATCAAGTTGTTGTTTTAGGTCAGTTTGAGGATTATTCAAGTGATGAGATCAGTAGAGATAGTTTGGAACATTCTCATAATGATTTCAACAGCCTTAATAACCATTTGAATGTTAATCCTTTTGAAGATCAATCTCTAGTTCAACAAACTTTTGAAAATCAGTGTTGTGTTAAAGATCAGCTTTGTATTGAAGGAAAAGATGAACCTTTAGCATCATCATTCAAAATTTCTCAGAATACTCCTTGCTATGATGAAGAGATTAGGGTTCCAAGACAAGAATTCTGTGATGAATTAGATTCTATTCCTTTTGGTTTTGATACTAAAATCAATGAAGGCCAAGCTGTTCACATTTTTTCAAAAGTTGCTTATATTCATGGTTATGATAAATCTGTTGTTCAAAATCATTATGAAGAGGCTCTAATTTTTAATAAATATGATGATGAAATTGAAAAGAAAGACCCAGATATCTGTGAGGTGTGTGATATGTCACAATCTGATCAGCAGACTCAAGAATGCATTCAGTCTATTGTCCTTGAACAGCAAAAGCCAATGCCTAATAGTCATTCATTTGAAGACAGTATGGAAAAGGAGGTTCAAAGTGTTGACATTGTTGATGATACTATCCAAAAAATTATGGAGAAAATTCAGGCTGGTCCTGATGTCATTTTTCACCAACGCCTTATTGATATTCATGGAACAAAATATTCTTATGGACAGCTTGTCTTTTTCATAGAGCAGGAAGAGGTAACTTATGGAAGTTTTTATGACCCAATAGCAGATTATTTAGAGTCAATACCAGGTTATAAATCTGTTATTTCAGAGACGCCATTTGATGAAAGTGAGTATAAGTTGTTAGATCATTACTCTTCATGTTTTCCAATATTTCTGATTATATATATATTTGGAGTTGGAAACAAGTTTTGGTGGGTTGATCAAATTTCTTCTTGGTTACATTGGAAATGGGATTTCGATTTGATTCAGTAGATGGAAGGTTCCTCAGAGAAAGAGATTTGATTTTTCATTGTATATATTAGTGTGTGAAGGATTGAATAAAGACTCCATATCCCAATGGATGTTTTGCAGAAAAACAGGCAGTTTTGGTTACAGAAGGCACTAGTCTACAGGTTCTTGAAGCCTCACAGGAAGGACTTCATCCCGCAGCTGGAGCCAGATGTTAAGTCAGGAACTTGTTTTTACCTTTTTTATGTTTGCTTGTTATTTTTATTTTAGTTTGCTTATTTGCTTGAGTTTATCCTTTCACTTATTATAAAATTTTTGGTATTTAGTGAAATGTTTCGAGTGTTTTTTGCCTTTAGGTTCATTATTGTTTTTACTTTGTTAGCTTTTGAAGGGTTTCAAGGTCATTATGTTGAGTTAATATGTCACAAATATATTCCAAAATCATAGTTTAGCACCTAACCTGCATTCAAAATGGAAAAAACACTTAGAATAGCACCAAAAGTGGTTTCAAATTATTCTGGTAGCGCAACTGCCAAAAATTAATACTGCGGTGCTACAAGAAAATCGTTTTTTGCCAGAATGGTCATTTTTCAGTCCAATTTTTTGGGGATTTCGCTCCTAAAGTGTTAAATAAATCATTGGTCATGTTTTATATATGTTTTGCCAATTTTTTTTCATGTAAACAGGCGTCAGTCTCATGTGAGGGAGATTTTGGCAACCGTTCTGGCAACTGGATGCAAACTTATGGCAAATGATGATAGTGAGCAAAATAAGGCAATATTTTCAGGGAAGATGTTCTAAATTAAATATTATGGAGCTGGTGGAGACGCTAGAACGAAGACATCTGCCAAAAAACCGAAGATTGCTGTTATAGAACAGAATTGAGGTTTTCATGGTTACACGGGAAATTAGGGCTTCCCGGTCTCGCCACCTGCAATCAAATTGGACGTTGAAGGACACTTGTACATCTAAGGTAGACAATCTGACAGCTCAGGAAACGATTTTAAGCATCTGCAGTTAGACATAAAGGAGGTATTCCGTGATCACCAATTAATGACTGTTAATTTGGGGTTTTCTCGGTGAAGCATGTTTTATCAAAATTGTTTAAACAGAACATTAATATATGCTCTAAACAACACCCCTGTTGAGGAAATAAGAAGACTAGAAGTGTTGGTGAGTGACTAGTTGAAAAATATTAGTTTTTAATTGAGCATGACCCTATCAAAGCCTGAAAGTGTGGTGATGTGAAGAGCTGTGCATTTTAAGTGGTTTAAACTTCATAAATGAGTCTGTTACCTGTGTACAATGTAGTAAAGGAGCTAAACATTTGAAATTTCATGAAGACCTAGTCTTAATGCATGCAGAAAGCTGATTAGTTTGTTTTTGAAGTCAAGTTGAAACAGAAAAATGAACAGAGCATGAGGTTTTTCTCCTTGTCATTACAACACATGGTTCTCTTCATACAGTCCAAAGAGGGTCTAATATTTGAATGAGCAGTGTGCATAATATCTAGTTTCATCAACAGTTTAATGAGGAATTTGGAGTAACCTATGACCTAAATCATTCAGACACTGTGATAAATTTCATTTCACCTTAGAAGAACAAAGAATCAGTTAAGGAAGTTTGAGTGACAGCTGATATGAAGAAAAAATTGAAGGCAATTTCTACAGACCTGTTAGATGAGGATGCAGACCAACTGAACTACATTTCATGAAGGAAACGGTGCAAAGAATCTGTTGGAAAACACTTGTGGAGATATATAACAGTAAAGCAGCATCCAGTTTACAGTGAAATGCACAGATCACCGAGAATTCTACTCAGTTTTTCCTGTTTTGGGTTATTGAAGTAAAATGCATACCACGAGCTGATGGAGAGGAATGTTTGAAAAAAAAAGAGGTTTTTGTTCATAATATATCCATCTACAAAAACCTCTCTCATTTTTTCAACAACTGTCAAGGTTTGAAAGATCCAATTTAATCTTTGCAGCTTATTTTTCAGGGTTTTTAAATATTTAATATTTTCCTGTTTTAGTGTTCATTTTGGCGGGGCATTTTCTGATTGATTGGAGATGAATTTTTAAACACCAAGAGAGGATTTTTTCCATCACAGACCCATTCACAAAAACCTCTCTCAGTTTTTACACAGGTGTCACGAATTGAGAGATATGGAAGCTTCTTTGACACCTATTTTCCAGAAATTCGCCATATTTGCCAGGAATCCGATTTGCTATTTTTAGTCAATTAGTTGAATTAGTTAGTTAATGTAACTGCTGGGTAGTTTCAATTTCGACCTAATGAAGGGGAGATAGAACTAATTCTTTGTAATTATAAAAGAGGGACAAAGGGGCTGAAGAAGGGTGAAATTTTTTGGGAGAACTTCAGGAGGTCTTCAGACTTATTTGTGAGCTAAGTATTATGACTCTTGTATGTATTTGATGGCAAAATTATGAAATATATGACACTTTTTACCCTTCAATTTCTGTGTTGGCCTCATTGTTCAGCTTGTTTAGTTGCTTAACTGATAAATTCATTGTTGGTCTATGTTTGTATGCTGGTGATGCTTATCTTTTATGAATGAACTTCAATATGTGTTCTGTTGGATCTTGTTGATTATATTATGCATCTTTGTCATTAATTGCTTATTATTTATTCCTTGTTTAGCTCATGGGTGTATTCCCTATTGTTCACCTGATTTACAACCAAGAAACATTGCAGAAACCCTAAAACCTAGTTTACTTTATTGATTTTTATTTGAGATTGTGTTGGCTTGTTTCTTTAGCCTTAGAAACAATTTCTGGCACAAACAGTTGCTATTCCCTCTGCAAAAACTCAAAAGGAGGTAAGGATATTTCTTGGTCATGCAGGCTACTATCGTCATTTTATTTAAAATTTTACTAAAATAGCTACACCAATGTTTAAATTGTTTGCAAAAGATGTAGAATTCCAATGGACTGAATCTTGTCAACGTGCTTTTGAGGTCTTAAAGGCTAAGTTATTAGTTGCACCAATACTTAGGGTTCCTGATTGGCCCCTTCCCTTCCATACATCCACTGATGCTTCTGACTTGGCCATAGGAGGATTCCTAGGTCAAAAGGAAGGCCAAACCTATTATTCCATCTACTTTGTTAGCAAGAATTTGACTCTTTCCGAACTGAATTACACTGTTACTGAAAAATAGTTTCTGGCAGTAGTCTACTCTATCAATAAATTTCATCATTACATCATAAGATATGAAGTTTTTGTGCATACGGACCACTCTTCCATTAGATTTCTAATGAACAAACCAATTACCAATGGCAAGGTAACCTGGTGGTTTCTTCTATTACAAGAGTTTAACATCATTGTCATTGATTGACCTGGTAGAGAGAATTTGGTAGAAGATTTCCTCCCTCATATTCAACATGATGATAGTGTTAAACCCGTTGATGATACTTTCCCTGGTGAACATCTATTTGTCGTGTCTATCCAAACTCCTTGGTTTGCATACATTGCTAATTATTTAGCAACTAGGAAGTTTCCAAACCACTTTTCCCCACACAAGAAACGTCGCATTATAGTCCAAAGTTCTAACTACTCTTGGGTTGACAATGACCACTTTCGTACTGGTCCAGATCCTATTATCAAACGATGCGTACGAGAGGATGAGATGACAAAAATCCTCCATGCATGCCATGATTGGCCATGTGGAGGACACTTCTTGGATAAGTGGACAACATACAAAGTGTTTCACTCTAGATATTATTGGCTAAGAATTTTTAAGGATGCTGCCAAGTATGTTAAAGGATGTGATAGTTTCCAGAGAATGGGTAGACCTACGTCATCTGATGAGATGCCCTTACAACCTCAGATCATCATTGAACCTTTTGATAAATGGGCACTTGATTTTGTAGGGCCAATCTCTCCCATGTCCTGCAAAAAGAAGTATATCCTAGTTTGCACGCACTATGTCACCAAATGGGTAGAAGCTAAAGATTTGTTTCAAGCCACAGAGAAATTTGTGGTAGAATTTATATATGAAGAGATATTTACTTTGTTTGGTGTGCCTGGGGAAATTGTCACTGACCAAGGTTCTCAATTCACCTCCAAATTGATGAAAGAACTTACCACGAAGTATTGCATCCAACATTGCAAGTTCTGACCCTGCCACCCACAGGCTAATGGCCAAGTAGAATCAACCAAGAATGTATTGGAAGCTATATTAACTAAAACCATTCATCTACATCATAAGGACTGGCACATAAACTCCTAGAGCCCTTGTGGGCCTATCGAATAACATGGAGAAACACTACTGGACATACACCCTATGAGATAGTATATGGGAAACAAGTCCTTTTACGTATTGAATTCCAAGTTAATACTTTTCGTATGGTTGTACAGTTAGGAATGGATTTGGAAGAAGCACAGAAACAATGAGTTTCACAGATCAATGAGTTGGATCAGATTAGACAAGACGCACTCCAAATAACAATGTTAATACAAAACCAACGAAAAAAATGGCATGATAAATTTATTAAGCAAAAGCAGTTTAATACTGGGGATTGGGAATTACTATTTGACTCAAGGTATAAAAATTTCAAAGTAAAATTAACTACCCGTTGGATGGGTCCATATGAGGTAGTTACACTCCTTCGATAATGGGTCATTAGAAATTAAGACAATTGATGGTTCACAAATTTCCTTTGTCATAAACAGACACAGACTTAGACTTTATCATCAACCGGTATCTAAACAAGATTTCGTGCAGAATGTCTTACAACAAAAGGAGATGGAGCTGGTAGAAGAAGAAGTCATTCTTCCTCCTCCCAATCCTTAAATTATTTTGGGTTGTCATTATTTATATATATGTAGATATGTTTTTGTTTCTTCGAATAAATAAAGAGTCATTTCTAACAAGATGATTTCATTTATACAGGAGATTCAGTCCTATGATCACCCTATGGAATTTTGTTAATTAAAACAGGAAGACTCTTTTCATTTCCCTAATTTTGATAAATTTTATATATTCTTTTGTTGTGAATAAATTTGAATCATCTAACAAATGGTTTTGCAGTTTGATTACAGGAACCGTATCTCTATAAGCAGATCATGAAATATTCTCTGAAAAGGGAGGTGCTCTAAAGACTCATAATGTACCTTAACTCCTCTTTTTTATTATCGTCGAAAATTGAAATTTATAGTGAAAATTTAAAGTGTTCTTTATATCATTCCCAACCATTTTCTTCTATGATTCTTCATGCTTTTATATATGGTATTTTGATTCAGATATGCACATTTCGGATTTATCATTAGAAAATTTGCTTAAGACCTACTCTAATCATCATGTTATTCAAAATTCTATCTTACACTGATGGACTACTACTTCATCCTACACTCATTATCAAAACTTGTCTCTTAAGCATTTTTGAGGTAACTCAAGAGTAAGTGAACTTCCTGCTTGTGGGGAACATTATTGATTTTTTGTGTAGAAGATAAACTGAGAGGTCAAGGAACAACTTTAAGTTATTATCTTTTGACATGATTTATAATTTAGGCCATTATGAAAAAATTTACTTATAAGGTTCGCTCTACAAATTTGAGTCATGTTTTTAGCAGACTTAACACTCTATAGTACCAATCGAATTCCACATACTAAAATCATTATACGAAGCAAAGCCACTGGGGTATTGAACAGGCTCACTGGTAGCGGGTCCATGCTAAGTAACATCTTAAATAAGGAAGCTCGGTAAATGCAAGTAAACTCGTCAGGGTACTAAACAGGCTCGCTGGTAGTAGGGCTATGTTTGAATGGTACCAAGATAAAACTGTTGGGGTACTGAACGGGCTTGCTAACAGCGGGGCAATATCGGGTAAAAGAGATTTGGTTAATGCATCACTATGCACATGGTTCGTAAAAAAAAAGAGAGAGAAAAAAATACATGTTTAGTCCTATTATTTATATTGTCATTAGAGAATGGCTATAAGTTGGACTTGCACCTGGTCATATAATTCAACTAATACCTAGGATATGATTATCTTGCAAATGGGACCCAGAACTATAGAAAGCTCACAAAATCCAGGGTGAACTTAAAATATTCTTTGGCTGACAAGAGACCCTTAAAATGAGGCATGGATGATTAGTTTTTCCTATGG
Organism: Pseudotsuga menziesii; assembly: GCA_001517045.1. Taxonomy (NCBI): domain Eukaryota; kingdom Viridiplantae; phylum Streptophyta; class Pinopsida; order Pinales; family Pinaceae; genus Pseudotsuga; species Pseudotsuga menziesii. The sequence continues at coordinate 473,438 of LPNX010489523.1, read as the reverse complement.
AATTTTTTTTCGCATCAATTATACTATCATTATTCGTATGGTCTTCCTAAGAACTATTATTTTTTATGAAATTACATATTTGAATCATCTCCATTTACTAGTTAATATTTATTTTTCTTACAAAAATAATAACAGCATGTTAGAACTATTTGTTAAACTATTTGGAAATTAATTAGTTTTTCTTTGATGGCTTGAGGACACGCTATATTTTTGGTTTGGGGGAATATTAGAGTGTCTTTATTTTCTGATTATTTATAAAATGGTTCATTTATCTCTGACAAATGATATGTGTCTTCAGGATAATGCATGTAACAAAAGATTGTTCCAATCTTTGATGAATAGAGAAGAGCACAAATGAAGGTTCAATAAACTTGTTTTACATAATCCTTTTGTGTGCTTGTAGCCCAGAAAAATTTACTGCATAAATAGCAGCAGTCAAATACAGCAAAGTGCATTTTTGTATAGAGGCACCATATGAAGGATCATAGGAAGGGTCGAATGTCGGTTCGAATGAAATGTCAAATGGGACTGTAACATTATAGCAGCATGATTAAATATGTCAAGGTGTTAATTTCTTTTTGTTTTAATTATGGGAAAAGAATTTAATTAATTGAACCATACCCATAATTATTAGGTCTCATTTATATGCTTGTAAAAGCATTACGATTCATTAGGACTCATCTTGACCTCATCCAACGTATCATTTAACTCTATATTGATATGATTTCAAGATCTTTTTTATTATCATTACCCTTACCCTCTTATCAAATCACACGCAGAAATCGTCAAGTATTTTATCATTCCATTAATTAAGGTCATTATGGTTGTAAATGCATTCTATACAATATGGAATCAATAATTCATTCAACATGTCCAAAGTTTACTTTTGACATAGTTGAATATATTAGAACTATCTCAATTCACCAACGCACACATCTTTATTATGGCACATGATTCAATTTCTTTGCATGATAGCGTTATTGTCCGAATGTGCTAAAATATTTGCTCACAATCATTCAACCCTCCGAATGGATCACCTTTTAAACTAATGCCTCTGTGAATTTCGTTTCATTCTACCTGTCCTCATCTTTCTTGAGTCTCTCAAGCCGGGTATTTTGCAATCTCTTACACTCCCTGTATCCATTTTCATTCCTTGACCTCTACTTAACAATGTTGATCTGCTATGAACCTGGCAGTTACTAGGATTTTCTTCGTCTCCCTGAGTTTAAAACATGCGGTGAAGTGTTTCTTCGCATAGGTTGGGGTGCGTTCCTCCATATTCTTGATGGCCACGATGACAAGATCTCACTGTTGTTCACCAAAGGATTCAATGGAAAAACAGCTAAGGTTGGCCCTCTCATCTTTCCCGTGACTGAGGAGTCTATTGCGTTGGCCACAAAACTGCCCAAGGAAGGTGCCTGTTGGCACAAGCACCTCTTTCTCCCACAGATGACTCACAAATTAGCTCTCAGGGCCGAATACCAACATGTTGCAGGTACAAAACTGTTCCATAGGGAGTGTATTAAGCCTTAATATATTGAGCCATTTACTGTTATCATCTGGTTGATCACCTGTGAGGGTAAGTACACCATTTTTAAAGCTTTTCATCTTAGATTATTGACACATTTTGTTAATAATCAGGCCCTAAATTTCCCATTTTATTTTCTGAAGAGCCTAGAGAAAATGCCAATCCAGGTTAGGAAAAATACCATTAATCCCTCTGGTAGCCTATATCACCACTGTCTTATTAAAATTTAATTAGTCATCATTTGAAGGTAAAGGGGAAAACTTGGGATAACTTTTTGTTTGAAGTACTGAACCCCCATTTGGTTAAGAAACCCCTTACCAAAACACCTGACAATTGGAAGCATCCTCAATATACCCGTAACCATGAACCTAGTCATACCCCTTCCACAGAAAATAAAAGCCCCAAAATGGTGCATATTGACGAAGATATGCTAGAAGTGATTTCATCTACCCATTCACCTACCTCTGTCAACCTTGTGGCCGCTGAATTTCTATTGTTTCCACAAGTTTGAACCAGGAACAAGAAGGAGAAGTCCGTTCAGATCACCGTTCAACCTACCCTTCAGTCTGATCATCTAGATAGTATGGTCGAAGTAGATGAACCCATTTCTGACTCACCCCTGTTTACATTGGCTAGTGTCTTGGCCGAATTGCTCAAGGTTTCTGCTCTTGAGACCGCTTCTCCATCTGCTCAAGGAAAGCGTCCTGAAAAAAAAATCCCCTCTATTGACCTTGAGACACCATCCAGAGAATTGATTCCACCTCAAGATTCCAAATTCCTCGCATAACCATTTACTCCAGTTCAGCAGACAATAGATCAACTGACTCAAGATTTAGCACAGTCGAAAAGCCAAAATAAGGGATATGCCCAGATAATTGTTAATCTTCATCAAGAGAACAAGGAGCTGCGTATACAAGTCAAGGCCATTGAGGACCTTAACAAGGCCATAAATTCTTCATGTGACTCTCATCATGAAAGGCACAAAGTTCTAAAGGCATAGTCCAGGAGGTTGAAGTTCAAATCTCATGTTTCCTCTGATAAGTTGAAGGCGGCTACTAACAGATCTCAGCCTTCTTCCTAAATTCCTTTTTGTCTTGCTTAGTGGGACCTAGCATCTCTTTGGTTTAGGGGAGTGTTGATCCCGATTTTCTCATTATTCTTGGCGGTTAATTTGCTCTTTGGCATCACTTTTGTCACCTTTTGGCATACTTCTTGTCATTCAACTTATCAATTGACTCCAGGTATGAAAGTATTTGAATTTTATGCAAGTCTTGGTTGATTTTCATTATTCCATGATTTTATTAGCAATTATGTGATATTTGTAAACCTGCCTGATACACAGACTTGTTTTGCAGAATATGATTTCCAAACGATCCTCCATGTGGACACGCATTCGTGCCAAACACGCATAGTTGCATCCAGCTTGTCATTCAGCCCTCCGATTAACCTGCGCCCTGTTAGTTGGAATATTCTCAAGCGTTTAAAGAAAATAATGGTTTTTCTTGATCTGTTGGCCACACGTTTTGCTGGTACGAGAGTCTTTGCTCTAGAATACTTGGGATCCTGTCCTCTCGACTTAACACCATGCTCTACTCCCATGTCAATGAATATCCTTACAACTACAGCCTGCATGAGGATAACAAATACGCAAAGGATTAGGAAGACGGTTGTGCACTGTCAAAAATCGTTACATGATTGTTTGTTAGTAGTTAATGTTGTCTATTTTTGGAGAGGTCGACCACTGAAAGGGTCGACCTACTCATCCATGTAAAATTATATAAAGCCATCTCCATACGAGAGTCGAGTGAGTTCGTTGTCATTAGCACGGAAATTCAGTAAACTCTGTTCTAAATTTAATATGAGTTCTATCTTTAGTTGTGAATTTATGTCTTTGTTTTCGTGAGTGGTGGATTGATCTAAGTGCAACCCTTGATTGTTGAGAAGGGCCACTCAACAAACAAAGCTCTCCATTTTTATTTATGTTATCCCTTTTTGCATATAAGTAATTTGTATTTCCAGTTTCTGTAAGTAGTTTAATTCTCCCGTAAATTGATGTTGTTTATTTCCTCATCTTCGGTAATGTGTGTTTACTGTGGTTAATACAATTTACACTATTTTGTTAACACAATTTCCATTTCTAGAATTAAAAGTGACCAGTTACGCATAGTCATTTCCAGTCTTCTTTTCAGCTTGTTTCCTGGTTTTATATTTGTAATCAGATAGAGTTTAATTAGTTTAATGTCTTAGGCTTAGTTTGTAGATAGATTCAGCTTTGTCAATTCATAGATTAACCCTAAAATATCTAGTATTCTAGAAGGCTAGTACATTACACTGTATGGGAGGTGAAATATATATATTCCAAGAATTCATCAATCCTAGGGAAAGTATTATTTATTGTTGTAACTCATTTGTTCTAGTTGTGAAGGATTCCAATATAGGGAAACAACTTCTATCCGCAGAAGGTGAGTATTTCCAGCAACAATATATATATATATATAACTTTCATTTTGAATTTTCAGCCCACAGAAGACCAAGAGAGAATGGAAGTTGTATATGAAGGAAATGGTGAGCGACAAGGGAATGATGGTACAAATTGAGAATAGATTTGAGGGCATGATCTATACGCCATACTGTGTTCCTGAATAAAGTTATAAACAGTAAATTATACGTTAATCTTATGATATAGTGGTGCTGAAAAATGAAATGTTCCTTTCTTGCATCCAAAGACAAAAGTTTATGTATATAGGTATGTTACTCTCTAGGTTTTGCAATGGTTTATCTTGATCAATGACTGGTGAGAACCTACATTGTTTTTTCTTAGAATAAATTGAAAGATATGAGACCAATTTTGTTAAAGGTAGCTTGGGAGCATGATGATTTTGTATTGGATGGAGGAAATGCTTTGCATTGAATGATGATTTAGAATTAAAGGTTCAAGGAGACGCAATCTCTGATGCCTTTTGAGAGACAACTTTAAAATATTATTGTTGCTATATTGTCTTTTTATACTATTTATCTGTACTAAAAAATTCTTTTTCTCTTTATCTTACTTGGTCTCAACACTCTTATTGTGTGTGCACCTTTGACTCTTTCCTTGTGGGTTTTATCTCGAGTCATATTTTCTACTTTACAGTTTTATTAATAAAACACTTTATGGTTTTATTAATAAAACCTTTGGACCCTTTTTATGTTATGGTTTTATCTTAGACCATATTATTTTATGTTTTGACCTATGATAGCCTATCTTAAGGTTATAAAGTCAATCCATGTGATCCATCCTCACATGATTATGAGCAACATGATCATATAACGAGATTGTGGTCTTTCTCTAGCGTGACTGGGTTATCTTACCCTTACCACTACTCCACGGGACTTGCACCAGCATGACTAAGATTTCTTCCTCTGTGTGACCATGCCCTCTGCTCCACGTGATTTTTTTGCTGCTCCATGAGAACTCTTCGCCCAACATCTGCATCTCCTCACTTGACCTCTTCCATGTGACAAGTTCAAATCTGAAATATCTGAGTATAAGGCTTATTTAAATATTGGTTATGATTCTTTACTACTGATGTCTACTATACATTATTTTATCATGTTGTTATTGTATATGGAATTCAATGATTCTCAAGGACCAACTTTACCACAATGACTAATGGAGCGTTAAGTGGAAAGAGATTAAAATTATGTTTGTTTTTTATTATAGTTCAAATTTTATTAAGCAGCACTATTATGAAACTGAGTTTATATGTTCATGCATTAAAGTTTAGTACTTAGGTTAAAAAATCCTCTAACCTTTGTCAACATGATTGTAGTAGGTATGATTGTTCTTGTTGACTAAGAATTCTGGGTCAGTATGATTCTTCCTTAACCCTCTTAAGCTCTCTCTCAAGGTACGTAAATTCCAGTGCCTAGTTGACTTGTCCCTTCGGTGACAAGATCAAGTCTGAAATATATGAGTTCAAGGTTTATTCAAATATTGGTTATGATTATTTACTGTTGATATCCGTTGTACATTATTTTATCATGTTGTTACTCTACATGGAATTTGATGGTTCTTGAGGACCAATTTTGATGTAGTGACTAATGGAGCGTTAAGTTCAAAGAGATGAAAATTATGTTTGTTTTTTATTACAGTTCAAATTTTATTAAGTACTATTCTGAAGCTGAGATTATATGTTCATGCATTAAAGCTTACTACTTAGGTTAAAAACTCCTCTATCCTTTGTCAACGTGACTGTTCTGGGTATGATTGTGTGTGTTGACTAAGAAGTCTGGTTAAGTATGCTTCTTCCTTAACCCTCTTAGGATCTCTCTCAAGGTACGTAGATTTTTTTCCTAGTTGAATTGTCCCTTTGGTGACAAGATAAAATATGAAATATCTGATTATAAGGCTAATTCAAATATTGGTTATGATTCTTTACTACTGATATCTACTATACATTATTTTATCATGTTGTTACTGTACATGGAAATTGATGATTCTTAATGACCAACTTTAACGCAGTGATTAATGGAGTGTTAAGTTGAAAGAGATGAAAATTGTGTTTGTTTTTCATTACAGTTCAAATTTTATTAAGGAGTACTATTCTGAAGTTGAGTTTATATGTTCATGCATTAGAGCTTACTACTTAGGTTAAAAACTCCTCTAACCTGTCAGTGTGACTTTTCTAGGTATGATTGTGCTTATTGACTAAGAATTCTAGGTCAGTATGCTTATGCCTTAACCCTCTTAGGATCTCTCTCAAGGTACAAAAATTGTTTTCCTAGTTGACTTGTCCCTTCGTGACAAGATCAAATCTGAAATATCTGAGTATAAGGTCGATTCAAATATTGGTTATGATTCTTTACTGTTGATATCTACTGTACATCATTTTATCATGTTGTTACTGTGCATGGCATTTGATGATTCTCGAGGACCAACTTTAACGCAGTGACTAATCGAAATCTAAGTTGAAAGAGATGAAAATTATGTTTGTTTTTTATTACACTTCAAATTTTATTAAGCAATACTATTCTGAAGCTGAGTTTATATACTCATGCATTAAAGTTTACTACTTAGGTTAAAAACTCCTCTAACCTTTGTTAGCATGACTGTTCTGGGTATGACTTTGCTTGTTGACTAAGAAGTCTAGGTCAATATGCTTATGCCTTAACCCTCTTAGGCTCTCCCTCAAGGTACATAAATTGTTTTCCTAATTTACATGTCCCTTTGACGACAAGATCAAATTTGAAATATCTGAGTATAAGGATGATTCAAATATTGGTTCTGATTCTTTACTGCTGATATATACTATACATTATTTTATCATGTTGTTACTGTACATGGAATTTGATGATTCTCGAGGACAAACTTTAACGCAGTGACTAATGGAGCGCTAAGTTGAAAGAGATGAAAATTGTGTTTGTTTTTATTACAGTTCAAATTTTATTAACAAGTACTATTATGAAGATGTGTTTATATGTTCATGCATTAAAGTTTACTACTTAGCTTAAAAACTCCTCTAACCTTTTTCAGATTGACTGTTCTGGGTATGACTGTGATTGTTGATGAAGAATTTTGGGTCAGTATGCTTCTTCATTAACCCTCTTAGGCTCTCTCTCAGGGTACGTAAATTGTTTTCCTAGTTGACCTATCCCTTCGATGACAAGATCAAATCTGAAATATATGAGTATAAGGTTGACTCAAATATTGGTTATGATTCTTTAATGTTGATATCTACTGTACATTATTTTATCATGCTATTACAGTACATGGCATTTGATGATTCTCAATGGACAACTTTAACGTAGTTACTAATAAAGCGTTAAGTTGAAAGAGATGAAAATTATGCTTGTTTTTTTATTATAGTTCAATATGTCCAAGTAGAGAAGATTAGGCCATAGGAAGCGTAGAGCAAGGTTTCATATGATGTATGCACAATTTTATGCACTGAGATCCATTCTCAGGGAGAATGGAGGCTCTTGGTCAGTTACCAGTAAATCGTTTCATTCTGGGACTGAAACTCATCCTAGGGTTGAGATCCATTCTTTGAGAATGGAAGATGACGATGTGTGATGTCATCTCTCCTAATCGTTACTACTAGGTTGCTTCTCAAGGGACGGACCACCCCTTGATGATGTCACTAGCACCTTACCCTTAGGAGCAGTATTGAAGACCAAAGTATCATACCATTTGGTTTGGATCTTCCCCTTATACAGTGATGACAAAAATATATAAAACAATGTACCTTTAGAGAGAGAAAACAATTATTGATATTGTTGGTCCTATAAAAAATTTGTTTTGTCCACCTTATCTTGGGGGCATGTGTTGTTTTATTGTGAACCCCTTGGTTGAGTCATGGTCCTATATCATACTTGGTCCTAGCACTCTTATTGTGTGTGCAACTTTGAATCTTACCTTATGGGTTTTATCCTAGGTCATATTTTCTAATTTATGGTTTTATTAATAAAACCTTTGGAACCTTTTTTATCTTATGTTTTTATCTTAGACCATGTTATTTTATGGTTTTATCTTGGACCATGTTATTTTATGTTATTTTAGGTTTTGACTGTGGGGTCTTCCACAACGTGACTGTGAGTTGTGTGAACTGTGGTTTGTTCACCTCGTGAGCCTATTTCTTGGTAGAGTGTCAGTTCTTCCACAACGTGACCATGAGCCTGTTTCTTGGTGGACTGTGGTTTCTTCCACGTTGTCACCATGATCTTTTTTTCTTGGTGGATTATGGGTTCTTCCATAGCGTGACCGTGAGCCTGTTTATTAGTGGATTGTGGGTTCTTCCACAAGGTGACGGTGAGCCTATTTCTTGGTGGAATGTGGGTTATTCCATAGCATGAGCATGAGCCTGTTTCTTGGTGGGCTGTAGATTCTTCCCCACCATGATCATGAGCCTTTTTTCTTGTTTGGAGTGTGGGCCTTCTCTGACATGACCGTGAGTTTCACTTTATGTGTGGACTGTGGTTTTTCTAGCATGACTGTGCAAAGTATGATTGTGTGTCTTTGTACTATGTGTCTACATCCTTACTCAACATCCTTTGTCATCATGACTTTTCTGGGTATGAATGTGCTTGTTTACTAAGAATTCTAGGTCAATATGCTTTTTCCTTAACCCTCTTAGGCTCTCTCTCAAGGTACGTAAATTGTTTTCCTAGTTGATTTGTCCCTTTGGTGACAAGATCAAATATGAAATATCAAAGTATAAGGCTGATTCAAATATTGGTTATGATTCTTTATTGCGGATATCTATTGTACATTATTTTATCGTGTTGTTACTATACATCGCATTTGATGATTCTCGAGGGCCAACCTTAACGCAATAAATAATGGATCGTTAACTTGAAAAAGATGAAAATTATGTTTGTTTATTATAGTTCAAACTTTATTAAGCAATACTATTATGAATCTAAGTTTATATGTTCATGCATTAAAGTTTACTACTTAGGTTAAAAAATCCTCTAACCCTAAAAATTCAACACAAGGCACATTTGATGATTGTCTCCATTACTGGTTCAATTCTGAATCAAAATGTTCATTTCTCCCTCTGTTCTTTATCCGGGGTGTATTGAGACACTGTAATCTTCTTCTAGTTGAAAATGTTCCTTTCAACATAGGGAGAGTTATTTTTGTTATTTATGGGATGTTTATTGATTATCATAAGAAAGTCGAGGTTAAAGCACCAAGGAACATTTCAGTGCCCATTTCTCATGATACTGTTGTGATTGGGTATTTTAATGGGGCCTCCCAACATGGCCATTGTGGGGATGGAGTGCCCATATGTGATGCAGGATCATTTTAAAACCAAAACTCTAAACCTTGGTCAGGTCCTCAGACAATGACACTAGTCCAATGTGGGGTTGAATGTAAAATACTTTGTAAAATATGTGGTTTTCTCATAGTTAGTAAGTTTCTAGTGTTAGAAGGTTTTTTATTTAAGGACAAGTGTCCATGTTAATGTAATATGAGTCATGAAACAAATCCCTGAATCATTGGGATGAATCGAGAGGGTATTTGAGAATAGGATGCATCTATATAGCAATCAATGTGATGAGTCAGAGATATGATTGACTTGAAATTATAAATATAGAAAGTTGTTACACCAATTTAGGAACTGATAGGAATAATTATAGGAATTAGTTTTATGAGCTTTAGGCTAATTTTTGTAAGCATGGTAAGCTACGGGCATTCAGTTAGGGAGGAAGATGGCCAAGTAGAGAAGAGCAGGCCACATGAAGAGTAGATAATGGTTTCATATGATGTATGCACAATTTTATGCACTGACATCCAGTCTCTAGGAGAATGGAGGCACTTGGTCAGTTATCAGGAATTTTTTTCATTCTCAGACTGAAACTCATCCTATGGTTGAGAGCCTTTCTTTGAGAATGGAAGATGATGTGTGATTTGATATCTCCTAATCATTACTGCTAGGTTGCTTCTCAAGGTAGTGGCCATCCCTTGATGAGGTCACTTGAACCTAACCCTTAGGAGAAGTATTGAGGACCAAAGGATCGTACCATCTGGTTTGGATCTTCACCTTATACAATGATGACAAAAATATATAAAACAATGTACCTTGAGAGAGAGAAAATAATTACTGGTCTTGTTGGTCCTATAAAGGAGTTTTTTTTCCACCTTTTATGGTTCACCTTATCTTGTGGGTATGTGTTGTTTTATTGTGAGCCCCTTGGTTGACTCATGGTCCTTTATCTTACTTGGTCCTAGCACTCTTATTATGTGTGTACCTTTGACTCTTACCTTATGGGTTTTATCCCAAGTCATGTTTTCTACATTATGTTTTTATTAATAAAACACTATATGGTTTTATTAATAAAACCTTTGGACCCTTTTTTATCTTATGGTTTCATATTGGACCATGTTATTTTATGGGTTTATCTTGTACCATGTTATTTTATGTTATTTTATGTTTTGACTACAGGGTCTTCCACAATGTGACCGTGAGTTGCGTGGAGTGTGGTTTGTTCACCCCGTGAACCTATTTCTTGGTGGACCGTGGGTTCTTCCCCACCATGACCATGAGCCTGTCATCCTGTGTGTACTGTGGGGTATTCCCCAGCGTGAGCGTGAGCTTCAGTTTATGTGTGGACTATGGTGTTTCCAGCATGACTGTGAAAGCATTATTGTGCAAAGTATGATTGTGTGTCTCTGCACTATGTTTCTACATCCTTACTCAGCATCCTTTTTCAGCATGATTGTTCTAGGTATGAATGTTCTTGTTGACTAAGAAGTTTCAGTCAGTAAGCTTCTTCCTTAACCCTCTTAGGCACTCTCTCAAGCTATGTAAAGTGTTTTCCTAGTAGACTTGTCCCTTCGGTGACAATATCAAATATTTAATATCTGAGTATAAGGATGATTCAATTTTTGGTTATGATTCTTTACTACTGATATCCACTGTACATTATTTTATCATGTTTTTACTGTACATGACATTTGATGATTCTCAAGGACCAACTTTAACATAGTGACTAATGGAGCATTAAGTTGAAAGAGATGAAAATTTTGTTTGTTTTTTATTACAGTTAAATTTTTATTAAGAAGTACTATTATCAATATGAGTTTATAGGTTCATGCATTAAATTTTACTGCTTAGGTTAAAACTCCTCTAACCCTAAAAATTCAACACAAGGCACATTTGATGATTGTCTCCATTACTGGTTCAATTCCGAATCAAAATATTCATTTCTCCCTCTGTTCTTTATCTGGGGTGTATTGAGACACTATAATTTGCTTTTGTTTAAAAATGTTCCTTTTAACATAGGGAGAGTTATTTTTGTTATTTATGGGATGTTTATTGATTATCATAGGAAAGTCGAGGTTAAAGCACCAAGGAACATTTCAGTTCCCATTTCTCATGATACTGTTGCATTTGGGTATTTTGATGGTGCCTCTCAACATGGGCATTGTGGGGATGGAGTGCCCATATGTGATGCACGAGCATTTGCTCTCAAACCAAAAATCTAAAGCTTGGTGAGGTCCTAATACCATGACACTAGGCCAATGTGGGATTGAATGTAAAATCCTTTGTAATGTGATGTTCTTATAGTTAGTAAGTTTCTATTGTTTGAAGGTTTTTTATTTGAGGACAAGTGTCCATGTTAATGTAATATGAGTCATGAAACAAATCCCTGAATCATTGGGATGAATCGAGAGGATATTTGAGAATAGGATGCATGTATATATCCATCAGTTTGATGAGTCATAGATAGTGTAGACTTAAAATTATAAATTTAGAAAGTTGTTACACCAATTTAGGAACTGATTGGAAGAATTATAGGAATTAGTTTTATGAGCTTTAGGATCAGTTTTGTAAGCATGGTAAGCTACGGCCATTCACATAGGTATGTTACGAAGATAGAGTGTTCCCCTTGGTTTTTAGAGACATTATGAAGCTATTGCAAGCTCTTGGAATACCTCATGAATTATTCTTTGTGGTTAACTGCGCCTTCTACATCACAACTATTAGTCCAACTAGTTGTTGGAGGATCTTTCATTGTTCCAAGTGACCCAGAGGTTTTTGTCTACACACTACAATCTTAAGTTCTCTATGTTATTCTACCTATCTGGAACAATCCAATGTTTTGTTGTTGCAATCCATCTTTGATTGCCATTGGGGTTTCCATTTTTACCCATGTATTCTCTGCTATGGTGATTCCAAAGGAAGCAGAAATGGTATTTGTTGAAGCATAAGTCAACATTTTAGAGTTCATCCACCTGATGAGTCTTCCATTTCTATGATGGTTCACATGGGATTTCCAAGGTCTGGGGAAGAGGAAGCATTGAGGCGTGTTAAAACAAATACTGTTGAACTGAATATGGAGTGGCTCTTCAGTCATTCAGAGGAGACAACACAATAAGATTATGAACTTCCCATGTGTATAAATATGTTTCAAAGTACAGATGCCATTGCTTTTCCCATAACTAATTTGATTGTGAAATTGTGCAGCAAAAACAAAGGCCAGTACTGTCTAAGAGTTGTTTCCTTTGTCATTCAATAGCTAATCTTTGTAAAGTGGAGGGATATGAAAAAGACACTAGTCCATTATCAACTATTTCTCATATTTTGGCATTAGTTTTGAGTGAAGACAATAGTACAAGAGAAATAGGAGTAGAGAATGGACTTGTTGGTGTCACATTGGACTTATTAACAAATGTTATGCCAAATAACCTGACAGGGGAAAATGTTGAAGTTCTTATGTAGGTGACTGCCTTACTACTTATACTTGACCATATGTTGCAATGCAAGCTCCAACTTACTCTAGATGTTCAGAACATTGTAGCTATGGGAGGAAATTCACTTGAGTCCGAGTCTAAAGATACAACTTTAGCTAGTGTAGGTGCTATGTATAACAATAAAAAGTATTCCTTGGATGACAACATAAAAGGAAATAGTCCATTCATGAATATTTTAGGAAATCCTTTGAGATACATGACAACAGATGAAAAACATAGAGAAATGAATATTTCTTGCGACTGCACCTTCCAGATGTTACAGTATAGGAACTTCTTCAGTTGTGTGCTAGAATAACAAAGTCACATTCCATTGAAATGCAGTTTTTGGAGAGAGGTAGACTCTCTTCCCTTTTGAGCCTTCCTAGAAGTTGTTTTTTCCTAGGTTTTGATAGTGTATCTTTTATTCAAATGGATTGTCTTAATCTATTTGTGAGATATAGTTATTTCCTACTGGTTTTTAAAATCTTAACTTTCCACAACATGGTAAGGACCACTGAAGAAAGTAGAAACCCAATCAGTCCAAAAGTAGAACTAAGGATGAAGTCAGTTAGCAAGATGGCATGATGTAAAAAATATAAACACTGTATCTGTGATGTAGTTGTTAAAAAATCTTAGCAATGAAAAGTATGCATGGGATTCTCGAATGATTTAGTTCTGATGTTGTTTTGTTTATATCTCAATTCTGAACAGGTCACCCTCTATGCACCTAATCCCCATTAGGGTTGTCGCTTATACCCTTGAGCTTTGTTAGGGATCCAGCAAGCGCACACAACATTCATGGTTGCTACTAGGCCTGCTCACAACCCACAATAGCAGCAATAGCAGGTCAGGGGGTGGCTGCTAGGGCTACTTGCAGGCCACCATTAACAACAACAACATACAACAGGTCTTAGTGGTGGTATAAGATTGTAGCAACACTCATGGTGGTGGCCTAATTGAGCAACAACGCCTTGCTACTAGTCACGGGTAGCAGCAGTAGTCTGCTACAACCCTCTTTGATAGTCATTATAGGAAGCAACATCAACAAGATCAGTTACAAATGGTTAGGGCTACTACAAGATTCTGTGAAGGGCATCAGCCTGCCACTAACCCACAGTAAGGTACAATACACATGTCGTGTGGCATGCACAACAGCAGCAGGTACATTATGGTACACATGCCGGTAAAGGAAGCAACAGTAAGCCTACTAGGGCTTATTTGGTTTTGAAATTTTTTTGTACATTCATCTCAAAATTCTAAGAAAAAAAAATATCCCTTCAGGTACAAACTCAGTGAATGAAACAAAACCAAAACAATTTTTGCAATATGAAAGAGATGAAAATTATTTTTTGTGATGCAAGATAGTGTATCTCATGGCTAAGCTAAATATCCATCAAGGAGAAAAAATTTAGGCTTAGTGTGAATCATGCCATACATCCATTCGTGGAGTAGTGTTGGCATACTCATTGTGCACCAAATATTAAGAGTAGTGTTAGCATACTCACTATTCACCAAATCTTAAGCTCCAACCACCAAAGCAAGTGTGCACGTGAAAGGGTTTTAACTCAATGGAAGAGCACCTACTGTACTAGTAGGGGGTTGGAGGTTCGATTCCTTTGTGCCCTAATGATATTGCAATTTTGACTGCCTCCAAAGCTAAAACCTTCCCCAAAAGTGACTTTTGGAGGAGGGATACAACCCCCACATTTCATAATACCAATATTTTCTAAAATGTATGTCTTGTTGACAATACATGTGAAATCCATAGAATTGAAAGATTGATTTCATCATTGCACAACAATTTGAAGAACAAAGTAAATTCAAACTATGAACAAAAACATATCTAGAACAATTTATATTCATTAATATAAATAGTGTAAGAAAAGAGAGAAAATTGGAAAGAAAGAAAGCATGTATCCGTTGTAGTCAATCAACCTTAAGGAATGACACAAAAAAAAAGTTTGCATTTAATCATAAACCAACAATGGAGAATGGTACATGTCCATTGTCTTTAAATAAATTCCATACACTATAAAGTCCAATTTATATAACAATTCTATGTTCTAACCCTAGAACCAAATAAAACAATCTTATTTGCATACCAATGTGTTCTAATTCATATGAAATGTGCTAGTGGCCCATGTTTTCAAGAATGGCAATATGATCTTCTATTGACAATTTCCATTGGTGATTCTTGGTCTTTTTCCTAGTCTTCACTGGTTTCAACTGCAACCGGGTCACTATGAATAAATGACTGTACTGAGCACATATAACATCTAGCTCTTAGTCTTGAAAAAGAGTATGGTCATTACATTTCCTTATTTCAGCAAAGAAATGTCCCATTAAAACCATTGAACCCACTGCATAAATATAATTTGACAAATCTTTAAATTCTTGCAACAACGTGATTCTCGACCTAGTGCCTCTCAATAAATAATAATGCACTTTTTCTAGATTATCTACTGGTGCAATGACAACAAATACATCACCTTCTCTAACCAAATAGGAAAGATGATAATAATCCTTTTCAATCACAACCACTTCATTAGCGCGCTCTTCATCTGTGATATTTCCAAATGGGGGCAATTGTGTCAATTCTTAGTGTATCCGTGGTTTGATAACTTTGTTAGTTTGGTTTTTACACTCATCAAAGGACTCTACATCATCAATACATGCAAGATAGAAGCAAGAGTATTTTCATTTCTCGATTACGTGTATATTTGCCATTTTTTTTACTCCTAATGGAGTGTAAGCCCCTTGTTTTAGGGATTGCAACACAATTATATGGCATTTATATGTCAACATCACCCATTGTAGTACTCTAGAAGAACATGTTCAAGAAAAGACCATAACTTGTGCAAATCAAATTTCACATTTAAAAGCAATTTATTAAATGTTTTTTTAAAATAATTTAAATAAAAATACTCATCTACATATAAACATAGTAAATAACTGCATTTGAAAACATTAAGGGTTAGCCATCCTTTCATCGAATTCATGGTTTGCGAGAAGCAGAGTGGTTCATTTGATATCTCCTACGTGAACGTTTTATGCAGGCCCCAACACCATCATGTTCTCATTTTCCAAGTCCCATTTCAAAAAAAAATCAATGTGTGGAGAACATCCATTTATTTTGAATCCGAGACAACCATAAGAATGCCTGTTGATTTAAACTGATCAACACAACCATATGACCACACCCAATTCTCTTTAAAAGTAACCCCATCTTGATATTTCATTATAAAGAATATTAAAACAATGTTGGACAAAACATGTACCATGTGTACGATCATCACTGATGTAGAAATGGTACTCTTTAATCACTTCACGATTATTTTCATGGTCATTAGAACCATCGACATTAATCTCTGCATGTCTGTACAAAATATGCACAAGTATAGATACTTGGTCTAAATGATAATACTCAATTTGTATCTCCTTTTGTGGAGTGAAATTGTAATTTTTAGAAAAATCAACAATTGATAATATTGTTCTTTTTGGAAATACATCTCGTGATTGCTTGAACTGTAAGTCTTGCCATCGTGTTGCATGAGAGTGTTTGATATCTCTATATACTTTATCCCTGAACGACTCCATAAAACATGTCACAAGATATCAGATTCAACTAACTCGATATTTCTTGATGTTGCCTTTGAAGCTGTAACATGAGTATAAGCTTGTGGTCTCAAACTACCTACCTATTTCCAATAGTACGAATGAAAAGTACCTATTTCCATTAGTACCAATTAGATGATGATTCAGGCCAGTGTGGTATCAGATCTTTATACGTGTCCCCTTGAAAGTGGGGGAGATTGAAACGATTAAACCATGGCACGCTTCAACGGTGCAATTTGCAATTTAATGAACGGAGTGATGTAATAATCAATAGCGCTGATCTGGTCCACCATATCTTGAATTCCAACATTAAAAACGCTGAAAAGATAGATGGACAAACCAATGAATGGGCATTTAACTTTGAGTACTTTACGCTACAGCTGTAACATTTGACATTGTTGCACAATGATCCAATGTCGTGATGATAATATAATCTATCAAATCCCAGGCCGACCTAATCGGTCGGCTTTACTATCAAACACAGGAAATGGATGAGAAGCTGGAATCTCCAGCGAATGCTAACGAAATGGACCCTCAGAAGAAGCTGAAAAAAGTCAGTAGCGAAGCAGAGGGGACGGGAACGGGAACGGGAACGGGATCATATCCGATCTACAGAGGCGTCCGTCGTCGGGGATGGGGAAAATGGGTGTCTGAAATTCGTGAGCCCGGAAATTTGGCTGGGCTCCTACGATACTCCAGAGATGACAGCTCGAGCCCACGACGTAGCTGCTCTATGCTTGAAAGGAAAGGCTGCTTTTATCAACTTTCCAGATTTAGTGGACTCGTTTCCTCGCCCGTCTTCGTTGGATCCGTGTGATATACAGTCAGCTGCTGCCCAAGCTGCCAAAGCCTTCAACACAGAGACATCTTCTCTTCAAAGCTATTTAGAATACCTGCACGATAATTGCAACACATCAAGCGAGAGTTCAAAAGAAACAAATGGATTAGGTCACGCAAAAAACAGTGATGAACTGGAAGTGCAATTGGATTTGTGGTGGCCTTCCAAAATTACGCAAACAAAACTGTAAATACAGAATGAACAAGATTGGGTACTCTACTTAGGTTTTCTGTTAGCACGAGACAATAACAAGGTGAGTACGTTGAAATTCAGCTGATCTTAAACAGCATTTCTTCGTTATATTGGTAACTCAATGTCAATGTTGTTATGTATAAAAAAATTGCTTGTGTTGAATACATTTGTGTATTTTATTTCAGAATGGTAGTTCGGCCCTTCCGTAATCATGCATTGATTATGTTCAGAAGTTAAAATGTTTTAATTTATGAAAATTGAAGAGTTATAAGAGATTCTTTTTTATCTCATCCAACTTAAAGGGATGATTAACTGATTTTATTTAGTTTGGTACTTGGAAAATTAAGTGGAGGTAGCTCATTACACTTGACAGAATGGAATTAATGTCACACTGCATTTTGGATAAGAAGGGCATTGGTTTGTAAAAAAAAATATAAGTAAGGAAACAAATTTATTTAACTTAATTATGTTTATAGGCATTTAGATATTATCTCATATTTTGGACTTAATTGAATTGATAAACAAGATTAAGTCAAGTGTATGGTCATAGTATCTTGTTATGCTTAAATGTATGTTGATTAAGATTTAAATAAGATTCAGTTAAAGGGTGGTTATTTCATAGACCACTTTGAAACCCTCCTCACAATGAAAGAAGTTTTCTCTTTAAAAGACATAGATTTTGGGGTTAAGCGTCTCGCTAATGGAAAAGCTAAGGACATTGAAGGTTACCAGGCAGAAATCTTAAAAATTGGAGGTTCTGTCCTTATCCCTCACATCCACAAGCTTTTTAATCAAGCAGTCAAACAAGGGTTCCCCAAACCTTGGACTCAGAGCCTCATTATCCCTATTTTTAAAAGTGGGGATACAAATAACCCCTCAAATTATCGAACTATTATGATAAGCCCCCTCTTAGCCAAGTTATATGGTATTATTTTGGAAAAGAAAATTAGCATTTGGCTTGAAAGTGAAGGTAAGCGGGCTAAAGGCCAAGCGGGTTTTAGAAGGCATCACTCAACAACGGACCACCTTATTACGCTTAGGATCATTATGGAGGAGTGCCGCAATGATAAATCCAATCTCTTTTTCTGCTTTGTGGACTTTAGAAAGGCTTTCGATACGGTACCTAGAAATAACCTTTGGAATAGGTTAGAAGAGCTTAAGGTTCCTTTCGAGCTGAGAGCTGCCGCGATAAGGCTCTATGAGAATATAATTGCCAAGTTTAAAAGCAACGAAGAGTGGTCGAAAGATATTAAGTGTAATATCGGAGTTAAGCAAGGTTTCCCCCTCTCCCCTACCCTTTTTGGCATTTACATTGATAAGTTAGAGGGTTGTTTAGAAAAAGCAGGTTGTCCTGGTACGATCCTAGCTGGAATAGTCATCATCCTTCTTCTTTATGCTAACGATATTGTCCTTATGGCAAGGTGTTCTTCAGATCTTGATAAGTAGCTTCGACTCCTCAAAGATTTCTGCTCTAACATGGGTATGACTGTTAACACTGACAAAACTAAAGTTATGATTATCAAATCCAAGAATGATACTTACGCTAATTTTAGGTATGACAATAGCAACTTGGAGGAAGTGTCTTCTTACAAGTACCTAGGAATTGATATTCATCACAAGCTCAACTGGAACTATAGCATTGAGAAAAGGATTAACGCACGGTGGAAAGCTTACTTTGGTCTTGAAAATAACTGTAAAGCTGCAAACCTCGTGATGTGGGATAAAAAGAAGCTCCTCTTTGAAACTCTAGTCACTGGACTNAAATAACTGTAAAGCTGCAAACCTCATGATGTGGGATAAAAAGAAGCTCCTTTTTGAAACTCTAGTCACTCCTGTCATTTTGTATGGGTGTGAGGTTTGAGGTTGCAGCATCTCTAGAGAATCCTGGAGAAAGATCGAGCAAATCCAGAAGCGTTTTATAACTTATAACCTCAAAATAAAAAACAATACACCCTATCCTATTCTCCTTATAGAAGTGGGTCTTTCCCCCATCGAGAGCCGAGCCATGACTAGACTCATG
>LPNX010489523.1:305215-453826 GCA_001517045.1 Pseudotsuga menziesii | reverse complement strand
AACCCTACTCTAGAAGATCAAAAGTATCTCTCTGTTTTGATCAGTACTAAGAAAAAAATTAACATAGCTAAGATAAGAACGAACTCGCATGAGCTCCATAATGAAACTGGCCGTTGGACAATCCCTGAAACACCATGGGTAGAAAGGATCTGCCACCTTTGTGAGAGTAAAAACATTGAAGATGAAAATCACTTCCTCTTAGAGTGCCCTGCGTACACCCACATTAGATCCCAGTTTCAAAATCTTTGTTGCAATACCAACTTTCCTAGCCTTTTAGCCTGTCAAAATTATAGTCAACTCGCGACGCTTCTTTCCAAGCTCTTTAAGCATAGAAATATAACTTTAAAGCAAACTAATTAATTCTCTTCTTTAGGTCCGATAGACCAAAGTTTGGTCTCAGGGGACATTAACCATCATCATCATCATCATCATAATCATAATCAACATATTCATATCTCTTCCATTTCACAATGTGATTTGACAATTGAGGATCATTTGGATCAATGGGGTATTTAACATCAAAATGAGCCAAATGAGAACATTCTTCACATTTTCTTCCACCGATGCATTGTTTCTTATAGAATACTTGATCGTTCTCTTGTGCACATAATATTTTAGATACAAATTCATGAACACTCGAAGGAGGGGGGTCATTTGGACAACACTGTATGCCAAAATGATTAAATGTCTCATAATATCATTCAAATTCTATATGGTATCGACAACAACATGTGTCGTGGACAACAATGGGCCTGACATAACATGGTTTAAGCTTCACAAATGTGGTAAGGGAAATATTCACATCAACATTACTCTCCATAAAAAAATTGAACATCTCCACTTGAGTGACCTCTTTTATGTGTTTGGAATAAGTTTCATAGTTTCATTTAGATATACGATGTTGCACCATATCCTTTTCATTTGGTAAGAGACGAGAGTTTAAACGCCAAAACTCTTTCACGGGGACTTCACTTATTGAACATCTCACATAGCACGTGCGATCGTGAGATATTAAAGAATACCCTTAATTTCCAAAGATGTTGACCCAAACTCTTTTTGTTGAAACCCCCTCCCAATACTTAAAACCTCCTCCCCACCCCTTTTTATACCTCAATCCTTATAAACCACCCTACCCACCCCCATCATCATCAACATAATCAATATGAATCTACCCACCCTACAGAGATATGAATATTGTGAATTTGGTTATGCTTTCATGTCATATTGATTATGTTGATGATGATGAATCTACCCACCCTACAGAGATATGAATATGTTGATTATGATGATGATGATGATGATGATGATGATGGTTAATGTCCCCCCCACCCGTGAACTCTTTCACCTTGTCCCTCACATTATCTGGAAGTCTGTCTTGATAAGGTTTCCTATAAATAGCAGCCCAACGTGCAACTTCATCATCTTCATCTAATTTAACCCTAATGTTTTTATGCTTCCATAAACTTATTTTTAATGATTTTAACGTTCTTGCAGTCATGGCCAACAAACAATTAGTTGCAGTGTTTTTTACCACAACCCCTATTAGCAATGTTTTACAAGCAAACTTTAAATCACGAGATCATTTCCTTGCAACTGTGGCAAGGGCTGAGGTCAAATTTTTTGACAAAATCTCATTTGTTTTAACCTCTTTGACACTTTTAATGCCGAATAATTTAATTGCATCTTTTAGACATTTTTTATTTAACAATCTATGTAACAATTGAGCTTGTGCTATGACAAAAGTGCCTTCAAGATCATTTTTGAGTATCTGTTTTGCTCTATATCGAGTTGTATGATCACACATCAGAGGTCCCAATTCTTCAATTTTACTTGAATCCATATTCTCCAAAAAATTGTCATCAATGACGATATTGTTGCAACTTCCATTTAATCTTTGTAAATTCACAAGTATGGTAGGATGTTGTAGGTGGATGTTGACCGTGCATGAAAATATATAAATTTATAAGATTGTGAACATTCAAATCAATTATATACTCAAGTATTAACTACAATTTTATAAACATTAAAAAATATTTACTCACCAATCATGGTCTCAGTATCAATGTTGCCCATCGTGTGTTCCACAATTTTCATTTCCTCATCACCTCCATGTTCTTCATTTCTTTCATCAACATGTTCCCCGAGATTTTGCATTCCTTCATCACCACCATGTGCCTCCACATTTTGCATTTCTTGGTCACTACCATGTGCCTCCACATTTCTTTCGGATGCTCTTTTTTCTCTTAACTTTCTCACGTTTTCACGTTCTTTCTTGTCTTGCCTCTCCATCAGTTCTATTGGGATCATGTTTTGTTGCACATTTATTTTGGTTTCCCATGATGAAAGAATTGAAAACCTAAACTCCAATGCCAAAAACCTGAAACCATAGTAATATGTTGGATATAAAATTGTACAATTAATGATACCAATTGCAATATGACATGAAAGCATAACCAAATTCACAATATTTCCCTTTGTAAAAATAAAAGTAATATGCTAAAATGAAATTCACCATGTCCCTTGTATAACAAAATGTAATATGACAAAACATAATATGCAATATGTTGCTTAAAAAAATTTAATATGCCAAAGCCAAATTTTCTTTTATCCTTTAAAAAAACAAATATTAATATGCCATAACCAATCTAAAAAATATCATTAATATGTCAAAACCAATTTCAGAATCTATAAAAAAAAAGTAATATGCCAAAACCAATCTTACAATCTAAAAAATAAAAAATATTAATATATGCCAAACCAAGTATATATTATTTTCATTTATAAAGAAAAAATAAGAAAATACACCCTTTGTAAATAAATTTAATATAAAAAACCTTAAAACATCCCTAACCCAAAAAATACCTTATAACTCGCACTGTAAATATCCGAAGGTGAATTTTTATGGAAATATACTTTCGGGCGATAGTATATATACAACTCTTGGGGGATAAAGTTTATAATCTTGTCGGTAATCATGGGCATTAATAGGTCGACCCCTAAAAGATTCCAAGGGCTTTATGTAATAAAACTCTGGCCCGAGAGTTGTTTTATTCTTTCGACCAAGAGTTTAAACCACCTCTCGGGAGAGTATTTGATTTAACCCAGAGTTACTTTTCGGGCTAAAAACTTCTTGTCCGAGAAATTTATATATTTCTCGGTCGAGAATGTTTCTCAGGAGAGAGTTTCTTGTCAACGAATACAACAACTATTTCTGCAGTTTTCTGAAATTGGTCACTTTCTCATTGTGGAAACACTGCAAAAACTGAGAATTACCTGCCGGAGTTTATACCAATAGATTCTTCATTGAATCTACTTTCTTGTAGTATAAGAATTTGCGAATTTCATTAAGGATTTCTATTTTTTATTATATTTTTAAGTTGTATCGTTACAAAACTTAGTGAGCTAAAAAACAATCACGATGAAAATTCAAGATCGTCACGTTGACAACCAAAAAAAAAGTAAAAACTCACAGGAATGTTCCTTGCACTCTCCTCTTCAAAAGGGTAGTTTTAGTTTGTATGATAAGAGTCACATTTGAAAAAAAATGGGAAGACACAAACATGTGTCAATAAGGAACCATTTTTTAAACATATGCTATTTCGAAAAATAATGTTTAGGTATGAAAATCCTCAACATATAGTCCATTGCAAAGTACAATATGTTTAGATTATGAACGTACATTTGGTTTCCATAAAATGAATAACCAATTCTATAAAAAAAGATGAAGGGCGCATATGTCACGCATTATCCAAACCTAAAAGTTTAAAGTATATGTCGTTGGTGCCCTTCAAATTTGTCCTACTATATGTCCATACAAATATTTCAAAAAGATATGAGTTCGAAGGTAATAGAATTCTCTAAACCTTCTTGTGTTTACGTTAAGGTGAAATTTCTAAAGAAGATATGGGTTTAAAAGGGTTGAAGTTGAAAAACATAAAATTTTGCAATTTTTTTTGCCAAAAAACTAGCAAAAAGTGTATACCAACTTGGTTTTTTCACCCAAAATATTATTCCACCATATATTAGAAAATCATTCTAATGGAAGATTCAAAATAACAAATCATTAAAAATACTAAATTGTGACCCACTTCACCAATCATGGGTTGGCGTGAGAAATCAAGATTGGTTGACTCTAGGCAAATAAGCAAGAATCATCCATGGTGCCATCAAAATCCCCGAATTGAAGGAACGTGGTTGCTCCATTATCTTCCCACGATACAATTATTTACACAAGATGATGGCGAAAAATACTCTACATGCTGTAGAGCATTAAATGCGACAGTGGTCGCACTGTCCGCCGTTGGATCTTACTTTGGAAAGGATCCGACGGCGGACAGTGCGACCGTCGTCGCATTTAATGCTCTACAGCATGTAGAGTATTTGTCGCCCAAGATGATCGATCGTGATAATAATTTCGGTTTTGATCATATGATTCTAAGGGCCTTACATGTTTTATTTATTATTTTTATGATAATAACGAGTCTAATGAGCCCGTGAGAGACTCCGTTGTGCACAACTTTAATTTCTTTGAAATTATTTGTATGTTTAGTGATTTTTATACCATCATGATGATAACAAGTCAAGTGAGCCCGTGAGAGAGTATTTTGTGCACATGTGAGTAAGTTAATAGTGTATATATATATATATTCTAACAGTTTTTTTAATTTTATTTATATATATAAATTATTTAAAACTAACACTATTTACTTATTGCAAAATGCTGATGTTTTTTATTTTTTTATATCAATTTTGTAATTGATTATTATTAATATTAAAGATACAAAATTATGTGTTTTATTTAAAATGATTTAAAGAACAAACATTAAATTAAGTTAATATATTTTAATCATTAAAATTATTCAATTTTACTTTATATATAATATTCAAGGGTGGGACACTCGGAAGACAATGGTTGGAATATTAAATTAATTCCACATGTCAAAAGTTAATATATTTTAATCATTAAAATGATTCACTTTTACTTTATATATTCAAGGGTGGGAAGACAATGGTTGGGTTATGAAAGTAATTCCACATGTCAAAGGTGTGGTTATAACAAGTTTAGTATTAACTATTAAACATGTTAATGAACTTTGAGGCTAATATACGGTAGTTTTGATCGTATTTATAAATTAAATTACATTCGTGGAGAACGAGCTATTATGCTCAAATTTGTATTCAATATTTTCTCTCATTTATTGTTATTGGTTGTGATGGTGTTCCTAGTGTTGCAAAGAGCAGGTTGTGTTTGCAATGTGGGATAATGAATATTTTTGATAAGAATAGATTATGGAGAAAATCTAGCATTTAACATGGTTTCTTCGTTGGGATTTATTGTGGATCCTAGTTCGAAGAATTGGCGTGGGTGGGATTTGAACATGAGACTAAGTAGTTCTTGTGAGGAAACTTAGAGATCCATCCCTTACACTACGTTTGTGGTGGAAATATTTTTCTTGCTTGTTGGCGGTGTATAGATACCTTATGTTTGTGTCAGTGTCTGCTCTAATGGATAGATGTTAGATTCTATTGTCTGTGATGGGGTCAGGTATCATTGGAGGTTTGTTTTTTCCCATTCTTGTAGCTTTACGAGACACTTTTCTAATTCTAGTTAGGATCATTCTCTTTTTTTCCAAAATAGTGTTAGCTTTTTTGTTTCCAAATATAATAGTTATAAAAGGTGAAATTGTTTAATGGAAAATTCCTTGAACCACATGTGGAACCTTATATGCAGAATTTGACTGCAAATGATGTTGATAGAGGCCCGTTGGTGACCTTTTCTGGAATATAAAAGGTTGGTAACATTATGCAGGTCCCGAATCATTGTAAACACAATGGTTTTCTACGATAGATTAACCTTCTCTATCATAAGCCCCTATTTTATATGGTCTTGTGTTGCGTACATATTTACTTGTTTTATTGAAAAAGAAAAAGTTTATATCCTTGAGGGACTTTGCTAGTGTAGATTTTATTGAGTAGTTCTCTTTTATAGACTTTGCAAAGATCGGTCTAGATAAAGGCCTCAAGCTTGAAGAGGTACAACTAAGTGCGAATGAAGAGGAAATGTTTATCGATTTACATCCATTTGCAAATGATTATCCTTATGTTGTTGTAGAGACAATTTTGTTGGAAAGGAATAGGTTCTTATTCGATATGTTAGTTTATGCCATCTTTGTGTGGTCCATAAGTCTTCTAGGGATTTGCTACCAGAAACATGACGACAGTTCACATTTTTCAGAAAAAACAAGATAGAAACGACAACAAGACAGAAATCAACATTTTCTACGGTCCTTCCTGTTCCTAAAGTTGAAAAATTGTTTCTTAAAAAACGAATCATTTCTCAAGACATTTTCTCCATAAACGACTTTCTGTTTCTGAGCGAAATGGTTTGGCTTCGTCTCATTTATGAGTTAGTTGTTTTTGTCTTCGATCAATAATGAATAGTGGTGGGTTTTTAACTTCTACAACACGCAAAAGGTAAGTTAGTAGATGTAAAATTTAATGATAGTGAAAGCACATGTTTTTGTTTTCCTTAAATGCGCTTATTTGGTTGAACCTTCCCAAATCGATATCCGGAGATGGTTAAAGCTACTTCTCCCTTGGTTTTGCAGAAAAGAAACAATTGTTGTTTGTCCCACCCCAGTCCTTGCCCCAGTCCATGGAGGGATTTCAAAGTAACCAAGACATACTATATGGTGGAGAGGGCCTCTATGGACATAATGGTCTCTTGGAATCCTATGGGAGGATTTGGGGTTATTCAAATGCCCAAACTTAAATTTACCTTCGGTTTTGGTTGAAGTCTTGGACTACATGTGTTGGAGAAAATCTGAGCAATGTAGACTTCAGATGCAGAGGATTCAATGGTTTGACCATAACAACGGCTCCAAACTGGAAACTAATGATATGGGTTGATTTGTTTTGAGCCCAAGATGGATTCCATGCTATAGATTCTGTTGATTGGGCGTTGTAACGAGAAGAACCAAAATGGGAATGCCATTCTCCATGGTAAATAGATATTGAGATGACACCGAATATTAATCCATTATGTTTATAGTATTGGAGATAACCTGAGGGAGCTCTCAGACTGTGTTATTGACTTAATGTCTTATGCAAATGAGAGGTATGAATCTTTTATTTGAATCTCAAGTTTATCAAACTCGATTCAATGTTTATCGAATTCGATTCAGGTTGAAGTTTTGTTTTTATCAGATTCGTTTTAGTTTGAATTTTTTATGGAAATGTGGAAATTAGACGGTTAATGTGGAAATTTTTAGGAAACTTTCTATGTCAAGACAAACTGAGAATTTTACATCTCATCTATCAATATTATTATGAAATTCATGTCACAATCATCCATTCTATAAAATTGTATATCACCACAAACTATGCAGCAAAGTAACCTGCATTATGGAAATTTATGTAGCTTATTCATATACTTCACATGCGAAGAATTCCAGCCTTAGTAAAAGTTTGAGTTCAATTACATGTAAGTATTATTTGTTAGAGGGATATTTTTTCCTTTCACATGGAGAAAATGAGAGAGTATTGTCCAGGGTTAGTTTTATGTTAATTTTGGCAATGGAGGAGCCTGGCTTTTTCGGCGTGGTGGGAATGTCCGTCTTATGGTTGGAAAGATGCAAGATTTTAGGGTTTTTTGATGTATATTTTAAAAATATGTGCAATTATATATTTTTTCAAAAATATTCATATTTCTAATTTTGATATTTATGCATTCACTAGTACATATGGCTCAAAAGTTCCACAAAATATTGCCATGAATAAGTTAAAATGGTTATTTTCGTGGATAAATTGATAAATATTTTGAACATAAATTCTTCTAGCCCCCGATCATCTTCGCTATTGCGACGTACATGATTGTTTGTCGCTATAGCGACATATTTTCGTCTCTATTGCGACGAACACAGACATTCGTCACTCTAGCGACACATTTTCGTCTCTATTGCGACGAAGACAAACATCTGTTGCTCTAGCAACAGACCTCTAAACATTTGCAAATCAACGATCATCACAGTAACAGTCATTGACTTTTTCTTATTGTTGAAATTTGTTCTTTATGCATTTTTGTTGTAACCGCCATGATCATTGATCTATAAATGCATGTCATTAAGACATATTTCATCAAATGTTTTGCTATAGTTGCAACAATTTTTCTGCTTATTATTTGATCTGTGAGTGCAAGAGTCCAGTACTGGTTTAACACATTGATTTTTTGCGCGATCTACTTTGGTTTCTAGGTTAGTATTTTTAAATTCTTTGTCTCCTTGGTTAGTGAACTAATATTTTTCGAATGAGTAAATATAATGTCATCGGGATTTGTCTCTTAATCATTTTTTGATTAAAAAAAGATGAAGATGAACTAATTAGGGAAACAAGATCACTGCTTTTGAAATGTTTTATTTGCTTAGTTTTTTATTTATAGATGGGTAAACTAGCATGTGGTAATATCCTATGTGAAAATTTGTTTAAGCATTGTGATCCCATGTGCTTATGAGAAATCATGGTTCCTAACTTGCGAGAACATAACCGTTGGGGGAGATTTAAATTTTATCACTAAATATCGAAAATATAGTGGTTGGTGGTAAGAATAGACCCACATACTAACTTATTCCTTAATAATTTGGAAAGGAGGGGTGTTTGTGATATGTAACATGTTGAAGTAAAGTCAACTTGGATTTACTAATTAGATTTGTCACTTTCCAAATTATTTCCTTTAATTTTGTGTCTCCTTTAATATATGTATATACTCTATTTAATTTACTTATACATTGATTGAGTTTGTTTGGTTCTTATATGCTATTAAAATGACAAATAAATATACTTGGGAAGAAAATAATAAGAGGTATGTTGAGTTTAAGGCAGCATTGGAGGCAAAGGGCGATGGAAAGTGTCATTGCCCTTGCAATGATTGAAGGGGTTTGTGAATGAGAAGAATATTAAGAACAAGTGACGAGAAACATTGTAAGGAGAAGGGGCATGGTGAAGGGGGGTTTGAATATCGTCCCTTGGTAAGACGTTATTCATTAGATAATGTACTTCTTGTAATAGTATTGTTCATGTATTCACAAAATGTTTTATCATTTAAAATTTATGTGTTGTATATTATACACTAATGTTATTACATTGTTTGTAATTTTAAAGACAATGCCCCCTAAATGTTGACCGCCAGAGAGATATTTGCCACATAATTATAGTAGAAATTATAATTTACAAGGTGATGAACATGGATATCATAATATTGAAAATGAAGTTCTTAATGATCCTATGGACGAAGATGATGGTATTGATACAAATGACGAAGATGAGATAACTATATTGATCCAAGGCACATTTGCTCCATTGGATGAGGACAACCTCCATGATATTCATGATGTTCTTCTACTCGAGAAGTACCAAGAACCTCTTTATGAAGACTCAACAAAAATCTTCTATCAACTATATTGTTGTTGGTGAAGTTGAAGTTTTGAATGGTTTGTCAAACACTTGTTTCACACACATACTAAGGTATGTAATGTATTAATTGCATCTTCACATGGCGTATTGAAAAGTTCACTATTTTCCTCTATTTTTAGTGTTATTTATTTCATAAATTAGGGATAAGCAATATTTATGATTTATATTGTTTACATTTCATTTTTTGTCAATGTTGTAGGCTATTGGGTGAATTTCTATTACCACCATCAAATAATTTACCACGCACTTGTCGAGAGGTATTCTTGATTATGAAAGAAATTGGAATGGACTATCAAGCCATTGATGCATGTCCTAATGATCATATTATATATTATGGACAATATGCATCATCAAACAAATTCCCACAATGTAAAATTAGTAGATATCGAACTGATCAAGTAACAAAAAAGTTTCCTTGCAAATTTCTTCGTTATATCCCCATAATTCCACGTTTCCAATGACCATTCAGGTGCCAAACTATAGAACAGTTTATGGATTACCACGCAAATAACATAATCGAAGATGGTGTTCTTTGCATTCCTGCAGATGGTTCTACATTGAAGAACATCGGTGAAAAATGGCCAATTTTTAAATTTGAACCTCGTAATGTTAGACTTTCATTGGCAGTTGATGGTTTCAACTCATTTGGAGAGCTTCATTCTACTTACTCAGTGTGTCTTGTTTTCGTCATAAACAATAATTTTCCTCCTTGGATGACGATAAAGAGAGAGCACACAATGTTGGCAATGATTATTCCGGGTATTTTTTTGAAAGTAATTATATTATTTCATTTCTTTGTTTCATTGTTGCATGAGAACACATTTTATATATTGGGAAACATAACTGAATAGCATCGTATATTGTTGAATAAATTAGGTATGGACCAAGTTAAAGATAGGAATGTATATATTGAGCCTCTTATCGATGAGCTATTGAAGTTATGGGTTGGCAACACTATGTATGACATCTCTAGACCAATAGGGAAGAAACAATTCCAGTTCCATGGAATACTTGCATGGACAATTCATGATGCTCCCGGGTTAACACATTTTTGCGGTATGTAAATTTTTGTTGCACTTTAAATTAATATGTTTTTAAGGCAAATATCATGCATTTTTATTTAAATTAATAATCTTTTGATGCGTATAACATTAATACATATATCTTGCAGCTCTTCAAAGGAAAAATTTCCATTTCCAGTCTGTGATCCTAGGATAAAATCTCAATGTTCAAGAAGTCTAAGAAAGGAATTGTTTAAAGAGTACAGACACTTCCTCCCTAAGAACCTATTGCAGCTGCAACATTTTCCCAAAATTCAAAAAAAATTGGGACCCTCCTTTTATTTCTTTTTGCTTAGCTCTTTGTTTTGTTTGATGTTTGCGCAAACATTTACTTGCATGCCAGCCATGTCTTACCATTTGAATTGATTTTTCCTTGCTATCGGAAGTGTTTAGACTTTTGAGTCGGGAGTCTAGTTATCTGCACGCCCGCCGTTTTGGAAAAGAAGAGGACATCACGTCCGATTCAAGTGTTATTGGTTCCATATGCGTTTTTCTTTGTCGATAGCCATTTTAAGATCTCGTCGGAACATTCATATCTATGTCTTCCGCCATTGCGGAGGAGGTATTGCGAAGCTTCCCGAAGGGTTGTTGTATCATCTTCCGATCCCTGCCGTTTTGTTTCGCAGATCCTTTGGATTTCAGCTTTCGTCGTTGCGGCTTTGGAAAGCACTATCTTTTCAATGTAGTTTGATTTCCATGTGAGCGTTTTTTTTTTTTCGGCCGAAGTCATGCTTGTTTTTACTCCGATTTTTGCTGGTCTGCAGAATTTGGTTTCTTTTATGATTTCGCAGTTGCGGCTCTCCAACCATCTATTGATCCGAAGCCTTAGTCTCGCGAGCTCCGATGTGATTTTTTATTTGTTTCTTCGCCGATGCCATTTCGGGTTTCCTAGTCGTTTCATCATCCGCCATTGCGGAGGTGATACTGACAGGATCGCCGATCCCATAGTCGTTTGCCTCCCGATTTGATTTTATTTTTTCCCATCGATTGCATGTTGACCGCGGTATATATAGAGGGGTTGGAGTTTATTGTTTTTTATTGTTATTTTGGCGATTTCCCCGTGCTGTCGTTATCGCTCGAGCAGACCAACGCATTCGTTGTTGGTACCTTCGCTCCTAGGTGGCTCCACCATGGAGGTTTACGGGTTTTTCTCCACCAGTCGCGCAGCATAGTGACAGATAGGCCCTTATGCCCATTTTACCATTCCGTTCGATTGGTCAAACTTTTTTGTTGTCCTTGGTCAGTTCGTTGCCTCTGCGGTTAGTGGTTATTTAAGTTTTCCATCTCGTCATGTATATATATTCTAGGTAGGTGGTATGGCTACCCGGTGGGGGGTTTTGTTGTTTTGCTTGATCATGATTTTCACGGCCGTTATGGGTTTGCAGCCCACACTCGACTGCTGGGAAACCGGTGCAGACGGTCGTTACGCTGTCCACACCAGTATCCTCCAATCTACAAGTGGTCATCCGGGGGGGAGTGTTTCATGTTTTCTTCCGAGATGTCGAGGTTTTGGTTCCACTGTATCGTCGCCCTCGCTTTTGTGAACCAGGGTCGCAACGTTGAGATTGTTAAACTTGAATACGAACCCTGGACCAATTTTTGGGTCAGAATGCATTATCTAGTCGGACCGTGATGCGAGTGTTTTTGCAGCAGGTAGCTTCATCTTATTTTTTATGAATTAAGTGCCCTACCACTTGTAGTGTCCTCACTTGGGATTAGGCACCATATTTTCCGCGTAACGTTTAGGTCGTAGCACCGAGAGGGGGTTTCGAGACTATTTTCTCCTTGACGAGAGGAGGGGGATATTCGTCGTTCTAGAAAGGCCATAATATTTGAAGTTGATCCTGCAAATAATGGTCGTGAGCTGGTTTTAACCCTTTGGCAGATTGTTTTTATGCGGAAACATTTGGTTGTTTGTTTCTTTTCATAGCAGCAATCATGTTTAGCCTAGATGAGGTAAAATGCTCGTACATTTCTGTCTCCATTTTTTAATGTTATCGAGGAATGGCCCAACAGAACCTAAAAGCAATTTCTGTATATGACAGGGAAATTCTTCAGAATCCAAGATGTCTAAACGGCAGAAGAAGAAGGCTCCCGTAGTAGAGGAGGAACCCGAAGTCGAAATTGTTACCAGAGTTTAGTACATCTACGAGGACACCAAATGCATAGTTGGTATAGAACCCGAATATAAATGGGGGAAGTTTACAGATTAATAACACGCCGAGAAGTATCTGACACAAGTTTTGAAGAAGAAACCATCTATGCCAATATAGAGAGATTTGCATTGATGAAAGTTGCTACCAAACCTGAGCTTTTTCCATGCTCAGAGGTGATTGGGTGGATTCTGCCCAGGGCAGATGTAACCACCATGATTTTGGCAAATGTTGATAAATAGGGTTATGCTGCTTATAGCCCTAGGTATGTATCACTGGCCTACCACTTACCAGAAGCACAAGTGTACTTTACTGAAGACTGGTTGAAGGAAATTAAGATGGACCTAGTCGAGACACTGAAGAGAATGTTGGTGCCTGGAAAGAAATTTCGAACTAGGCCGACCGGGGAATATGATACTGCCACTCTAAGAACCCCTTACAAGTTTATTGCCCTGATGCTGAACAGGATTTTCAGGAGGGCCCACGGTAAAAGCTTCAAGTTAGAATGGGTGCCTATCATTTTCTATAATGCAACACAGGGGACAGTGTTCAACTGGGAAAACATTGTGTCCTACAACCTCTCATCCTGCATTGCATCAGCATTAGGAGGGGTATCCCAGAAGAGATCAGAGTTCTATATGAGCTCTATACTGATTGATTGCATACTATGCACTCAACCCTTCCTAAATCTGAGGTGTATCTGGGACCGATAAAGGACACCAGTCTACTCAGCTTACAAGCCACTGTGGGCACACCAATACCACAGTCACTATAGAGAAGTGTGTGAGCACTTCATCATGCCATTATATACATTGATTTTCTTGAAAGAGTGCAATTGCATGTCGGAGGAAGCATTGCAAGTGATTGAAGAATATGCAGACTACTACTTAACTGACGATGGACTGTATTTCAGAATGTATGGATGCTCTAGAGCACCCTCACTACTGCCAAAATATGCCACTGACTAAAAGAGGCAGTTAGACAAGCCTTTTTAGATGGATAGGGAGTTTTTTGTTTGAACATAAGAAAGCAGCTTACCCTCCTTTACCATTCAGGTTGGGAAGCTATAAATTCACAAGGGTGAAGAAAGCTGAGGAATTGGGGAAATTCCATTTTGGGGAAATGATTTTCCACAAGAACGATTCCCAAAATAAAGTGGCAGAGCACTCCAGGGAGGCAAAAGTGCATTTTGAATATACAAGCCACTAGGATAGAGAGGAATCCATTTTCCGCAGTGCACAAAATATAACGGCCTTAAGAAGAAGGTTTAAAAAGAAAATCACCACCAAAGGCAGGAAAGGACAGGATGAGCAAGAAAACGCAAAGGATGAAGAAACTAGAAAAAGAAATGAAGATGCTAGGAGACTAGCACAGGAAGTCGAAAGCTGGCTCAAAGGTGAGGAGGAAGAAAAGAGAAGAGTTGAACAAGAAGCAGCTAGAAAGGCAGAAGAAGCTACCCGGAGTGAAGAGGAGGAAAAGAAAAGAAAGATGGATGAGGAAATGAAGAAGCAAGAAGCAGAAAGGCTAAAGCTGACAGGGGCAGTGACAGAGCAATCAGCTTCCGATCCTGTAGACAGTCAGGCTTAGGACTTGGGTAATCCTGATATTCAAGATCCCGAGGCAGTTATTGGTAGCACAACAGTACAGGCTATGGTCCCTACCCTAATACTAATCCCTTTCGAGCAGAAGAAGGGGAGGAGGTACCAGATTTCAACACTATTTTTTATGATAGAGAAAGGAAAAGAATAGTGAAGAGGACCGAGAGAAAGGTCGAGACTGGGGGGTAGTCGGGTAAAATGATAAATGATACAACCATAGTATATGGGACAGACAAGGACCCCAGATTCACCATCAGAGCTGGGGCTGCATTGATCCATGCTTCTGAGGACAATGTAGATCGAATAATGACTGATCTTAAACAGTCAAAGAAATACACTGCCCAGCTAAAAGATACCCTGAGAAGAGAGAGAGAGGAAAATAATAGATTGAAAAGAAAGTTTGAAGACATACAACATGAAATAAAGTCTTCAAAAGCTAAACTCCAGTTTCTCCAAGTAGAGAAGAGATCTCTAAAGGCTGCCCAAGGAAGTTTGCAGGAATTGCAGCAGGAATGTCAAAGGTTGAGGACAGAAAAGGAGCAGCTGCTAGGTAAGGTAGGGGAGTTGGAGCTACAGAAAACTACCTTGGAGGAATTTGAGAGGCAATCTCAGGGGCGGACTGCAGAGCTTAAAAAACAGGTTGCCTCATTAACAGCAGCTCTAGAAGAGGCCAGGGAACAGCAAGTCAATCTTCAGCCTTTCAAGGAGCATGTTCTGGCACAGAGGAGCAAGATGCACCAGCTGCAAGTAGCCATAGAGGAAGAAAGGTGCAAGATCTTGCAAGTAGACAATCGACTAGAAGAGATTTTGGAAACCTCTTCATATTTTGTAGATAGATCGCAGGACATCTTATGATTTACTAGAGTTTTCCATAAACATAGCCGAAGAATTCAAGAAGGTTGTCAAGAAGACAAAGGGGGCTTGTGCAGAATTCTTTAGGAGACTTTTGATCACTTATAATCGCTGCTAGGTTGAGGTTCAACAAAGAATGGATACCTTTCCAGACCACAGCCTGTTTTTGGAGATGTTGCAAAGAAGATATCAAGAAGATGAACAAAGGATCCAGCACATCAAATCCATAGATGATCACACCCTGAGGAATGAAGTAGCTCATTCCGTGGTTAGTGTGTAGTTGTTAGAGGACAAATTTGCCTGAGCGCAGCCAGAATAGAATTAATAAGAAATCAAGCTGCTAAATTCGAAATAAATATTCGTTTCTTAGAACCTTCCAAGTTCAAAAGCATTGCCTCAGAGGCTTCAGCGTGGAAGAAGTTCTTTAATAGTCAAGCGAGACCCTCCTCATGAGCAATTTATTTGTTTTATTGTAATATATTGTAAATGTTATAAGCACTTAATGAAAGAAAAGTGTGGGAGGCGAAGAGTTGGGGAAGCCCAAGGGTCATTCGTGGGCAGCCCAACAGTTTTGTTCTTTTGTATAAATATAGAAGATTTAGATAAGAGAGGGACTTTTTCCCAGTTAGATTGGTGAAGACATATTGTAAGAAGAACTATTTCCTTTTGCAATAGATAATTACAGTTTGCCTGTTGGAGAAAGCTTGGTGGAATGTTCAAATGTTATGCTATGGATTTGTTGAAGAGGAACTATTTCGTTTTCAGCTTTATGTCCTGTAATGTCCCGGTTTTGACCCCGTTACATTAGATGTATATGATGTATATATATTGTAATGATCATGGTGTGGAGCTAAAGGCCAAGACCCCACCATTGATCAGTAATGCTAAGCTTTGGATTTAAATTGTCACCGATGGCGTATCGGGGCATGCGGCATATATATTATGTTGGTCATCATGTAAATATGCATCTGTAATTAATTGAATGAACACAACCAGCTACGGTCGTGGAAACTAAATCGAATGGGGCATGATTTTCCCAAGGATAAGGATGTGTGGGGGGAATTTGTTAAACTTTGGCCATGAGAGAAAAACCCATGTGTTTTCTTCCCTTTGTCTCACCCAACCACTGCAATTAATAATTACTGCTGGTAGTTGATGCAGTTATTGTTTGGGAGTGGGTGTGGCAAGACTGTCAGTCCTTGCCCACACGCACACTCCACCCTCTATTGCCTTCACGGTTGCATTTTCACTCCAATTCGCGTCCTCTCTCCACTACCGGTTCACCTCCACGATTTTGTTGTTCATCACTCACGCAGGAAATTCCACTCTCCACGATTTTGTCTCTTTTCTCCTCACGCACAGGCTCTGGGCGATTTTGGGTCTCACGCAGACATTTTCTTGGCTCCACGAGTTGTTGAACAACCACGCATTGCAAATTCGCATCCTTCCTGTTGTTTGTTCACCCACGATTTTCCTGAAAAGAACCATTCACGTCCTCAGCTGTATGTTCTCCTTACAGACTGGTATGGTTGTGTAATTTCCGTCATTTTAATGCTGAGATTGGAACTGTTGTTCTTCCCCCATGTTTACTGTTTAGTGGGACTATGTAATTCGATTATTGGGAGTCGTTTTGGCCACGAGAGGGCCAAGAACGACTCAGAAATCGTTTTCCCTGTTTAAGCTGTGACAGCTAAACTAATTGCCGGAGTGCAATGTTTGGTCTTCAGACTGTGAGAGGAGCAGAGATGTTGGCTTAGAGTTGCCTGATAAACCTGGTGGCTGGAAACCACACAGACAGAGCTAGAGGGCTGGCCTTCTTCTCCATCACCCCTGAATAGCACTGGAAGGGAATGCAGGGCCTGATGGACTGTGTAGCAGAGAAGGGACTGATTCCTTGTGTTGGGTGTGTTTGGGTGTCTTAGAGGTCAGGCTAGCTCTGGTGTAGGTGTTCTTGGCTCTGTAATGAGCTCCCTAGGTTAGCAATTTTCCATCTCCAGCTCCTTAATGGCCTGATAAACCCAACTCTGTTGGCTTGGCTGTGTGTTTTGTATATCCCTGGCTATGTGTAAGCCTGCTAGTTCCCTTATTCCTTGGAGAATCATGCCCAGCTCGGGGGTGGCAGCGCCGCTGAGAGATTAAGGAGCACGCTGGCCTATGGTTGGGTGGAACGTTGCAGCGACGTAGTTGGTTGTGGAGCAAAGCTTTCATAAGATAAGTGATCTTGTGTATCTTACCTCTGCAATTCTGTATTTACTGTTAATTAAAAAGAAATGAACATGTTTGAATGAATGCTTGTTTGAATGCATGATTGATTCCGCTATGCAAGATGAATGATTTTAGCTGTGTATGATAAACGGTTGTATTTGTGCATGTTAAACTGCAATGCATTTTCCCTTTTAGCATTTTATTTATGCCTGTACATGTTCATGGGCTCTTAGCCCCGGTTGGATAATGTTTGGGTCGCGTCCTCTTTGCCGGTCGGAGGCTTGGGGACGTGACAGCATGGTATCAGAGCTCTGGGTTGCAACAGTGGGCCTCTATGGGCCAAGAAAGAGCCGCTGATAGAGGGCAGAATTACCTTCTATGTCCAGCAGAACAGCAGTGAGCCAACGAATTCAGAAAAACCGTCTAAGTGTTGAGCGGTCGGACCACTGGAGGAAGTGGAATTCCGCCGTTGCAGAAGGATTGGAGAAGTGGACTTCCACCATTGCGGAAGGACTGGCGAAGTGAACTTCCGCTGTTGCGAAAGGGTTGGAGAAGTCAAAACTTCCGCCGTTGCGGCTGCAGAAAGGGTTAGACCGCCGACGTAGTAATGGGTCCAATTGCCGACGCGGTCGAAGAAAACCTGTCTAAGTGTTGGGAAATCGGAGGCGGGAGTGATCTTCCGCCCGCCGTTGCAGAAGCCGAAGGTATTTGCCGGCCGATCAAAAAGACTGCCGACGCCGCAATAGAAAGTGCGCCGATCGGAAGAGGAAAGCAAAGGATCGTCCGCCGTTGCGGAATCCGAAGGAATTTGCTGGTCGATCCAAAAGTCAGCCGACGCTCGACGTTAAGTTTGTTCTAAGTGCCGATCGGGAGAAGTTAAGATTTGGCGAGCCGCCGTTGCGGAAGCCAAAGTCATTTGGCTTCCGATGTCGAAAATCTGCCGACGTCCGACGAACAAGTTGCTCTAATTACCAA
Organism: Pseudotsuga menziesii; assembly: GCA_001517045.1. Classification (NCBI taxonomy): domain Eukaryota; kingdom Viridiplantae; phylum Streptophyta; class Pinopsida; order Pinales; family Pinaceae; genus Pseudotsuga; species Pseudotsuga menziesii. Next base: position 435,514 of record LPNX010489523.1, on the reverse strand, counting down.
ATCGGAAGAGAGAGTGTTCCAGGAGCTGATTCGACGGAAGAAAGAATGGTCCGGGAGCCGATTCTGCGGAAGGGAGAATGGTTCCAGGAGCCGATTCAGCGGAAGACAGAGTCATCCGACTTCCGATGTGGAGAGTCATTCGACTTCCGATGTGAAGGAAAGGAAAATTTTGAGTTTTCCATGAGATTTCTCAACCGATTTCCACTGTTCCCGAGGGATTCTTCAGCTGTTTTTCGGTGAATTTTCAGGGCTGGAAAATGAGAAAAGAGGCAGCGATCTAATGCGCCAAATTGCACGAAAACAATAATTTACAAAAAAAAAAAACGAGGGCGCTGCCCTCGACCCGCCCTGCAGTGCAAGGGGGCCAGCCCCCTTGACCCCCGTCGTCCCCCTCAGATAGACGTTCTTGGATGAAGGAAATTTTGTGTGTTTGGGAATTTGTAATTTTATGGTTACTCCAGACAAGAAGGTAAGTGATTCTGATTTATATGCTATGTATCTAACGTTTATGTTATTAACACGTTTGCAGAGTCATAGTCACCTTCAAGAGAAGTATTCCAGGTAGTGCAGTTTGGTAAGTAAGTTGCACTTCAGTATGAGAACCCATGATGGGTATGATGCTTGGGATTCCTATGAGCATGCCCGAGATGCCATGGGAGAAAATGCCCGAAATAGAAATGATGATATAGAGTCTAATGGAAGGAGGTTCCAAGAGACACCGTTAGATGTTGCAGCCACTATGAGAAGCTTGATTAAAGCCCAGGAAGAGCATCATCAGTTGAATGCTGCAATGTTGCAGAGTTTGACAGACTTTCATAAGAAGATAGACTCGGGACGAGGTACAGCAAGACCAGAAGGCAGTAAGAGCAGTACTAGGAGAAGGAGAAGGACTCCTAGTGGATCATCTGATTCTGAAGAATCCAGCGGGGATTCAAGTTCTTCTTCCCATAAAAGAAAAAGAAAGAGATACCGCAAGGATCACTCTCGTGATGAATTTAAGAAAGCTAAACCTCCTACGTTTGATGGTGAGGTAAAGACTGGACAAGAGGCTGAAGCTTGGCTTCTTGGTATTAAAAATTACTTTCAAGTACATGACTATTCAGGAAACATGAAGGCAAGAGTTGCCATATCCAATCTGAATGGAAGAGCATCCATTTGGTGGGAACACTTCAAGCAAGTGAAGAGGATCAGTGAAAGGAGAATTAAGTGGAAGCAGTTCAAGAAGTATTTCAAGTAGAAATACCTCTCTGACAGGTATTATGATAACAATATCAAGGAGTTCCATGAGCTGAGATTGGGACAGCAGACCATGGAAGAGTATGCAAATAAGTTTTTGGAGTTGTTGAGGTATGTCTAGTACATCAGAGATGAAAAAGTGAAGGTTCAGCGCTTTCTAAGTGGATTACCTCAGTCTTACAAAGATAGAATTGAGTTTTATGAACCTAGAACTCTTGAAGAAGTAATAAGAAAGGCTAAGTATTGCTATGAGCAAAGCAAAGGTAAGCTGGACTACCATAAGGCATGGAAGGACAAGAAGAATGAGAAGTTTGACCAAAGAAAGAAAGGTTTCAAACCTTCCAGCTTCAGGAATCAGCAGAAGTAGCCATCTCAAGCTGCAAGTAAGCCAGTTGGAGTGACAGGAGAAAAGCCTAAGGATCCACAACATAATAGAGGGCCGCTTCAATGTTGGAAATGTGGAGGACCCCACATGCGCAAAAATTGTCCACTCGAGAATGAGAATGTAAGGCCAGCTTATAATGTTCAAGAAGCAGAAACAGTGGGTCAAGTAGCAAGGGAAATTCCTAGGATTTATGCAGCACTAGAGGACCGCCAGGAAGATCACCAGTCAGCTGTGGTTGAAGTTGCAGGTAAGATTGTTGAGCAATCTGTTTCTATTTTGATTGACCCTGGTTCTACGCACAGTTACATTACTCCTAGAGTAGTGGAAATTTGTGCTTTTAAGAAGGTAAAGCATAGGAAGTCTTGGTTAGTCCAGCTAGCCACTGGAACTAAGAGAAAGGTCAGTGAAGTGGTGGAGATATGTCCATTGGTCATGAATGGATTGGTCACTTGTGTAGATCTGAATGTTCTACCGCTTGGTTCCTATGATGTTCTCATTGCAATGGATTGGTTAGAAGCTCACAGGGTGAAGCTTGATTGCTACAATAAGACTTTTGAATGCATGAATGAAGAAGGGAACCTAGTTGTTGTGAAGGGTATTTCAAAAGTGATTTCAGTACGGCAGGTTTCAGCAATGCAGTTAAAGAAGTTCTGTAGGAAGGGTTGCCAGTTGTATGCAGCTCAGATTGTGGAGGAATCGAGAGATGAAACCCCTAGGTTGGAGGACTATCAGGTGTTACAGGAATTCAGGGATGTGTTTCCTGATGAGATTCCAGGGCTTCCTCCAAAGCGGGACATTGATTTCACTATTGAACTTGTGCCAGGAGCAGCACCAGTGTCCAAGGCACCCTACAGGATGAGTACACCGGAGATGCTAGAATTGAAGATGCAACTGCAAGAGCTGTTGGAAAGGAAGTATATCCGACCGAGTGTGTCTCCTTGGGGAGCACTGGTTCTATTTGTAAAGAAGAAAGATGGTACACTCAGGTTATGCATTGATTACAGACATTTGAACAAGGTTACTGTGAAGAATAAATATCATTTGCCTAGGATTGATGACCTCTTTGATCAAATGAGAGGAGCAAAGGTATTTTCCAAGATTGACTTGAGGTCTGGTTACCATCAGGTAAGGATCAAGGATGAAGACATTCATAAGACAACCTTCAAGACGAGGTATGGGCATTATGAGTTTGTAATGGTACCATTTGGCCTCACGAATGCACCAGCTACATTCATGTGCCTTATGAATAGTGTCTTCAGCAAGTATTTGGACAAGTTTGTTCTTGTTTTCCTTGATGACATTCTTGTTTATTCTAAGAATGAGAAAGAGCATGAAGAGCACTTGAGACTGACATTGCAAGTGCTCAGGGAGCATCAGTTGTATGCAAAACTGAGCAAGTGTGACTTCTATAGAGATAGAATTCAGTATTTGGGTCACATTATCACAAAGGAGAGTATATCTGTAGACCCTGAAAAGATTGAAGCCATTATGAATTGGCCTACTCCAAGAAATGTGACAGATGTAAGATCTTTCATGGGACTTGCAGGATACTACAGGAGATTCATTGAGGGATTCTCCAAAGTTGCACATGCTATCACTTCTTTGCAAAAGAAGGGGATGAAGTTCGAATGGACATTGGGGTGTGAAGAAAGCTTCCAGCAATCAAAGAATCTTCTCACCAGTGCACCAGTGTTGAAGGTTGCAGATCCAGAGAAAGATTTTGTGGTGTGTACCGATGCATGCGGACAAGGGCTTGGAGGAGTCCTTATGCAGGACAACCATGTGATATGTTATGAGTCAAGAAAGTTGAAGGAGCATGAGAAGAACTATGCCACTCATGATCTAGAGCTTGCATCCATAGTACATGCTCTCAAGATGTGGAGACATTACTTGATGGGTAGGATATTTGAGCTCAGAACAAACCATTGTGGTCTGAAGTATCTGTTTGATCAACCTACTCTGAATGCTAGGCAAGCAAGATGGCTGGAATTTCTATGTGAGTTTGATTTTGAAATCAACCATATAAGGGGAAAAGAGAATAAGGTAGCTGATGCACTCAGCAGGAAAATGCAGGAAATGCATGCGGCATCTCTTAGTATTTGCCAATCAGATTTGAGGCAGCAGATTGTTAGCCATGCTGCTGGAGATGAATTGTATGAGCAAGTAAAAGACAAGTTGCAGTAGCAAAGTCTCGAGAAGAGGTATGACGGATATAAATTGGAAGAAGATGGACTTCTCACTTATAAAGGAAGAATTTATATTTCGAATGTAGCAGATTTGAGGAGAATTGTCATGGATGAAATCCATCAAGCTCCGTATTTTGGTCACCTAGGATATCAGAAGACAATTGCTACAGTTAGAAAGCAGTACTTTTGGCCAGGTATGAAAAAGGATATGGCTAAGTACATTTCGAGGTGTATGAAATGTCAGCAGGTAAAGGTTGAGCATCAACATCCAGCAGGTTTGTTGCATCCTTTGCCAGTTCCGGAATGGAAATGGGAAGTTATTTCCATGGATTTTATTACAGGATTGCCAACGACTTGGAGACAACATGATTCTATCATGGTTGTGGTAGACAAGTTGACAAAGGCAGCACATTTTATACCGGTTAAGTCTACGTATGAGGCTGGTGGCAAAGATCTTCATGAAGGAGATTTTCAAATTGCATGGATTGCCTAAGGTAATAGTCTCTGACCGAGATGTCAAGTTCACTTCCAACTTTTGGAAGGGGTTGTTTGCAGATTTGGGTACAAAGCTAAACTTCAGCACTACATACCACCCTCAGACAGATGGTCAGACAGAGAGAGTTAATCAGGTGCTTGAAGATATGCTTCGCATGTACGTAATGGAAAAACCAACCAAGTGGGAAGATTGCTTACACTTGGTAGAGTTTTCTTATAACAATGGACATCAAGCATCCGTGGGGATGAGTCCATATGAAGCTTTGTATGGAAGAAGGTGTAGGACACCAGTGACTTGGGATAATCCAGTGAACAGGATTGTGCTTGGACCGGAATTGCTCAAGGAAATGGAGCAAGAGGTTGTAAGGATCAGGCAGAAGCTGAAAGCAGCACAGGACAGATAGAAAAGCTATGCAGATAAGCATAGGGTGAACAGGGAGTTCAGTGTTGGGGATCATGTTTACCTCAGAGTGAGGGCAAGGAAGAGTTCTTTGAAGCTTGGAAGTTGTGCCAAGTTATCACCGAGATATTGTGGGCCGTTTGAAGTGCTTGAAAGGATAGGTCCAGTTGCATATAGACTTGCATTGCCTGCTAGCACTAGGGCTCATAATGTTTTTCATGTTTCTTTGCTTAAGAGATATGTACATGATCCTAACCATGTAATAAATTGGGATGTGATTCAGGTGGAACCCGAGGGAGAGTTCCGAATCGAGCCAATGCGCATCCTCGACAGGAAGGTCACAATGCTCCGGAACAGATCCATAAGTCAGTTAAAGGAGCAATGGGACCACTTCGGACCTGAAGAGGCTACATGGGAGCTGGAGGATGCCATGCGAATGGCACACCCATTTTTGTTCAATTCTGTGGAACACTGAGGCGATACCAGTGTAGCATTTTGTTCAATTTTGTAAGCACTGAGGACAGTGCTATTGAAGGGGGAGGGGAATGTAATGTCCCGGTTTTGACCCCGTTACATTAGATGTATATGATGTATATATATTTTAATGATCATGGTGTGGAGCTAAAGGCCAAGACCCCACCATTGATCAGTAATGCTAAGCTTTGGATTTAAATTGTCACCGATGGCGTATCGGGGCATGCGGCATATATATTATGTTGGTCATCATGTAAATATGCATCTGTAATTAATTGAATGAACACAACCAGCTACGGTCGTGGCAACTAAATCGAATGGGGCATGATTTTCCCAAGGATAAGGATGTGTGGGGAGAATTTGTTAAACTTTGGCCATGAGAGAAAAACCCATGTGTTTTCTTCCCTTTGTCTCACACAACCACTGCAATTAATAATTACTACTGGTAGTTGATGCAGTTATTGTTTGGGAGTGGGTGTGGCAGGACTGTCAGTCCTTTCCCACACACACACTCCACCCTCTGTTGCCTTCACGGTTGCATTTTCACTCCAATTCGTGTCCTCTCTCCACTACCGGTTCACCTCCACGATTTTGTTGTTCATCACTCACACAGGCAATTCCACTCTCCACGATTTTGTCTCTTTTCTCCTCACGCACAGGCTCTGGGCGATTTTGGGTCTCACGCAGACATTTTCTTGGCTCCACGAGTTGCTGAACAACCACGCATTGCAAATTCGCGTCCTTCCTGTTGTTTGTTCACCCACAATTTTCCTGAAAAGAACCATTCACGTCCTCAGCTGTATGTTCTCCTTACAGACTGGTATGGTTGTGTAATTTCTGTCATTTTAATGTTGAGATTGGAACCATTGTTCTTCCCCCATGTTTATTGTTTAGTGGGACTGTGTAATTCGATTATTGGGAGTCGTTTTGGCCACGAGAGGGCCAAGAACGACTCAGAAATCGTTTTCCCTGTTTAAGCTGTGACAGCTAAACTAATTGCCGGAGTGCAATGTTTGGTCTTCGAACTGTGAGAGGAGCAGAGATGTTGGCTTAGAGTTACTTGATAAACCTGGTGGCTGGAAACCACACAGACAGAGCTAGAGGGCTGGCCTTCTTCTCCATCACCCCTGAATAGCACTGGAAGGGAATGCAGGGCCTGAGGGACTGTGTAGCAGAGAAGGGACTGATTCCTTGTGTTGGGTGTGTTTGGGTGTCTTAGAGGTCAGGCTAGCTCTGGTGTAGGTGTTCTTGGCTCTATAATGAGCTCCCCATCTTAGCAATTTTCCATCTCCAGCTCCTTAATGGCCTGATAAACCCAACTCTGTTGGCTTCGCTGTGTATTTTGTATATCCCTGGCTATGTGTAAGCTTTCTAGTTCCCTTATTCCTTGGAGAATCATGCCCAGCTCGGGGGTGGCAGCGATGCTGAGAGATTAAGGAGCACGCTGGCCTATGGTTGGGTGGAACGTTGCAGCGACGTAGCTGGTTGCGGAGCAAAGCTTTCATAAGATAAGTGATCTTGTGTATCTTACCTCTGCAATTCTGTATTTATTGTTAATTAAAAAGAAATGAACATGTTTGAATGAATGCTTGTTTGAATGCATGATTGATTCCGCTGTGCAAGATGAATGATTTTAGCTGTGTATGATAAATGGTTGTATTTGTGCATGTTAAACTGCAATGCATTTTCCCTTTCAGCATTTTATTTATGCCTGTACATGTTCATGGGCTCTTAGCCCCGGTTGGATAATGTTTGGGTCGCGTCCTCTTTGCCGGTCGGAGGCTTGGGGACGTGACATGTCCATTAACTATGAGACCGTTCTAACTCTTTGAACCTATGTTCTTGTATGAATGATCTATGGTTTATTTTATGAAAATTTCCACTATGAGTAATGAATGTTGTTCATAAACAATTGGCTATCTGGTTGTTCAAATATCTGTAAATGTTCATGTGTTTTGAAAGAAGTGTCGGTTATCTGTGATTTTTCATAATGCATGCACAAAATACATTACTCATCAATAAATGATAATCTTGCTCCCTAGGGATAGGTTAGGTAGTTAGTTTTAATTTCTTGCTATGTGTGATTCAGATGCAAGAGACTCTAAGACGAGAGGTAAGAACCTACGCATCACATTGTGACCACTCCTTGTATTCTTAATCAATCTGCATTTTAGATAGGCACTTGCATATCATACTTAAAACTAAAAAATACAAATATATACACAGTGGACCGGGCCACAACCGGTAAAACCTTTTATTTTTGTTACTTGATCTATGGTAGCCGGATCGCAAACCAGACGGATTCCCTACACCAAACAGTCACAGGCTAGTTGGGAACGTTGACTGGGGAGAATCCCTTGTTGTTGTTGCCTGCGAATTTCCAGGCCTCAACAGTTTTCTGGCACTAGAAGGAGGGCCGCCAGTGCATGGCTGGCTGAGGAAATCCATTTCCTAGAAATAACTCCAGCAGTGATAGTTTTGAAAGCAGTTTTCCTGATTCAAATACTGAAGAGAATAGAGAACATTTGTTTGTTGTGGACAACCAAGTGGTAAATGATCTAAGAAAACACACATGGGCTTATGTAAAGAGTATCGAAGGATTACCCATTATCCCTGATTTACCCTGAAGAGAGTACAAGAAGAAAGACCGTCCCATCTTGGAAGATTCAGTGTTGGTTGGAGATTTAGAAGAACTTGTAGAAACAACCTTATAGGAAGTTGTACAGCCTTTGAATCAAGTTGGCCTAGATACACCTTACGGTTCACCTGTTAATACTCATGTTCATTCACCTCCTCATTCTCCACCCATACTCGTGGCAAGTGTAAATGCAAACCAGCCTAATCCACCAAATCCACCACCGGCTTGGAAAGCCAGATCCCCCTTGAACCTAACACCTCCGTTGCATGACTTACCTCAAGCTTTTGAGAAGTTGCTACCTAAGTTTGATCCTAATGAGAAGATTGTAGTAGATGACCATTTGCAAAGTTTCTATTTGGCAATAGAAGGATTAAGGGCCGGGGAATATGAGGATGTTGTTTGTAGACTTTTTCCACACACCCTTAAAGGAGCAACAACATGCTGGTACTTTGGCTTACCTGCAAACTCTATCCCAGATTGGGATACCTTTGAAAGGATTTTCAGAAGCAAATATGCAGCCCAAAAGACGCATGCAGCACTAATAAAAGGTTTGGGCGCTTTAAAAAAAGAAAGGAATGAGAAGGTACACAATTTCACTCAAAGATTTTCTGCTTACCTGAAAAACTTCTCTGTAACTGATAAGCCTTCTGATAAAGTTCTGATTGAGTATTATACCTCAGCTTTAGGTCCGGATTTGGCTATGTTCGCAAAAGCTTAGGTTAAGCCTACGTTAGTAGAGACATATGAAGAAGCAAAAAGAGTATAGGTTGAAAAGGAAAGTATAGAAGATTATCCCAAGCAATCTGGAGAAAAAACGTCCGGGAAAAGAACCTTCTTGCTGTCTAAACCTAAAGAGGAGCAATCACATGATTTTGAGGGAATGTTAAAGATGATGCAAAAGCTTTCCAACAAAATAATAGATTTGGAGAAAGAAAAAGAAGCTCAGAAAGCTTATAAGCCTTACTACAAAAAAAGGGAAGATAACAACCAATTCAATACCCCTCCGCACGGGTCAGCATCAATGAATCTGACAGAGGTAGGGATGGATAATTTTTGCACTTTTCACCAACAACCTCATTCTGAAAAGAATTGTCCTCAATGTTTAAATTCAATTACATTGGTAATGAATCAACTCTTGGGCTCTAAATTGACTAAGGACAATGATGAGGAGGAAAAGGGTAATAAGACCATAGAAAAACAAGAAAATGATACCATGTTTTTATGGGATTGTGTCTCGCTGTTTGATACAGAAAAAAAGTACTCTTAAACCTGAGAATATACCAATGACAACAAAAGAGATGAATTTGGTAAATAAAGACAATGCAATAATCTCAAAAATTAAGAAGTTGCAAGAGAATGTCAAGAAATAGCCAAAGAACAATGTTGAAGACAAAGTGCCCGAAATTACCATTATCAGCCAAGATACAGAGAAAATAAACAAGCCTGCTAAGCCTATGGAAGAACAAGTAGGTGTTAACAAAGAAAATATTGAAAAGCCTGAAGAGCCAGAGGAAGAGATACCCACCGAAAACCAACCTGTGGAGGAAGATGTCGAATAAATTGGGGAAGAGAAAGCTAGAACCCCACCTTTCCTTTTGACTCTGGAAATGTTGAACCATAAGGTGCATAATTGTTTGGTAGATTCTGGATCATCGGTGAATGTTATGCCACTTGCAGTTTCCAAAAAAAATAATGGGCAGCCAAAACCCACTGCTTGGGAAGTCTCTCAACTAGACAGAAGTAGTGTCAAAGTAGTGGGGGAAATGAAGAATGGTCTCATTCGTTTATCTGCAAATAACAAGATATTTCAATTTATTGATATTGTGGTGGCTGACATACCGGATGGATATGGACTTATTCTGAACCATGACTGGTCTGCAAGGTTAAAAGGGTATTTTGCTTCAGATTGGTCACATTCATGGTTGCCTCATAAGGGGGTCCCAAATCGGATCAAAATTTTAAGAGAACCTTACATGAAACACACTATCACTAAGTTGGAAGAAGGAAATGAATCTGCTAATTTTGTTTTGGGGAATTATCTTACGGAGCTTGAACTAAGATATCATGCATCAGAAGAGGCCAGCAATATGACTGACACTCAGCCTGATCTCCTTCCATTTTCACAAGCTGATGAGATTGATTGTAAATCGGTAAACATAGTTTCGGTTTCAAAAATAGCAGAATTAGACCATGGTTAGGTATCTCATGTCTATAATCCAGCCTAGCCCCTTGACTCATAAGTTGATAGATTTTTAGGGGTGGGCACAGAACTGATCAAGTAGTGGTTGGTTCTCGATTTTTATTTTGATCTTTTGATTTGATGACCTTGTACATAAATAATTTGATGTAGTTTTACTTTGATTTACCGCTTTTGTTTCTGGTTATTTTGGGTTGTATTTGAATAAGAGAGGCAAACTTTTGGTTGCATGGAAAACATCAGGGTTCTTGATTAACTGAAATCTTTGGGATAAGACTGTGTGTTTTTATTTTGAAATGATAGAATTTCTTCTAGTAAGTAGTTTTCCTAAATGGCTATGCACTCATTGAAGTCATGCTTAACCCCTAAAAATAACTCAGAATTAAGAGGTCTGGAATACTATTTCGAGGCTCCATCCATTTCACATCTAAGATGTCCTAGGGAGTGATAGAAAAAGACCCACGGAAAGGAAGCAAGGTAATCAATTTATTGTATATAAATGATCCCATGCCATGATTTCAAAATCCTAAAGGTTGTTAAGAGTCAAAACTCCTAAAAGAAGAAATACATATCAAAGCAAAGTATCAGAAACATGAATATCAATCTACCAAAAGTTCTTCTGCGTCCATGAGCTGAAAAGTAAATACATCTCTCACACAAAAGGACACTATGGATAGAAGAGCCTGAATAAAATTCAGAAAGAAAAGCAGATGGAAGACTCAAAAGAACAAAAGTTCAAAAAGGCACAAAAGTACAATTGGCATGGGAATGAGAAACAAATGATTAGTTATATTTACCATATGTTACGATCCTGTGGTGTCCAAGCTAGAAACTACCCAAAGACAGAGGTAAAATAAAACTCATCTACTAAGCCTCAAAAGAGTCATCCGAACTTTAAATATTTTGCGTTCCCCTTCCCAAAGAATGGACTATCATCAATGATTTAAATGCATGTGTTTGCCATCTTAGGAATACAAGCATCTAGAAGAATTCAACTTATGAGCTAAATAATTAAACAGTCTTTTAATGGGAAGAAGTTGATTCAGAAATCTGGGGTTCATCAGGTAGTCGCCAATTGTTGCAGCTGCAAGATTATCCCAAAATTCAAAAAAGTTTGGGACCCTTCTTTTATTTATTTTTGCTCAGCTATTTGTTTTGTTTGATGTTTGCGCAAAGATTTACTTGCATGCCAGCCATGTCTTACCGTTTGAATTGATTTTGCCTTGCTATTGGAAGTTTTTAGACTTTTGAGTCGGGAGTCTAGTTATCTGCATGCCCGCCGTTTCGGAAAAAAAGAGGACATCACGTCCGATTCAAGTGTTATTGGTTTCCAATGTGTTTTTCTTTGTCGGCAGTCGTTTTAAGATCCCATCAGAACATTCGTCTCTACGTCTTCTGCCATTGCGGAGGAGGTATTGCGAAGCTTCCCGAAGGGTTGTTGTATCCTCTTCCAATCCCCGTCGTTTTGTTTCGCATATCCTTTGGATTTCAGCTTTCGCCGTTGCGGCTTTGGAAAGCACTATCTTTCCGCTGTAGTTTGATTTCCGCATGAGCGTTATTTTTTTTTCGACCGAAGTCATGTTTGTTTTTACTGCGATTTTTGCTGGTCTGCGGAATTTGGTTTCTTTTATGATTTCGCAGTTGCGGCTCTCCAACCATCTATTGATCCGAAGCCTTAGTCTTGCGAGCTCCGATGCGAGTTTTGATTTGTTTCTTCGCCGATGCCATTGCGGGTTTCCTGGTCGTTTCATCATCCACCATTACGAAGGTGATACTGACAGGATTTCCAATCCCATAGTCGTTTTCCTCCTGATTTGATTTTATTTTTTCCAGCCGATTGCATGTTGACCACGGCATATATAGTGGGGTTGGAGTTTATTGTTTTTTATTGTTATTTTGGTGATTTCCCCGTGTTGTCGTTATCGCTTGAGTAGACCAACGCATTCGCTATCGGTACCTTCACTCCTAGGTGGCTCCGCCGTGGAGGTTTACGAGTTTTTCTCCACCAGTCGCGCAGCATAATGACAGGTAGGCCCTTATGCCCGTTTTACCATTCTGTTCGATTGGTCAAACTTTTTTGTTGTCCTTGGTTAGTTCGTTGCCTCTGCGGTTAGTGGTTATCTAGGTTTTCCATCTCGACATGTATATATATTCTAGGTAGGTGGTATGGCTGCCCGGTGGGGGGTTTTGTGGTTTTGCTTGATGATGATTTTTACAGTCGTTATGGGTTTGCAGCCCGCACTCGACTGCTCGAGAAACCGGTGCAGAGGGTCGTTACGTTGTCCGCACCAGTATCCTCCAGTCTACGTGTGGCCGTTCGGGGGGAGCGTTTCAAGTTTTATTCCAAGATGCCGAGGTTCTGGTTCCACTGTATCGTCGCCCTCGCTTTTGTGAACCAAGGTCGCAACGTTGAGATTGTTAAACTTGAATACGAACCCTAGACCAATTTTTGGGTCATAATGCATTATCTAGTCGGACCGTGATGCGAGTGTTTTTGCAGTAGGTAGCTTCATCTTATTTTTTATGAGTTAAGTGCGCTATCACTTGCAGTGTCCTCACTTGGGATTAGGCACCATATTTTCTGCGTATTGTTTAGGTCGTAGCGCCAAGTGGGGGTTTCGAGACTATTTTCTCCTTGACGAGAGGAGGGGGGTATTCGTCGTTCTAGAAAGGCCATAATATTTGAAGTTGATCCTGCAAATAGTGGTCGTGAGCTGGTTTTAGCCCTTTGGCAGATTTTTTTATGTGGGAACATTTGGTTGTTTGTTTCTTTTCATAGTAGCAATCATGTTTAGCCTAGATGAGGTAAAATGCTCGTACATTTCTGTCTCCATTTTTTAATGTTATCGAGGAATGGCCCAACAGAACCTAAAAGCAATTTCTGTATATGACAAGGAAATTCTTCAGAATCCAAGATGTCTAAAAGGCAGAAGAAGAAGGCTCCCATAGTAGAGGAGGAACCCGAAGTTGAAATTGTTACCAGAGTTGAGTACACTTACAAGGACACCAAATGCATAGTTGGTATAGAACCCGAATATAAATGGGGGGAAGTTTACAGATTAATAACACGCCGAGAAGTACCTGACACAGGTTTTGGAGAAGAAACCATCTATGCCAATATAGAGAGATCTGCATTGATGAAAGTTGCTACCAAACCTGAGCTTTTTCCATGCTCAGAGGTGATTGGGTGGATTCTGCCCAGGGCAGATGTAACCACCATGATTTTGGCAAATGTTGATAAACAGGGTTATGCTGCTTATAACCCTGGGTATGTATCACTGGCCTACCACTTACCAAAAGCACAAGTGTACTTGACTGAAGACTGGCTGAAGGCAATTAAGATAGACCTAGTCGAGACACTGAAGAGAATGTTGGTGCCTGGCAAGAACTTTAGAACTCGGCCGACCGAGGAATATGATATTGCCACTCTAAGAACCCCTTCAGGTTCATTGCCCTGATACTGAACAGGATTTTCGGGAGGGCCCACGGTAATAGCTTCAAGTTAGAATGGGTGCCTATCATTTTCTATGTTGCAACATAGGGGAAAATGTTCAACTGGGAAAACATTGTGTCCAACAGCCTCTCAGCCTGCATTGCATCAGCATTAGGAGGGGTATCCGAGAAGAGATCAGAGTTTTATATGAGCTCTATACTGATTGATTGCATATATGCACTCAACCCTTCCCAAATATAAGGTGTATCTGGGACCGAGAAAGAACACCAGTCTACTCAGCTTAAAAGCCACTGTAGACACACAAATACCACAGTCACTATAGAGAAGTGTGTGAGCACTTCATCATGCCATTATATACCTTGATTTTCTTGAAAGAGTGCAACCGCATGTCGGAGGAATCATTGCAGGTGATTAAAGAATATGTAGACTACTACTTAACTAAGGATGGACTGTATTTCAGAATGTATGGATGCTCCAGAGCACCCTCACTACTGCCAAAATATGCCACTGACTATGTAGTCCACAAAGAGGCAGTTAGACAAGTCTTTTTAGATGGCATAGGGAGTTTTTTGTTTGAACATAAGAAATCAACTTACTCTCATTTACCATTCAGGTTGGGAAGCTATAAATTCACAAGGGTGAAGAAAGCTAAGGAATTTGTGGAGGAATTGGGGAAATTCCATTTTGGGGAAATGAATTTCCATAGGAACGATTCCCGAAATAAAGTCGCAGAGCACTGCAGGGAGGAAAATGTGCATTTTGAATATACAAGCCACTAGAATAGAGAGGAATCCATTTTCTACAGTGCACAAAATATAACGGCCTTAAGAAGAAGGTTTAAAAAGAAAATCACCACCAAAGGCGGGAAAGGACGGGATGAGCAAGAAAAGGCAGAGGACGAAGAAACTAGAAAACGAAATGAAGATGCTAGCAGAATAGCACAGGAAGTCGAAAGCTGGCTCAAAGGTGAGGAGGAAGAAAAGAGAAGAGCTGAACAAGAAGCAGCTAGAAAGGCAGAAGAAGCTGCCCGGAGTGAAGAGGAGGAAAAGAAAAGAAATATGGATGAGGAACTGAAGAACCAGGAAGCAGAAAGGCTAAAGCTGACAGGGGCAGTGACAAAGCAATCAACTTCCGATCCTGTAGACAGTCAGGCTCAGGACTTGGGTAATCATGATATTCAAGATCCCGAGGCAGCTGCTGGCAGCACAACAGTACAGGCTATGGTCCCTACCCTAAGACTAATCCCTTTCGAGTAGAAGAAAGGGGAGGAGGTACCGGATTTCAACACTATTTTTTATGATAGAGAAAGAAAAAGAATAGTGAAGAGGACCGAGAGAAAGGTCGAGACTGGGGGGAAGTCGGGTAAAATGATAAATGATACAACCGTAGTATATGGGATAGACGAGGACCCCAGATTCACCATCAAAGTTGGGGTTGCATTGATCCATGCTTCTGTGGACAATGTAGATCGATTAATGACTGGTCTTGAACAGTCAAAGAATTTCACTGCCTAGCTAAAAGATACCCTGAGAAGAGATAGAGAGGAAAATAATAGATTGAAAAGAAAGTTTGAAGACATACAAGATGAAATAAAGTCTTCAAAAGCTGAACTCCAGTTCCTCCAAGTAGAGAAGAGATCTCTGGAGGCTGCCCAAGGAAGTTTGCATGAATTGCAGCAGGAATGTCAAGGGTTGAGGACAGAAAAGGAGCAGCTGCTAGGTAAGATAGGGGATTTGGAGCTACAGAAAGCTACCTTGGAGGAATATGAGAGGCAATCTCAAGGGCGGACTACAGATCTTAAAGAACAGGTTGCCTCATTAACAATAGCTCTAGAAGAGGCCAAGGAACAGCAAGTCAATCTTCAGCATTTCAAGGAGCATGTTCTAGCACAGAGGAGCAAGATGCACCAGCTGCAAGTAGCCATAGAGGAAGAAAGGTGCAAGATCTTGCAGGTATACAATCGGCTAGAAGAGATTTTGGAAACCTCTTCATATTTTGTAGACAGATCGCAGGACATCTTAGAATTCCTGACAGGAAGGATGACGAGATTGGAAGCAAATGAAGAAACCCCTACAGATATACCATTAAAATATCAACAAGCCCCAAGGCAAGACTATGATTTACTGGAGTTTGCCATAAACACAGCCGAATAAATCAAGAAGGTTGTCAAGAAGACAAAGCGGGCTTGTGCAGAATACTTCAGGAGATTTTGATCACTTATAATCGTTGCCAGGTTGAGGCTGAATAGAGAATGGATACCTTTCCAGACCACAGCATGTTTTTGGAGATGTTGCAAAGAAGATATCAGGAAGATGAACAAATGATCCAGCACATCAAAGCCATAGATGATCAGACCCTGAGGAATGAAGTAGCTCATTCTGCGGTTAGTGTGCAGTTGTTAGAGGACCAACTTCGCCTGAGCGCAGCCAGAATAGATGTAATAAGAAATCGAGCTGCTAAATTCGAAATAAATATTCATTTCTTAGAACCTTCCGAGTTCAAAAGCATTGCCTCAGAGGCTTCAGCGTTGAAGAAGTTATTGAATAGTCAAGCGGGAACCTCCTCATGAGCAATTTATTTGTTTTATTGTAATATATTGTAAATGTTATAAGCACTTAATGAAAGAAAAGTGTGGGAGGTGAAGAGTTGGGGAAGCCCAAGGGTCATTCGTGGGAAGCCCAACAGTTTTGTTCTTTTGTATAAATATAGTAGATTTAGATAAGAGAGGTACTTTTTTCCCAGTTAGATTGGTGAAGACATATTGTAAGAAGAACTATTTCTTTTTGCAATAGATAATTACAGTTTGCCTGTTGGAGAAAGCTTGGTGGAATGTTCAAATGTTATGCTATGGATTTGTTGAAGAGGAACTATTTTGTTTTCAGCTTTGTGTCCATTAACTATGAGACCATTCTAACTCTTTGGACCTATGTTCTTGTATGAATGCTCTCTTGTTTATTTTATGAAAATTTTCACTATGAGTAATGAATGTTGTTCATAAACAATTGGCTATCTGGTTGTTCAAATATATGTAAATGTTCATGTGTTTTGAAAGAAGTGTCAGCTATCTGTGATTTTTCATAATGCATGCACAAAATACATTACTCATTAATAAATGATAATCTTGCTCCCTAGGGATAGGTTAGGTAGTTAGTTTTAATTTCTTGTTGTGTGTGATTCAGATGCAAGAGACTCTAAGACGAGAGGTAAGAACCTGCGCATCACATTGTGACCACTCCTTGTATTCTTAATCAATTTGCATTTTAGATAGCCACTTGCATATCATACTTCAAACTAAAAAATACAAAAATATACACGGTGGACCGGGCCACAACCGGTAAAACCTTTTATTTTTGTTACTTGCCCTACGGTAGCCGGACCGCAAACCGGACGGATTCCCTACACCAAACAATCACGGGCTAGTTGGGAACGTTGATTGGGAAGAATCCCTTGTTGTTGTTGCCTACGAATTTCCAGACCTCAACAACACCATAGGTATCAAACTACCTAGAAAACAAAATTCAATGGTAAAGAAGAGAATGGGAAGAAACCACAAAGAATGACACCTCACCTATGGAAGTTGGAATATAATAGACATCGTCATGGTATGAAAAATGTATATGTAGCATATAAATATGTAATATTATGAATTTTATATTTCTATTGAATTTTCTCTACCATGGGTGTCATGAATTATTGTTAATTTGTTTTCGTTTATGTTTAATATTGATTGTCGTGAAGGTATCGATAGGCTTCCACGAGGAATGAATAGTTATCCCATGCTATTCAGTAGGTTTCCTTACTACGGTCACCTACAAATAGCTCATTTGTTTGATACAATGCATATCAAGAAGAATTTAACATAAATGATATGGAGAATATTAGATGGGAGGACTGACAAAGATAAAATTGGAAAAAAATTGTAGTGACATTGCAGAATCCAATCACGCATTGCAAAGTGTATTAATTCCAATTCGGAGAGGAGTACCGAAATATAATTAGTCTTCCATGGTTATTGACAGAGCAAAAAAGCAATGATATAAAAGAGGTCATTCAAAAAATAAGGTTTCTGACTGGCTTTCGTCGAACATACAAAATATCTTAACAAAAATGGTGATTTTGGTGGTGTTAAAACTCATGACTGGCATACATTCATTAAGGTAATTGATTACCTATATAATTTCCATTTAGTACATTTTTTTAGTTATTTTGGTCTCTTGTTTGGAATTTAAATAAATAATGATCATTTTTTTTGTTACAATGCGTTCTACCTTTATCTCTCCCAGATAGCTTTGACGACAACATAAAACAAGTTATATATGATCTTGGTAAATACATGAGGTAAGTAACAATTTATATGAATGAAAATGTTTGTTCACTTTTTTGCATAGCTTATTGACATATTGAGTTTTACAGATTGGAACTTTATTATATATGCCTCAATGTTGTTGACCACTTTTATTTTCTTGCATCATTTGTAGGTGGCTTTCACCTAAAGAAATCCATAAAGAAGATATTAGGTATTGGAAGAGAGAAATTCCTCGTCTAATGTGTGAAATGCAGAAGTAAAGTTACCTCCAGGATTTTTCAATGCACAAGAACACTATCTCATACACCAAGTTGAGGAGATTGAATTGTGTGGACCTGTACACACAAGATCAATGTGGATAAAGGAATTTGAAGTCATTGAAGGATTTTGTTAGACAAAGAGCACATCCTTAGGGTTCTATTGTGCAGGTCTATAGGGTATATCAATCCATGGTGTACATTAGTCAGTATCTTCCAAATTTAGCAAAAAATATCGATGTTCCTCGCATTTGGCATGTCAACTCCATCAACAAAATTGAAGGGGAGGTCTTGTTGGGGAAAGGTAGAACAAGAAAAGTGAAAGGTACTTAGATGGTGTATATTTAATTTAATATACAATTAATTTTTAAATTTCATATAAATCTTACTCATGTAATTTTTATTATTCCATCAATATTGTAACTTAAACTTAATTGCCTTTAATGATAGCTAATTTACAATTATTAATTGTTATTTTCCGTATACTTGGTCGCGTGTGGGATGCAGTACATTTATACATTGCAAACAATCTTGATTGGATGGAGGAATGGATAGAATGATGTATAGAATTCTATGGTACCTTATCATTTGAAGGGGTGAGTAAATTGATTAAAACAGTGCATCGTCATCGAAAATAATATCTCGGTGAACTTACACAAAGGGAAATTGATTTAGCATGTGGTTTAAAAGATAAAAAGGCAAGTATATTTTATACCTTGATCATTATTTTCGTTGTTTCCCATTATATAAATGTATCTCTTTTGTTTATTTCTTCTTATATATTTATTTACTAATTCAGACATGATCCAGTTGATACACCACAACGCTATGTGGTACAATGGTCATAAATTTCACATCAAAAAGTTGGATGAAAAATAAGAAAACATTCGATTGTGGGATAACCATAGTTTTTCAAGTCACTAATGTTTCCTCTAGAAGTGACAAGCATCCAGAAGTATTTGAAAATAGGTACTATGGTTATTTGGAATATATAATTGAGTGTGACTTTAATTCATTTAAAATAGTTCTAGTTGAGGTCAAATGGTACAGGCTACAAATGAATGAACTTGATCCTGAAAGAACTGTTATTGAGCATGCCAATGGATTTACCATGGTTAATACAAGGGCACTTGAACCAGGTACAGATCCTTATGTTCTTCCAAGTCAATGTGAGGTCTTTTACTTAGAGGTTCCAGGTAAAGCAGGTTGGTCATACATTATTAGATATGATCCAAGAGGAAGACCGGTCAAGTATAATCCTGTAGAGGAAGAAGACAATAATTTGGTCATCCAAATGACGTAGCAAGTGATTTTGAACTCGGTGATGATATTGATGATGAATATATAACCGAAAATGACTTTGATGATGATGTTGATATGAGTGATCCTTTCAACGATAGCGATTTTGAACCAGATGATGACATAGATAAAGAAGTTGATGATGATGATATTGATGATGAATAATATAAATTATCATCATCATCATTTTCATGCTCATTAGAATAATCGCCACTATCATCATCTTCATCTTTAGGATCATCAATGGTATCATAATCATCATCATCATCATCACCATCATCGTCTTCATCTTTAAGATCATCAGTGGTATCATCATCATCTTCATCATCTTTAAGATCATCAATGGTATCAACATCATCATATTCATCATCTTCATCATCTTCAATGGTATCATCATCATCATCATCATCATCATCGACATCCTAATCAACCTCATCCTCATCATCAGCCTCATCATCGTCAATGTTATAATCATCATCGTCATCAATGTTATCATCGTCATCATGTTCATACTCATTAGAATAATCGCGACCATCATCATCTTCATCTTTATGATCATCAATGGTATCATAATCATTATCATCATCTTCATCTTTAAGATCATCAATGGTATCATCATCATCATCATCAACAACAAAAATATCATCATCGTCGTCATCATCGACATCCTAATCAACCTCATCCTTATCCTCAACCCCATCATCGTCAATGTTATAATCATCATCATCATCATCATCATGTTCATCTCCATAATCATCATCATGTTCATACTCATTAGAATATTCACGACCATCATCATCTTCATCTTTATGATCATCAATGGTATCATAATCAGCATCATCATCATCACCATCATCATCTTCATCTTTAATATCACCAATGGTATCATCATTATCATCATCAACAACAACATCATCAACATCGTCATCATCGACATCCTAATCAACCTCATCATCATCCTCAACCTCATCATTGTCAATGTTAGAATCATCATCATCACCACCACAATCATATTCATCTTTAAGATCATCAATGGTATCATCATCATCATCTTCATCTTCATCATCGTCATCATCAACATCCTAATCAACCTCATATATATAATAAATATAAAATATAAATATTAAAATAAATAAAATAATAGATATAAATAATACAATACATACATAAAATAGATAATAAATATAAATATTAAATAAATAAATAAAACATTAAAAAAACAAAAAACAATTAAAACTATCCATCTTACCTTGCCCCTTTCACGACAACCAATTTTTACATCTTTCACTTACCTCACCCATGAATTACGCCCGAGGTCGCAAAGTAGTTTCCAAGGTTGCAGAGGAGGTTTTTCATTTATCTCACCCACGAACTAGGCCTGAGGTCGCAGAGGAGGTTTGGTTTTTCACTTTCCTTACTGACGAACTAGGCTGGAGGTCGCAGAGGAGGTTTTTCACTTACCTCACCCACAAACTAGGCCCAAGGTCGCAGAGGAGGTTCCAAGGCTACTAAGGAGGTTCCAAGGTTGCAGAGGAGGAGTTTCTTGTTCATTCAGGGAACCCCTAGTCTGGGTTCTTCCTACATGCCGCTTTTTATTGGGTGGGAATCAGGCTTCAACTCTATTTTAATCGTATCCCAGCTTTGGGGGTTTTCTATCTTCAAGGTTGTCCACCCCCTTCATATCCAAAATATATGCAGAGGGGCATTGGAAGATTGAGATCGAGACCCATAAGCATCAGGAAAAGCATACGCTAAGGCAGCTTTCAGTATATTATTTTCCTGCAGAGATGTCATCAGTAAGTCATCTGCTTTCATTTAATCCATTAAATCATTTCTTATTCATTGTTTTATTGATAGATACAGGGTTTCATTCCTGGACTGGTGAACCTTGGAGATCCCTTGGTCAAGACTTGAAGGGTGTTGTAGCTTGCATATCATAGGCCACTCAAAGTTTAGGTCAGAGGGTTAGAAAATCCCAAAATTTGTTGTGTCATCATATTGACATACTAGAGACCTATCTTTCCAAACGTTGTTAGATCATCGCAGGTGGGGCAATTCTATCTGGAAGGAAAGTGATGACCTGACTTCCCTCCACCTTCCCTTCACCTTGTCTATGCTCAGCTCAGGAATTCCTTCTATCATTAATGGATTTCCAATGTGATTTATATACATTATTTGTTTAAAGAATAGGTCCTTCTAAAATTCAACCGAGGTCTGAAGGTCGTTCGCAATGCATGTGTAAGATCCTCAACTCAAGGATTTTATCCCTAGGATTGTATCTTGGTGTTTGCTTAGTATGTTCTATAGTTTTCCAGCTCTCATCAGCTTTTCCATTACCTCCTACCTTGATAGAATTGGAATAGATGAAACCAATTTGAATAACCCTGACATCTCCTATTCTTGTACATGATGCAAAATGTATACCTGGTTCGTTGAGCCCGTCACGGTTTTTTTTAACACCTATACATCCAAGCTTGTTAGGAGAGGAATGCATACATGTGATTATATACGAAATACCTTGTAACTTCAATGCTTAATTTGAAGAGTAATTATCATTGGAAATAAAACAGTAAATATAATGGTCCTCTTCTCTTTGGATTGTAGTTGAGATGAAATACCCTTGAAGGAGGAAATCCCACCCGACGTTGAGGGTTAAAGACCCAACGATATCAAACTCGTTTCTAATATCTTATTAATACCCAACGTTGTACAACTTGCATCACTTGGTTATTTATAGTGAACATATAAACTAGCACCTGGTTCTTCATACATATCTAACTTGATCAACTTGAAATAGGAACTCTACCAAGCTTCATACTTTACCCAACCTTATAACATGTCCTCATCTCTTCTACGTCACGTAGGGACCTAATAATTCACATATGGAACTTGTACTTTCTCTTTCTTTGAATAATTAACATAGGTAAACGAAGGGTTGGTCAATTTCCCTAATGAACATAGACTATTGGCACCAGGTTTTTCTACATACTTAAAAAATGCTACTTGAATTACTTGGTTCCTAATGAACACCTAGAAAAAAACATAACTTATTGTGTGATGCAACGACCCTTATTTGTTGTTCTTTGAACAACCATTTGATGGCATGTCAATTATCCTTTGGATACTTGAAAATGAATGTATCTGTAGGCTATTTTGAATATTCAAACATCACAAACTTCAGTTTTTTATGATCACTTCATCGATATGCAACTGCATCCATGTGCTTAGCAGTACTTGGATTCCTTCAAGGTGATCTCATGTCCATATGCAATCCGCTATCATATCAATAACTTGTCACAACCACATCAGTGATAAGTCCATAGTCTGGTCACTTTGATCATTGTCCAGTTAAGTTGTCAAAACAAATCACTCACTTTCACATGTCATTGCAATTTTCTATTAAATTAATGTGAAGAAGGTCACTTCCTTGTGGTCTTTACTTGTCAATTCCTCAGATTTTCATGTCATGATAGTTCAACTGTCTTCAAGGATTTGGTAGCCTTAGAATGTATTAAGGGAAAACCCAAATCAGTCTAAGCTTATATTCATGCCAAAATAACTTCTTAAGAGGCCAGGTTCCCAAGATTGTCACTGTTAATGTAAGAAGTCATTACGTTGTTCAAATTCCGATTTTGATCAGGGCTGATATATATTTTAGCAGGATTGAGTCTGCCTTTGAAAAACCAAGATTTGAGAGGAATTTAATGTTGGATCTGCACCTTTTATTCTCAAAAAATTTATTACAATTTTTTCCACAACTTAACAAGGGTAATGATGGCATATCATCGTATCATGAATGTATTAATTACACTCATGTAGCTATTTAATGTTTAAGCATACACCCTTGCTACACTTCTTTCATATGTAAAACTTTTTCCATGATCTACCCTCAAGATGTCTTCAAACAATATTCAAATCTTCCACTAAACTTCTTTGTCCAAAATACTTCAAATCTTCCATTGGGTATACTATGTGTCTGCACAATAGTATGTAGTACTTAACTTGTCTCATAAATGGGACCTTATCAATTATTCTTCAAGCTTCTCCATATGTTCATCCATACATGCTCTCAAGTATTCATGTGATTTCCAAGAGTTGTCTTCATACAATGATAAAAATCTCGATAACCAACTCTATATAAGTCATATAATCAACAACAAGTGTTTTTGAGGTCATTCTTGCTAATTATATCACAAGGGTAAACATGCATCAAGGACACCCTTCAACCATCATCATATCACATGAGATTATTTTTTCTCCCCCGATCACCATGCCAGCTGTGATCATGGTTAAGTGTATCCTTAAACACCTTCAACATACTGTGCAGCTATAACCCAACATATTGTAAACACTATGTTGGCGTATTGTAAACACTATGCGGGCATATTGTAAACACTGTGATATTTGAAGATGATATCATGCTTATTATATTGTTTCAGAGGGGTACTCACAACATGCCTGCAACTTCTAGTCGGGTAAATGTGATTGTCATATTAACACTAATTTTTTTCTTCATTAATCACGTTTATTAGACATGGTTCAATTTTTAGTTTTCATTATGCAATTGTGTTTCTTCTTGTATTGTGGCAGGATGACAGTGGGAAATCCCCAATGGTGTCCCATTAGGTAAATGTTATCCTAATAGTACCTAAACATGATTAAAGTAATTTTTTTTATTAAATGCATGTTATTTGTTTTTCACGTGAATTTTGGCAATGATAAAAATAAATTAACTACTTTTATTGATTGATGTTTGTAGAGAACGCCACTTCACTATGATGAGATGGTCACTGAGGAAGATATATTTTATTCAAATGACCCAATGGGAACTGTGAAGAAGGCTTTGAAAAATTCCAATCAAGAAATATTTTCACTGATAAAGGTCAGACCCATGACTGAAGAAATCAAAGCAATAATTTTTTACTTGAGGCAAAGAATAGTACAGTACAGGGTAAGTGGCATATCCGAAATATTGTACGAACTATGAGACATATATTCATGTATGTTATTTTAGTTCTCTATTTTTGATATGATCTAATCAATTAATGGGTTTTTTTTGTAGGAATTTTTGGAGACAACACCTGTGCATCAAGTACAATGCGCAGATGTCGGTATTGGTAGTAGCGATGGTTCAACACATCATCAATCTATCGTACCAACGAGGCTATTTGACTCTAACCAGCAATGCCCTTTAGATGCTACTACCTCACCAATTTTTGGAGATCGAGAGGGCCCTTCACCCAATACTACTTCACAGGATGTTAGAGAGGAGAGTAGCATCAAATTTGAAAGTTGTTATCCTGGAGCAGTACGTGTGGTTAGCAAGGGATCATTTCCCATTACATTTTTTGCGGNTGTGTGTGTGTGTGTGTGTGTGTGTGTGTGTGTGTGTGTGTGTGTGTGTGTGTGTGTGTGTAATCCATTGAAGAAAAATGTTTATTTTTTCACTCTCCATGATCTATAAATTGTTATGGATATTCCACTGGAACAATTTGTCACAATAGATGTTACAACTTTTTGCAAGCTCTTAGTTATACAATGTTTACTAAATATTCAAGATTCATTGGTCTCAGCTTAATCTCATAGAATGTTAAAATAAATTGGAATTGAAAGAAACATTTAAAGAAAAATAATGCATCCACACATTAAAAAAATAACACAAGACATACACTAAGAAAACCCACAACAGGGAAAAATCCATCCTGAAGTGAGGACTATGCCTTTCTTTTTTCTTCTCCAATATTCAATGCAAATACAAATAAAGTGGTACTCTCTATGAAGTTACGTATGACAATGTGGCTTGTATGTCTCCTACAGGATCTTCTACTTCCTCTTTTATGATCTAATATCCACTCCCTATCCTTGTCTCAATTATGGAACAATACAATAATATCAAAAGAATGGAACCCCAACTTCTTCTTGTTTACCAGTATTTAACAATGTCTACATAGCCATCCAGTGTTAATCTTTAACGTTTTTTCATGATTAAACTCCTGATTAGGCTTAGGTTTTTAGACCCTATATAATGTTCTAGCAAGTCACACATGATTATCTCCACATGTGTTGGTAATGAGAGATGTCATGGAATCCACTTGATACCATGGTGGTCAACAAGATAGGTCAACTTGCAGGAAGCATAACTTCTTCATATGAACTTAGATAGAGCTGATTTTCGCATTGTTATAAATATCATGAAGTGTATAAAAATTTCAAGAGGATAGAAACTTGTTTACTAAACTTTTCCTCCAAAAACATCATTCAAGCCCTGAAGCGATGCCTAAGAAGGTTTTGGACCCCAAATTTACAAAGTAAGACGTACTCCTAAAATGGGCCCTACAAGCCAATTCATCCAATATTTCCACATAGAAAACAACAAAATAGATGATAAATAATATATTGATCCATTTCATATCATACATCCTCATTTTGGGAGGCATTTTGTTCGCAAAATCTTTTACTAAATGAGGTGAGTAATTTTTTCCTCTATCTTCTCCTTGGAGTACCATTTAACCTTATAAGGAAATTGTTTTGTCAATCCAACCTGCAAGAGTTCATCTTGTCCTTATCTGGCTAATATGGTTTTCATTCTCAAAATTTTATATTATACTAACTATGATTAATATTTTGGTAGGGTGAAGTCTTGTATAGAAGGTAATACTTGCTCAAGTTCCTGGTACAACATGGATGGTCCAAAGAGTTTCAGATTTTCCATGTTCACAACTGACTAAATGCACATATATGGGGGTATATTGAGTCTATAGGAATATCTCCTACCTTATCCAACACTTCAAAAGGGCCATACTAAAATGCTTTGATATTCTCACTAGGATATTTTAGTATTTCCTTATTCAAACGCAACCAAACTCTGTCTACCACCTTGAAGGTTTTCTCAACCTTGTGTTTCTCATGTCTAGCCATGTACTTTTCCTGTGAATTATTCAATGTCTCTTCTCCTAAAGTGTAGTCCAAAAGGAACTGAGAATTTGATATCTCTATCTAATATTATTCTTATCGGTACCCCAATATGTACCTTGTTGCACCGAAATCTTGCACTCTTGATCCATGTGTCAACCATTTTCCTAGTCCCCAAATTTCTCTCTGCTAAATTGGATCGATGCTAAGGTTTTTTCTGCCTTTTTTCCCTCTCTAGGAAGGTCGATGCTCTTGACCTTCATGCTAGGTGCACCGAAGGCACTTTTCCCATTCATACTAAGTGCAGCGCTCTGTCTCCCACTGCTAGGAGCGTCGACAGTGCTTTTTTCCTTCCTGCTAAGTGCGTCAGTGGTGTTTTGAGGGAAAAAACAAAGATTCGAGACCCTTATCGAAGGTGGATGAGGTGGATGTCTATCCCTATCATTTAGGTGAGGTGGCATTCGGTTCCTAACCTATAGGGAGGATCCCTTAGATCCCTCCTCCTAATCCTCAACCTATTCGGTCCCTTTAGCCTTACAAATTAAACCCTCTCTCCATTCGGAAGAGAGGAAGGACTGTGGTACTCTTATGCTGGTGGAATTTCTAGGTGGCTTACTATCTTTCTTTGGAGGCTTTGGCTTGGATTTTTGGATGGAAGATTGCAGCGTTAATGCTAGGTTGTGATGTTCTTTCTCATGTAATTCTATGTATCTCCTTGATTACATTAATACAAATCTCTTCCCATAAACATTGTTGTTGTTAATGATGTTTAGAGATTTCTTCCTTAACTGTTAGCATAGATCAATTATATGTTTGGATACACATATTTTGTTTGCTTGTTTCCACTTGCTTGACAGGGTTTTGCAGCTGAAGATTGTTGAAATATTGTAACTTCGAAGAATATTCTATATGTATATTTTTGTGGTCCCCGATGGTCCTACCAGGAGAACCACTTGTATTACATTATACCCCGATGCTCCTAATCGAAAGAACTAATAAGAGTCATGAGGTATTCCCCTCTAATTGTAAAGGTGGGTCATCAGCACCCCAGTGTGGTTACTTGAGCCTACATGTGTAACTCGAGCCTACATGTCAAATGAGTTAACTTAAGTGAATGGATGAATATAAATAGAGGTGTAGTGCTCCTCATTTGAGACACACACACTCCCACTTGTGTAGCACATTAGTGGAGAAGAGAAGTAGCTGGAGAAGGAGGAGGATCAGGCTTTGATCTCCTTGCTGGTTTTATCTTTTATCTTTTTGAGGCATCTATATTGAGGAAGCTTTTGCTGGGTTTTTCCCTTTAGGGTTTTCCCAGGATAAATCTTTGTATTCCTTTTTTTTATGTTTTTGCTTATCTATCTTTCAGTGATCCTGTTTATATGCTTTTGTCATGAAAATGAAATGAAATACTGGTGTCTTAGCTAAGCATATGAAAATTTAACATGGTATCAGAGCCACCCTGAAAAGAAGACATTGTGCAGCTACAGAATCTAGGGCTTCTTACTTTTTGGTTCTCTCTCCGCAATTGATCAGCAAAAGAAGGCTAGGCTGACTCTCCATTGAAGGGGGCATCTTTCTGTCAAAGCGGAATTCGAATCCAAGCATTTTCAGTTTTCAGTGCAGGAAATTAGGGCTTCTTGCAGAAGAAGAATTTTTGAGTGAGCCCAGCATAGGATTTCTCTCCTCATCAAAATCAAAGTCTAGAGACATAGATCAAGTTTTTTGGTTGGGTGAAACTCCGGGAAAGTCAAACCCTAGTTTGACCCCAAGCTAGAAAAACCCTAAATACTAAAACTGCTAAGTTTTGGTACATTCGCTATATCCCAAGATTGGAAAAGGTTCAGGAGCTGAAAATTGCAGAGGCCGAAGATAAAATCCTGATGTACACTGTGTCCAAAATTCAGCCTCAGATGCGCTATATTTTGGGAGATATGATCCCTCCAAGTTAGGGTCCTAGCCTCTTCCAGAATTCATCCCTAAACAGGACACCTGGGGAACATTTCTATATCTTGGGCTATAGATGTCCAAATTGAATTACTAAAGATGTTCCAGAAATATCACGGACTGTACTTTCTGTGGTCCGAATTTTAGAACCAGAAGATGAAACAGTAACACGTGGCAGTCCGTACAACTTTGATGTTCTGAACAGTCCTGTAACAGGTCACCGTGGGAAAAGAATCATAAATCCCAATTGGTGAAACCAATTCTGATGAAACATGTGGTGTTGGATCAGGGGCATGCGAGGTTACCTCACTATGAAATTTCAGACACATAGGAGTAGTAATTTCGGAGATATCATAGAAACAGTGACAGGCATGTTTGCAGAAGAAATTGGAAAACTAGGGCTTCCTGTTCCGGAAGCTTCCCTCCACTATTTTCAAAAAAGGAGTACATTAGACAGCTCCATTTGAAGAGATCTATCTTTCTATCCAATTAGATCTTAAAGATTCCAAGTTTTGAAAATTAGGGTTTCTCTGACAAACCCTAAATCAGCTAGCTCTGGAAGCAGGACGAACACCTCAAATCGGTAAGATCTAATCTTTTGCTATTTGCATTTGAGGTTCTCATTTCAAAGTGATCTATCACATCAGCTTGATGAAAAGCTTGGTAAAGTTGACAACTTCCAAGCATGGAAGTATTTGATCTCTCTAAAGAAAATGAATTGGACACCTACATAAGTAGAGAGGTTCCAGCTCCATACGGAGATGAGGCTCAAAGCCTTACACGAGAAGAACTTGATCAAGGCCAAGAAGATCATTGTTGATTCAATCACGGATCAACTTGTACCACAAGTGTCTTCCCTAAAGACACCGAAGATGTTTGATTCCTTGATCAAGCTATTTGAAGATAAGAACTTAAATCAGAAGATGGCTTTGAGAAAACAGTTGAAGAATGTGAAGATCCAGAATGCAGAACAACTTGAAGCAGTAGTAGAAGAAGTGGAGAATGCATAAATGGTGATAGCCACCTTGAATGGCCTCCCAAGATCATGGGATTCATGCAAAGAATGTATGCCAGAAGGAAGTAATTGCTTTCAGCTCGACTCATAAGAAGAGAAAAAGAAGATGGGAGCAATTGAATATCACGCTCTCACCATTCAAAGAAGATCCCTCAAGCGATGAGGAATATAAAGAATTCAATTCTTATCATTTGGATAAGAAATGATGATTTCATGAATGAAGAATATGATAAAGCAGAATGATCAAGATGGAGTCTACCCGCAAAACAAATAAAAGATAAGTATTCAATTGTCATTTCATGATATTTTTTTGTTATACATTTGATTATATTCAGTTGATGTGTTATGCATGATAGATTGTTTGCATTAATGACTGTATACTACTAATATGCATGTGATGGGTAAGTAGCTCATGGTGCTATACAACTCTCCATTGCTACTTATCAAACCTCTTTGCTGACATATTGGATTAGTGCACAATCTCAATAATGTCATGGTAGAGATGGGAGGCATCTAAAAAGTTTATGTGAGATATGGATGAATGTTGTATTGACTAAACAGTTGCATGATGCATAAGAATTTGTCGTTATGCATATGTTTTATGAAATAGTTATAACCATACAACTGGTGCATTTGAATTGTAGGAAAGGTCATGTACAACCACCTACAAGAAAAGAAGGATGAGACTTGTTCCGAAGAACAAGTGATGACAATTCAAGATTCACTCCAATAAACATGAATCTGAAGCTCCCAGGGTCAGAGACACCATGACGGAATAAAGAGCTTCAGAAAGTGGTAGATCCACCTTGAAGGATGAAGACCAACATGTGTACAAGAGATAACTCAAGATGAAGAAAAGAATCCTATGAAAGAAGCTATGATCAAAAAAAAAAAATAACAGTTGATCATGGAGAATGATGTATACGATATGATTTCAAGACATAAAGGGACGCACATAGTATCTTCCATATGGATCTACAAGAACAAGTGTACAAAGCAAGGTTCGTGATTTTCCTCAGAAAGAATAGACTATGACATGACTTACTCTATTGACCAGTATATATCAAGCATAGAACCACCTGTACAGAATGAAGAGGGAAGATGATACTCCACTTCAGGGGGAGTGACTACAGAAAATTATATCTGAGTTCGACATGGTATGACATGATGGATAGCTTTGTGATGGATCGAGACTTTACCAAGAGTAAAGTGGGCTCCAACCTTCAAGGTTGAATACAAAAGACTAGGATATGTTGATGACCTGAGAAGACAAACTCATAGAAGATGTTATGATACTAGAATGATGTTTGGGATATAGTACTCAAACCAGAAAGCAAGAATGTGGTATCTTCCAAATGGATTTGCAAGATAAGATATGTTGCTGATAGAAGTAAGGTAAGACTTGTGGCTAGAGGTTTCTATCAGAAAGAGGGAATTAATTCTGAATAGACACTTACTCCAGGAAGCAAGGTACACTTCCTTCAAAACTATCATGGTAGTTTCTTCCATGATGAAGTAAAGACAAGCCTTCCTTAATGGTATGATTGAGGAATATTTTTACATCGAATAGTCACGAGGATTTGAAGTTGAAGGCAGATGGAATCAAGTATGCAAGTTGAAGAAGTCCCTCTATGGCCTGAAGCAAGCTCCTAGAGCTTGGTATGGAAGAATAGATAGTTTCCTGATGAGAATGGGCTTTGCCAAGAGTAAAGTCGATCCTAACCTTTCCTACAAGGTTGTAGAAGATGAACCTATTATTCTATTACTATATGTGGATGACTTATTCTTGACAGGGAATGAGAAATAGATCATGGAAAGCAAGAAGAAACTAGCAGAATAATTTGAGATGAAAGACCTTGGGTTAATGCATTATTTCCTAGGTCTGGGAGTATGGCAAAGTTCAGAAGGAATATTTCTCAACCAGGGAAAGTATAGAGATATTGAAGAGATTCAATATGTTGGAATGCAAAGTCATGGACACACCCATGGACTCCATCCTGAAGCTATTAGCTGATGACTCATTAGAGTTAGTGGATGTGACTCACTATAGACAGATCATTGGGTCATTGATGTACTTAACAAATACCAAACCAGACATTTGTTTTGCTATGAACACCTTAAGTCAATATCTTGTTCAACCAAGACGGGTTCACCTAGTAGCTGCAAAACATGTGATGAGATATTTGAAAGGGACTATAGACTTTGGTCTATACTATGAGTATAGATTGTATGGCTACACAGATGCAGATTGGGCTAGAAGTATCTCAGACAGGAAAAACACATCAAGTAGATGCTTTTGTTTGAGGTCTGCTATGAGTTCATGGTTTAGCAGGAAAAAGTCCAGTATTTCTCTTAGCACGGTTGAAGTAGAATACATAGCAGATTGCTCTGCTAAGTTGTGAAGCCATATGGCTTCAGAAGCTGATATCAGGTCTCTTTGACCTGAAGATGGATACTACAATGATTCTATGTGATAACCATAGTTGTGTTGACAAAGAACCCTGTGTTCCAACGTAACACATAGAAATCTGATATTTCTACATACAAGATAAGATGCAGATGATGATATTGTAGATGCAGATGATGGTGATTCAGTATTTCTATACCGAATATAGATATGATGATGCTTCAGTATTCCCATACTGAAGATATAGATGATGATGATTTCAGTATTCCCATACTAAAGATATAGATTATATTTCAGTATTTACATACTGTAGATATAGATAGAGATGATGATGCTTTCAGTATTTCTATACTGAAGATATAGATTATGATGCTTTTAGTATTCACATACTGGAGATACAGATGGTGATAAATCAGTATTCATATACTGAAGATGTAGATGATGATGGTTTAGATGATGATGTACTGACAAAGCCTCTACCTCGAGTAGAGTTCGAACACTTTTGAGACAAGCTTGGTGTTGTTCAGAAAGACCTTCCTCGAAAGGGGGAGTAGTGATGTTGCAGTGGGATTGTATCATCCCTGGGCATTTTCCCTAAAGTGATCTAGAGACCTTGGTTCTTGAGAATGAAGAGGGATTGTATCATCCCGGGACATCTGTCCATAATAGATTTGGTGACCTCGGTCCTCGAGAACATGGTGGGATTGTATCATCCCTGGGCACTTGCCCTAAAGTGATCCGAAGACCTCGGTCTTGGAGAATAAAGAGGGATTGTATCATCCCGGGACATCTGTCCATAATAGATCCGGAGACCTCAGTCTTCGAGAATGAAGAGGGATTGTATCATCCCGAGACATCTGTCCATAATAGATCCGGTGACCTTGGTCCTCGAGAATGTGGTAGGATTGCATCATCCTTGGACATCGTCCTAAAGTGATAGGGACTGATTCTCCCGTAATCAATCTGGTGGCTTCAGTCCTCGAGAATGTGGTAGGATTGCATCATCCTTGGACATAGTCCTAAAGTGATAGGGATTGATTATCCTGTAATCAATCCGGTGGCTTCGGTCCTCGAGAATGTGGTAGGATTGCATCATCCTTAGACATAGTCCTAAAGTGATAGGGACTGATTCTCCCGTAATCAATCTGGTGGCTTCGGTCCTCGAGAATGTGGTAGGATTGCATCATCCTTGGACATAGTCCTAAAGTGATAGGGACTGATTCTCCCGTAATCAATCCGGTGGCTTCGGTCCTCGAGAATGTGGTAGGATTGCATCGTCCTTGGACTTAGTCCTAAAGTGATAGGGACTGATTCTCCCGATATCAATACGGTAACTTCAGTTGTCGAGAATGTGGTGGGATTGTATCATCCTTGCACTTTAAGTCCAAAAATGATCCAAAGACTTTTTGTCTTTGAGTTGTGGATTGCAGGTTGTTGCTGATGATGATGATGCCATACTGATTGAAAGATTAGAGTATGATGATGATGATGTACTGATCGAAATATCAGAGTATGACGATGACGTACTGATCGAAAGATCAGAGTATGATGATGATGACATACTGATAAAAAGATCAGAGTATGATGATGATGACGTACTGATCTAAAGATCAGAGTATGATGATGACGCACTATGATTATGATGTTTCTGATCGAAAGATTAGAGTATGATGATGACGCACTATGATTATGATGTTTCTGATCGAAAGATTAGAGTATGATGATGATGTTTCTGATCAAAAGATCAAAGTATGATGATGATGTTTCTATGTTGATGATGTTTCTGATCGAAAGATCAGAGTATGATGATGATGTTTCTGATCGAAAGATCAGAATGTGATGATGATTATGATCGACAGATCAGAATATGATGATGATGATGTTACTGCTGATCGAAAGGGAAAAATGTTGATGATGATATTGTTGATCGAGAGGTCAAAGTACTGAAGATGTTGTTGTTGATCGAAAGGTCAAGGTGTTGAATATGTTGTTGCTGATCGAAAATTCAAAGTGCTGAAAATGTTGCTGATCGAAAGGTCAAAATGCTGAAGATGTTGTTGCTGATCGAAAAGTCAAAGTGCTGAAGATGTTGCTGATTGAAAGGTCAAAATGTTGAATATGTTGTTGCTGACCGAACAGTCAAAGTGCTGAAGATGTTGCTGATCGAAAGGTCCAAGTGATGAAGATGTCGTTGCTAATTGAAAGATCAAAATGCTGAAGATGTTGCTAATCAAAGACTGAAGATGTTGTTGATGATGAAGACTGAAGATTGAAGATGAAGACTACATGATGTTGAAAAGCTTCCAATGATTTATAGATGGGTTACCCTGCTGATGTTGATGATGTCCCCTATCTCTACTCTTGTTGTTGTTGATGTTGCTGTAGAATACCCTTCTCGTTAAGGGGGAGTGTTGAAATATTGTAACTTCGAAGAATATTCTATATGTATCTTTTTGTGGTCCCCGATGGTCCTACCGGGAGAACCACTTGTATTACATTATACCTCGATGCTCCTAATCGGAAGAACTAATAAGAGTCATGAGGTAGTCCCCTCTAATTGTAAAGGTGGGTCATCAGCACCCCAGTGTGGTTACTTGAGCCTACATGTGTAACTCGAGCCTACATGTCAAATGAGTTAACTTAAGTGAACGGATGAATATAAATAGAGGTGTAGTGCTCCTCATTTGAGACACACACTCTCTCACTTGTGTAGCGCATTAGTGGAGAAGAGAAGTAGCTGGAGAAGGAGGAGGATCATGCTTTGATCTCCTTGCTAGTTTTATCTTTTATCTATTTGGGGTATCTATATTGAGGAAGCTTTTGCTGGGTTTTTCCCTTTAGGGTTTTCCCAAGATAAATCTTTGTGTTCCTTTTTTATGGTTGTGCTTGTCTATCTTTCAGTGATCCTGTTTATATGCTTTTGTCATGAAAATGAAATGAAATACTGGTGTCTTAGCTAAGCATATGAAAATTTAACAAAGATATGAAGATTCTGGAGCTTGGACCAATAAAGAGAGAAGAGGATTTGCATATTACAGGTAAGCGATCTATCTGTTAACTTTCATTTCTATTTGATCTAGGAAAGTAGATTTTATTTTGTATTTGATTTGTTTTAGATCCATTTGGACTAGGGAGATCTGGCTTGAGGGTTCCACTCTTGATCCATGTTTCAACCCTTTTCCTAATCCCCAAATTTCTCTCTGCTAAATTGGATTGATGCTGAGGTTTTTTCTGCCTTTTTTCCCTCTCTAGGAAGGCCGACGCTCTTGACCTTCATGCTAGGTGCACTGAAGGAGATGTTTCCCTTCATGCTAAGTGTGTCGATGCCGATGCTCTGTATCCCACTTCTAGGAGCGTCGACGATGCTTTTTTCCTTCCTTCTAAGTGCGTTGGTGGTGTTTTGAGGGCAAAAAACAAAGATTCCAGACCCTTCTCGAAGGTGGATGAGTTGGATGTCTATCCCTATCATTTAGGTGAGGTGGCATTCAGTTCCTAACCTATATGGAAGATCCCTTATATCCCTCCTCCTAATCCTCAACCTATTATGTCCCTTTAGCTTTATAAATTAAACCCTCTCTCCATTTGGAAGAGAGGAAGGACTATGGTACTCTTATGCTGCCTGGATTTCTAGGTGGCTTACTATCTTGATTTAGAGGCTTTGGATTGGATTGTTGGATGGAAGATTGCAACATTAAGGCTAGGTTGTGATGTTCTTTCTCATGTAATTCTATGTATCTCCTTGATTACATTAATACAAATATCTTCCCATAAACTTGAAACATTGTTGTTTTTAATGATGTTTAGATCTTTCTTCCTTAACTGTTAGCTTAGATCAATTATATGTTTGGATACGCATATGTTGTTTGCTTGTTTCCACTTGCTTGACAGGGTTTTGTAGCTGAATATATAAAGATTCTGGAGCTTGGATCAACAAAGAGAGAAGAGTATTTGCATATTGTAGGTAAGCGATCTATCTGTTAACTTGCATTTCTATTTGATCTAGGAAAGTATATTTTATTGTGTATTTGATTCGTTTTAGATCCACTTGTACTAGGGAGATCTGGCTTGATTCCGATTGAGTAGATTTATCCAATAACATACCTATACATTTTCAAAGAAAATTTTAGTTGCTTCTTTTCTTTTAATGGTTTTTGTACAAGACATGAGAATGCACATCTTATTATAATATATAATCCTGCCCATCCTTTACCCTATTTCATGTCCTGCATGTACTTCTTGAATAATTCCATCCCTTTCATGTTTTAGGACACATCTTCTTAATATATCATCAGGTCCTATGACATACAAACATCCATTTATAAGTGTATAAGGGGAATCCTTCATTGCAAATATTTTTTTCTTTTATGTTAGATCCTATGGGGCCTTCCATTCTTGTAGAAATTGTGCAATCTCAACTAATTCAAATGGTACACCTTGAAATTTAAATAGATGGGAATTTGTTAGGTCATCTTTGATTCTAGTCAGGTCTTCCTTGGTTTCAATTCTCAACATGTAGTTAGGTCCTACATTATATTTCCATAGTCTAACTATGACTTCAAATTCAAATTATTGAAATAAAAGGAGCCATATAAATATTCTCCCCTAATGGACTGGTTCTTTTACTAAGTATTTGAGTGCTTAATTAACCGTGTAGAATGTAAATGGATTTCCAAGTGAGTAGTGTACAAATTTATGAAGGGATAAAATCATTCCCAGGGCATCCCCTTTCCATGGTAAAATAATTTCTCTATCAATTTTAGTTTTGATTTGCATATGCATTAGGTTGGTCAAGTCCTTGATCCCAAATTTGTTCCAATACAACTTTAATTGAAATGCCTAAGGAATCCACATGAACATGGAATTTTGTTGACCCATCAGGAAATCTAAATGGGTTCTTATCCCATTTTTTTCTTAAGGTTTTAAAAAGATTCATTGCGCTCAATATTCCAATTAAATTCTTCATCTTATTTAATCAATTGTTATAGAGGTGTCATGTCCCAATCCCAATAAAAATACATGTAAACAATGTTCACCAACCTATCAGTTCCCTAGGTTGAAGTGGAGGAATTAAAGTTTTCAATAAGGGAGCTATGAGACCCAAGAGGACCTTAGTCTACCATATACATCTTAAAATTTGTCCCTATAAATAATAAATGTGGAGAAAAATAAAGTGGCATTGCTCATGGAGACACTTGGAGGCTCATCATAGACCTTGGGTGGATAGATTCCTCTTTACACTTGTCATGGCATACCCCTAAATTAGAAATTATGGGGAATGGAATGTTCTTGGGAGGTGAAGAGTGTTGGATTATCCCAAAATACTGAGGGGCGGGGGGGTGAATCAGTATTGTTTTTTTCTTATAAAATAAAAACAAAAAATGAATCAAACACGTTAAGACACAAATTTTATCGTGGAAACTTCAAAGAGAAAACCACCAATTCAAACTAATTAATAAGATGAATCTACAAAATTGCTTTATCTGCTGCTACAAAAAGGATGCAACAACACCCTGGGTTTATTCTTGCTGCAACAGACAAGGATGCTCCAACACCCTGGGTTTCTTCTTGCTACAATTTACAAGGATGCTCCAACACCCTGGGTTTCTATCTGCTACAATATACAAGGATGCTACAACATCCTTCGCAAACTTGTAGTCTGCCCTAGCGCCACCCTACCACCCTGGACTTATTTTTATCAGTCTACTATTCACTTCTTGGACTCTGTCATTCACAATCACAGAGACAAGTTATTTACTTCAATCATGCTGCCAATAAATACCTTCTTGCTTCCTATGGAAATATATATTTACCATTGTGACATCTCATTTATCGTGCCTCTTCATGAATCTTCCAGTCGTGACCTTCTGCATTATCCATTTCTGCAACCATCCTGAGCCGTTGATTTTATATCGGGCTTCTTCATGTCCGTAGATCTACGATAAGATGTGGTATACAGATTGTCGAACTGTGATTTTTATAAAAATGCATTTCCACACTTAGCTCTCTACCTCAACCATTCCACACCGTTGATCTCCTTCAATCTTTATGTGACCTTCGATCTGAGATGGAAATCGGATATCGAATATGTGACTTTTTCCAAATATCATTTCACGATTTCCACTTTCTGAACCAATATTTCCACACCGTTTATTTTTTAAAAATTTCTCCTGACCGTCGATCTTCCGGATCGTGAGTTGTAGAATGTGGGTTCTAAAAAACTCAAATGTTTATTTCGCAATTCTTTGCCTTCTGCTTTTCGCACTAATATTTCTGCATCAATGATATTTTACGGATGTCTTTCTGACCATCGATATTTCAGATCGCAGGATGCAGAATGCGGAACTGTGACATCTCCCAAATTCGTTTCGCAATTCTCCACCTTCCTATTTCCGCCTTCCGGACTTCGGGTTCCAGAAACCCATATTATTGTAGACCTTCATTTCTCGTCTTCCGCCTTCCATTTTTCTTATGAACCGTTGATTTCTTTGCGGGTTCACTTATGTCCGTCGATCTACAATCTAATGCATATTTATGGATCTCCCCTTTTCTTTGTGCGGAAATCATTCCCCACCATATATTTTCTTGCAGATTCAATCCTAACCATTGAATTTTGCATCAAGCCTCTGTTGTTAATTCCCCTGCTAGTTGAATCAGCGGAATCATTTAAACCCGTTAGATCTTGATCTACCTCGATCGATAGTGGACTCTAAGTATTATAGAGCAGATAACATTGAAATTCCGCATCCAACTGTTGTTTTTAACTACCTCGTATTTGAATCAGCGGAATTATTGTTGATCATCGGATAAAGATCAATGGTGGACTTCAAATAACATAAAGGTGAATTTCATTAAAATTTTGTGCACACCAAGATTTTATTTTTCTGTGCTAGTTCTCCCAATGAAATCACTAACCATCGTTGATTTGGTTCCATGATCAACCTCTATCGTCAATCACAAAGGTGCTTTTCCACGATCACTTCTAATTTCCCAGGTCTGACCTTTCTTTATCTTCCTCACCCGTTTCTCAGCAAAATTCATTTGGGTAGTTTATCTGGATATCCTTCAGATCTCCACCACATGATCCTCAAGCATATGAATGAGGATTATCAATTAATCTCATTCAATCAGAGTCGTGGATTCGCTCTTACCACGATCTCAACCATTAATACCTGCACAAACTTAGGCCTACATGTTCATCATCGATTCTTACAGTGATAGATCAATTGATCTCTATCTTCCCTCACTCTTAGAATCCCTAATTCCTTAGCATGGCTTTCCTTTGTGTCATTTCTAAATTCATCCTGCTACCATTTCTACCGGTTATTCCTCTGTCATTCATGAACACCTTTGACATCAACAGTCTCCCCCTTTGGCATTGATGGAAACATCTAAACATTCTCCCCCTTTGACAACAATGACAAAGGATAGCCTCTTATGCTATTGAGGATTTCATGTCTTTCTTCTTTCTGACAACTCTCCCTGTCGTCGAATCTCCCCTCAAGATTGTGCTTCCTCCTCTACCATTTTTGTAAGGGAATTACTCCCATGTTCTCTCTAAGATGCTCACATGCTTCCTTAGGTAGTCGCTTGGTGAAAATGTCAGCAACTTGTTCTTTTGTGTCAACATACTCCAATTTGGCAACCTTCTGAGACACTTGTTCTATTAGTAAATGATATTTTATTGGTATATGTTTTGTCCTAGAGTGCATGAAAGGGTTTTTTGACATACATATGGCACTGGTATTATCACAATTTATTATTGGGTGCTCATACTTAACAAGCAAGTCTTTTAATGTCTACTTTATCCAAATAACATAGGTGCAACATGACATAGAAGCAATATATTTGGCCTATGTTGTGGAGAGTGAAATGGAAGATTGTTTTTTACTTAACCATGAAACCAAACAATTTCCTAAGAAT
Source organism: Pseudotsuga menziesii (assembly GCA_001517045.1). NCBI lineage: Eukaryota > Viridiplantae > Streptophyta > Pinopsida > Pinales > Pinaceae > Pseudotsuga > Pseudotsuga menziesii. The sequence goes on along the minus strand of LPNX010489523.1, from coordinate 395,986 downwards.
AATGTTGCTCCAATGGTACTTTTTCGATCATCCACACTTCATGCCCAATTTGTATTAGTAAATTATTTTAAAATAAAGTCTTGACTTTTTGGGTACCATAACCCATACTCCATAGTACCTTTCAAATATTTGAAAATTCTTTTTACTGCAGTTACATGAGTTTCTTTGGGGCTTGACTGGAACCTAGAAACCAAACCTACAGCTTGCATCACATCTGATCTTGTAGTTGTCACATACAACAAGATTCCTATCATGGATCTGTACATGGTATGATCCACTTCTAGAGACTCATCATCTTTACTTAATTTACAACCTGTGATCATAGGAGTACTAACAGGTTTGGAGTCTTCCATCTTAAATCTTTTAAGCATGTCTATGATGTACTTAGTTTGAGAGATAAAGATTCCTTTGTCTATTTGGTAAACTTGCACCCCAAGAAGAATGTTAGTTCACCCGACATTGACATTTTGAATTCCTTCTGCATTTCAGAAGCAAAGTTTACACTTAGTGTTTGTAAATTGCTTCCAAATATGATGTCATCTACATAAACAACAACAATGACCATATTTTAATTTTCGATTTTTAAGTAGAGATTACTTTCAGTGACCCCTCTCTTAAATCCTTCTTGTTTTAAATATTTGTCTAGCCTTGAAAACTAGGCCCTTGGAGCTTGTTTGAGACCATAGAGTGCCCTTTTTAGTTTGCAAACATAGTATCTATTTTCTGATAACAGGAAACCTTCAAGTTGTTCAATATAAACCTCTTCTTCTATTTTTCCATTTAAAAATGAAGACTTAACATCCATTTGATACACTTTAAAATTTGTATGGCTTGAGAGTGCTAGAAACATTTTGATTGCTTCAAGTCTTTCCATGGGAGCATAAGTTTCTTCAAAATCAATCCCTTCTACCTTAGCATACCATTTACAGACTAATCATTCCTTGTTCCTTATCACTTGACCATCATGATTGAATTTACTCTTGAAAACCCATTTGGTCCCTATAACAATCTTATCTTTACGTCTTGCGACAAGTTCTTGGGTCTCTTTTTTCTCAATCTAATCTAATTCTTCATTCATGGCTTTGACCCATTAATTATTCTTGCTTGCTTCTGTAAAATTCTTAGGTTCCACTATTGAGATTAGGGCTTGTTCATTAAACGTTAGTTGTCTCCTTATACTGACTCCAACATTTTTATCACCTATGATTTGTGTTTCTGGATGATTATTGTGTATCCTTCTAGATGGACTTTTTGTATCGGGTCTTGGGGATTCTTCTTCACTTTCCTATGTATCTTCCTTTTCTATTCCTTCTTCTTCATCATGAGTACTTCCATCCTCTTGCATATCTTCCTTTCCTTCATTATTTGTATTTTCAACACTATTGTGACTTCTTTCTCTTCTTGGTTTTATATAACCTACTCTTACATATGCACTTTATACAATCTTGTGTAACCTTTTATTGTAACATCTATATTCCTTCTTAGCTGATGAATACCCAAGAAATATTCCTTCATCAGTCCTAGAGTCAAACTTGCCAAGGTCATACTCGTTCCTTTTAATGTAACAATTACTGCCAAATACTTTGAAATATTTGACTGAGGATGGTATTCCATGCCATAGTTCATAAGGGGTCATTTCCTTATTCACCTTGATTTGTCCTCTATTGAGTATATAGACAGCTCAGTATACTGCTTCTTTCCAATATGCATCTGACAAATTTGCTTCATTTAGCATTGCTCTGGAAGCCTCTTGGGATGTTCTATTTTTCCTTTCAAAAACGCCGTTCTATTGAGGAGTCTTTGCAGCTGAAATTTGTCTCTTAATTCCATGTATCTCACAAAACTCATTGAACTCATTTGAATTAAACTCTCCCCCCTTGTCTAATCTAAGACAATTGATTTTCATATATGTCTCATTTTCAACCATTTCCTTGAATATTTTGAACTTCTCAAAAGCTTCTGATTTTTCCTTGAGAAATGCCACTCAAGTCATCCTTGTGTAATCATCAATGAGCAACATGAAATAATATTCTCCTTGCAGAATTTTAGTTCTTGTTGGTCCACAAAGATCCGTGTGCACTATTTCCAGAGGATGTCAGGTCATATGTTATTTTGTTTTAAAATTGGCTCTAGTTTGCTTCCCATGTTAACAATGTTTATAAACTGAGTTTAGAGGTTTTACAATTTTAGGCGAGTCTCTTACAGCTTCCTTCTTACTTATTTTGACAAGTTTGTAAAAATTTAAACGTCCCAACCTTATGTGCCATAACTGTTGAATTATTGTAACTTCGAAGAATATTCTAAATGTATTTTATTGGTGTAACCTTTCAGAGATGTTATTATTCCTCCATTAGGATGATCTTATTGTATTAGGTCAATAGAGAGTCATGAGGAAAACCCTCCGTTGTAAGTCGGGTCATTAGCACCCTCCGGAATATAATAATAAGTTGTTTTGAGTCCTCCTAGAGAAGTCGGCCCAATCAAGTTTAGTGGGGCTGACTTGTTTGAGTAAGAATTCAAGTGAACGAAAGAATATAAATAAGAGTGAAATGCTCCTCATTTGAACATACAGACACTCACTTGTGTAGCGCATGAGAGAGAGAGAGAGAGAGTCTTATCTGCAAGGAGGAGAAGGACCAGTCTGAAGTCTTATCTTTTATCTTTTTTATCATCTATATTGAGGAAGGTTTTCTTTTTAGGTTTTTCCCATTAGGGTTTTCCAAGGGTAAATCTGTGTTGATATTGTGATATTGTTTCTTTTAGTGATCCTGTATGCTATTATCTTTGTGAAATTGAATTGAATGCTGATAATATATCTTAGCATAGAGAATCTTAACATGGTATCAAAGCTAACTTGAATAGGACAGCTTTCACAAGGTGAAAAATCCCTCTCTCCCTCTCCGACAAGAAATTAGGGTTTCAGAGAAAATTTGATTTTTGAAGATATGACTGCATAGAAAGTTGTGCCCTCCTAGAGCGCATATACTGAGCCTGAGATTGAATTTTTTGAGTGGGTAGATCTTCGGGAAATTCAAACCCTAGTTTGACACTGGACCAAAAAACTGCAGAATCTCGCAAGTCAGTTTTGAAAGGTGAATACTTGAAAAAAAGGCACACCAATAAACTCTCCTCAGTCAAGTGCATCTCCTAGTAAGATGAGTTTCTCATTTTCAAGAATTCCAATTTTTTGTAACCTCCTGACAAGATGGCCTCAAGCACCAAGCTTGAGGACAAGTTAGAAGGCATAGAGAATTTTTGAGCATGGAAATACATAATTGGCCTCATTCTCAAAGACAATGATCTTGACAAATATATCATGGAAGAAGTTGCAGAATCCGATGAGGCTGAAGCTAAGGAGAAGCACAAGAAGGATCTGATTAGGACACAAAGGACTATTGCTGACTCTATCAAGGATCACTTGATCCCTCAAGTGTCATCCAAGAAGACTCTGAAACAAATGTATGATGCCCTAGCAAGGATGTATGAAGGAATAAACATCAACAAAAAGATGAATCTAAGAGCTCAATTGCAGAGCACCAAGATGAGTCATGGAGAATCCATCCAGGACTATTTCACAAGGGTTTCACAGTTCAAGGAACAACTAGAAGGCATTGGAGACAACCTTGATGAAGATGAGTTGGTTATGACTGCTCTCAATGGTTTCACTAGACCCTGGGATTCATTCATCCATACTATGTGTGCCAGAAAGGAAAGCCTGAAGTTTGATATTGTATGGAAAGATTGCATTCAAGAGGAGGCTAGAGTGGCCAATATAGAAGCTCTACTGAAGGAAGATGATCAATCCCTAGGCACCCATACCAAGAGAAGAATGATTCATCCCAACTTCAATAAGGGAAACCACAAGGAGGCTCAACCTCCCAAAAGGTTCCAAAGAACAAGAGTTTCCCAAAGAGGGACTACTCCAACTTTCAATGTTTCAATTGTGATAACATAGGACACATTGCCAGAAATTGTACTTTGAAGAAAGAAGAATACAAAAAGAGGAACAACAACAATAGATATCATGCACATCTAGCTGAAGATGAGGATGAAGAAGACGAAGAAGGAGGACCTCGGAGAAAGCAAACAAGAGAAGAAGATGCAGAAGAGTATGTACTATTCTCTACACTCTCTGGGTCGGTAACACTTGGAGAAGACACATGGATTATTGATAGTGGTGCTTCAAAACACATGACGGAACAAAATAAAATTCGGTTAAAACTTAAAGAAAAGAACTCTCCTTAGAAAGTATCTCTAGGAGATGACTATCAATATCCAATCAAAGGAATTGGTGAAGCAAGCTACAAGCTTGATTCAGGAAACCCCTGAAGATGAAGGAAGTTTTATATGTACCAAGTCTAAATAAGAACTTACTTTCTCTCTCAGCATTAGATAAGAAAGAATATAGAGTTGCATTCATAGATGGACAAGTACTCATGTGTCCGAAAGGAAAGTCTATTGAAGATGCATTTGTCGTCGGTGAAGAAGAAGGAGGCCTGTTATATCCTAATAAATCAATCCTCAATAAATTATACTTAGAAGATTTATATTGTGTAGTGATAGGAGGTCAAAAAACCTTTTTAAAGGTTTTCAAGGATCATTGTGAAAGATTGAGGTGTTTAATAAAGTTTGGAACACTTTTTACTCTATTTTCTAATAAAATATTCGAAGCTCAGCTTTCGGTGCCTTAGGCGAACATCTCAACTGTTCATTAGCCACTGAAAATCCCAGCTTTTAGCAACTTAAAAATAGAAATTGGGGCTACCTTAGCCACCGAAACCGCATTGAATTTAAAACAGTTGGCGCATCCATCACACTCAGCAACAGTCAGCATGAAGAGCGCCACAACCAAGCCATTAACTGCCAGAAAGATAGGACCTGCAATAAATAATGAGTTGGTAAGAGGGGTCGTTATGAAACTGAAGTGGCCTATAAAAAACAAAACCCTCTCTACCCTCCACATGTCCCATGTCTGTGATGAACCACCACGAAGCATTGGTTTCCAGTTTGAATGATTACGGCACTAGCTAGCTTACGGGTCTCATTAGAATTCACTGTCACCCTGCTCAAATTGCAATTGCCAATCAGCACCCCCTCCTTTATTCATTCCACATTTCTTACATGCATCCTCACTGAGCCAAGCTCCCCTGAAATCCAGCACTGTAATTTCCTTCTCCAGGGTTTGAATTTTCAATTTTGCAGGTACAGAAGAACAATCCAGGAAATGAAGAAAGGAGGAGGACCTACCCTAAGAAAGGAACTGGGTGATATTGGCTACCTTTAATCACACCCAGAGGTATGTCAACTTTTCAAAGACTCTAGCTGCTATAGGTTCTGCGAAAATATTCATGGATCCCATTAGCAAGTGGCAGAAGCCTTTTCTCTCTCCTTTGATGGCTCGAAAGCAGTGATTGGAAGAGAAGAATTCCAAGTGGATGAGGCTCTGATTTCCGAAGTAATAGAGCTCCCAAGGATTGGGGAAAGCTGGTTCAAAACCACTATCACAAAGAATGTAGAATTCAGGTGTTACCTAAATCCTGAGCACAAGAACATTGTATGGAATAAGAGCATCCCTGCATCCTAGCTTGAGGAAAAATGGCATCACTTGTTGAAGGCAATGCTGGTCTACATAACTTGTGAGTGCAGGTATAATAGGGTAATGATATACCATTTCAAGTTAATGAACCATTTTACTGGCAGGAACCCCTTGAACTTCTCTTTTTACCTATACAAAATCCTGACTAAAATGGCCCATCAAGTTAAATCCAAGCCCACCAAGATTGCAAGCAAGCTATCCCATCATGGCTTGATCAAGTTATATGTCCTTGAACTGTTGCAAAGAAGGAATGTGGCCTGGACACACTTCCTATTTTGGAACGAGTTTGAGACAGAATTGCAGCCATAAGACAAAAGGAAGTCTTCTTCAAAAAAGTCCTCCACTCCCAGAAGTGGTAAGAGGAAGAGGAGGGCCATCTCTCCAATTGTAGTGGATCAGGCCTCTCCAACTCTTAAGACCAAGAAGGCCAAGAGGAATCTGGATTTCAGTGAAAATGCAGAGGAGGTTTCAGCACCAGAAAAAAATATCCTCAACCTACCTTACTCTGATTCTGAGGATGAAGAGGAACAGGGAACTAACCTATCAAATTAGGTTCCAAAAGGGTAGGAGCAGTTTCCATCACCTACACCGAAGGAGGATCAAGGTGAACCAATGGCAGAGGCTTCATCCAGCAAACCTAGATCCCAAAAAATCAATCAGCTTCTAAGGTAGGTGTATGAGCTAGAATTCTTAGAGAGGGAAATCAAAAGGACCAATGGGAGGTTAACTAAGAGGAATGTTGAATTGTATGAATCTCTGCAGGATATAAAAAGGAAGTATACAAACTTGGAGGAAAGTAATCTCAGGTTAATGAAAGAAAACACTAGGCTCTACAGGAAAGTTAGGCTTTCCAAGTTGCAAGCAAGGAATTCAAGCCCTTGGTCTCAAGCTCACCAGAATCTGGAAACCCTAGCAGAAGTAGCAATGAGCCTTTGTGGCCCAAAGGCAGCCTGTGATGCTATTGCCATCCCAAACCCTAGGCAGGTTGCAGAGACACCAAAGGGTCAGCACTGAAGCCTTAAAGCATCAGGGTAAAGTGTGATGACAATTTTGATTAAAATTTTAAAACTGACTTTTCGATGGCTTAGGAGAACACTGTAGATGTTCATTAGCCACCGAAAACAGAGCTTTCAGCAGCTTGCAGGCCCATAGTTTTGCTTCCTTAGCCATAGAAAGCGCAGAACAGTGTAGAAAAGCATGTTTTGGTACAGAACTAACTTTTGTTGATCCAAACACTTCATGGATGATTTATAAGGTTGGAAAATAATTCAAGGCATTCGTTTTTGGCTCTGTTTCAGTTTTGAAGGTGCCAGCAAGGTGAATTAGGTCACATATCCTACCTACTCTGACAATGGGTGACTTGTCTGCCAAATGGCAAGTTTGAGTTCTCCTTCAGTGTCTACTACAGCTATTAAAGAGTTTGAGGAGTGGGAAGATTTTTGACTTAGGTATATTGGCAAACAAAGATAGGATCTTTACCTATTTTTAGCAAATAGATTGAAGCTCAGCTTCCCTGGGGGACGACATAGATCCTACTTTGATGATAGACAAAGTCTGGACACTGTTTGGGTTGTAATCATCTATCTGGTGACTCCATTGGAATAAGGTGGCTTCAAGAAGATCAAGTACTAGAGAAAATCCTCAAAGGCCACTAGTGACACCTGTTTCAGATCCTGAAAAGATTATAAGGAGAGGAAGAGCTTCACAAAGACATACTTCCATATCTGCAAGGGGAGCTTGTTGTAATCTCATGGATCACAGAGGGTTACCAACAATACACATTAAAGCATACAGAAATAACAGAGATAAGAGACAAGATCATAGATATAGAACAACAGATTATATTATATTATGAGGGTCCATACAAACACAGAACTGAACCAAGTTATCATCTGGCTCAACAACCTAATATATATGATTTACAAATAGTTACATATAACTACATGTCAGTTCGGTCAACCGACATGACCTTATGCAGCCGACCTAATATCTAATTAGTCGGCTTACCAACTAGCTCCTCCAACATCTCCCCGAGGAACAAAATCTTTCTTCATCCCGAAGAAACCGGGGAGGTACTCAAAATCTTTTACTGTCTAAGATAGTTATTTTCTTGTTTGTCTTTCATGGGCTATGAAGTCGGATGGCCCAAATTTCAAATGTCAAACTTGGGTTTACTAATATCAAGGAAATTTCTGTACTAGGCAGAGGTCGACCTAGTCGTTGACATCTGTTGCATTGGCTTATAAATTTCTTACAATCTTTGTATAGTGTCGGCCACCATAGCCCAGACTGTTGGATTTTCTTGGCAGTTGTGTCGCTTGAAAATGTTCTCCCGTCAGTCCATAGTGTGCTTCATACATGATATTATTTCTTTCATGTTCTAATACGCATCTTATGAGATGTCGTCCAGGCCCATTTTATATAAAAATCCATTTATGAGGCTATACGGTGCAGCTTTCATGGCTAAGACTTGTTTCTTTTTCATGCTCATGCCCTTTGGTGCTTGTCCATTTTCTAAGAATTGAGTTATTTCCTCTAATTCTATTGGGATTGCTTCTATTCGAAATAAATGTGCATCCTGAAGATCATCTTCAACTCCTGTCGATTCCTCTCCTGTGTTGATGCGTGACAAGTGGTCGGGTCCGACATTTAATTTTCCTAGTCTAACAACGACTTCAAATTCGAATTCTTGGAATAGAAGTAGCCATCAACAAATTCTCCCATGGTGTAAGGGTTTATTTACAATGTATTTTAATGCGTGCTTGTGGTATAAAAGATGAAAGGGTTGGCTAGTAGGTAATGTCGATACTTTTGTAGTGCAAAGACCATTCCCAATGCTTCTCTCTCTGTTGTTGAATAGTTTCTTTCTGCTTTATTTAATTTTTTGTTGCTGTAAACTATGGGGTAGTCCATTCTGTCGTCCCCTGCTTGTGGTAATATTGCTCCTATTGCTAGCCCTGATGCATTGATGTGTACGTGAAATTTGGTCAACGAATTAACCTTAGAATGGGTGCTTCGACTAGCTTCCTTTTTAGTGTTTCAAATGATATGTTGCATTCCTCTGTCCAGTCGTACTCCTGATCTTCTCTTAATAGTTCTTCCAACGGATAGGTCATGTCTGAATAGTCTCTTATGAATTTCCTGTAATATCATGTATGACCAAGTAGTACCCTGACTTGTTTTGGGTTCACCGGTGGTTTTAAGTCGAGGATAATTTTTATTTTTGCAAAGTCGACCTTGATGCCTTCTTTGCAGACAATGTGTCCTAATAGTATCCCTATAGGGGTTAGAAATATGCATTTCTTATGTTCAAAGATAGATAGATTTGTCGGCATCGTTCCAACATGAGCCTTAGCCATTTGCAATGATCTTTCAGCATAGAGTGTATTGTCCAATTATCGAAATATACTGCCATTGTTTTGTAAATATATTCTTGAAACGTTTTGACCACAATTCTCGAAAATACTGCAAGTGTGTTTTTTAAACCCAAAAGGAATAACTATGTAAGCAAATGAGCCAAATTCACTACAAATGTTGTCTTTTTCTGGTCTTCTTTAGCTATTGGTACTTGGTTATAACCTGAGCATCCGTATGTGAACGAGTAGCATTCATGTCTCACGACTTCATTTAGGATTTCATCTGCATAGGGTGTTGGAAATGGGTCTGTTAAGGTGACTTTGTTTAATTCTCTGAAGTTGACACAGATCCTTAGATTTTTTGGGTCGTGTTTCTTTGGTTGAATGACCATTGGACTTGCCCATTCTGATTGGTCAATAGGGTAGATAATTCTAGTTGCAAGCATATTATCAATCTCTTTCTTGACTATCTTTTTCTGTTTATGAGCTAATTTATATGGCCTCTTCTTTACAAGTCGGACATCAGGTTTGATGTCGATCTTCATTTCACCCATTTCATGCACTAGACCTTTGAGATCTTTGTAGTCTCTAGTGAATACATCCTGGAATTCTTTTAGTAAGTTTACTATTTATGTTGTTTATTCTTCACTCCAGTAATCGCCAATTTTTGCCATTTTTGGTTGATCATCATTTGAGATGTCGAATTCTTTGTTTTCACTTTAGCATCTAACCATTATGGTGCTTTGGCTTCATTGATTGGTCGGGTCCCTTATTTAAACTGTGAAAATGTAGCAGAAAAGTCTGATGTAGTCATTCGGTCGGTATCTTCTTTGTCGGCTGTCTCGATTTTGAGTACTGTGCGAATTGGTTTTGTTGTTTCTGCATGGTATGATTTCCATCGAAAGTTTTTCCTTTCCGGATTTTCCTTTTCCATTTTTAGTCTTGTTGACTATGGTGTTGTCTTGGTTTGTATATTATTACATGCCATTGTCGGTCGGTCATAATTTTGTGTAAGGGTGTTGTTCCCGGTCGGTTCTATAAACGCCTTGATTTGTTTTGCAGTTTCGACTAACTTTTTGTTTTGTGGTATAAAGTTGAATTCTTTGATAAAGTTCTCTCTAATTTCATGCCATAGGAATGTTTCACCCCGTGCTTCTTCCATTTTGTACCATTTGTTTGGTAAGTAGGATAGCATCGATGGAAATAGGTGTGGCCATGTACGTTCGTCCTTATACCCAAGTCTTTTCCACTCTTTTTCGCATGTTCTTATGTGCTCTTCTGGGTCATACCCTTGGATGAACATAGGTATTTGGGCTTGATTGGTTAGCCCTTTTACTCTGAATCTTTCTATAAAGTAAGTGGAAGTTGTTGTCCATGTCTGCAATCTTGATCGATGGGTATCCCACTGTCTAGCAGCTTATTTTGTGAAGGTTTCTACTAATATTTGTAGTCGTCGATGTTCACCAATGTTTTTGGATACTTGTTCTATATGCATAATTGGTGATTCTTTTTCTCTGTATCTTGGGATTTGTTTGATACTTACATTTGTTGGTTTTAGGGTAGGGTATTCCCTGCTTTTCTTTTCAAATATTTTTGGGATGATGGAAACCAAGAAACATTGTTGGACTGGTTTCTTCTGCAATGTTTGAATGGTCCAACAACCTCTTTCTTTTGTTTCGTATTTTTCTACTTCCCAATCATATAATTCTGCATCTGAGTTGTATCCTACTGAATCTTGATTGCCTAAGTGAAGTTTTACATAGACATTGGGTTCTTTGTAGTTTTCATTATTTTGTATTTGATATAATTGGCGGATGTTGACTTCTTCATCAATAGGTTCTATCCAAGGTTCTCCTTGGGATGGATGGATAGTTACTATGACTTTTTGTCCATTCCCTTTTAGTTTGATCCTTTCTTTGTCTAAAGATATCGATGCTTTCATTTTTCTTCCCCAAGGTCATCCTACTGACGCCAGGAAGGAACTGGATCCTTCCTTAGGGTAAATAATTTCAAAGTCGACTTTGGTTGATATTCCTTTTATTGTCGTGTCGACATTTCTCCAAACTCTGATAAGTTCAATCAGACCTTGGTCGGCTAATTTCAGGTATATTCCTGACTCGTATAGTCGAGGTCTAACCAATTGTTCCCAAGTGTCACGAGTCATAATGTTTACTTGTGAGCCGAATTCGAGTACAACTTGTCGGACATGGTATCCTTCAATTTCTAGGTAGACAAGTGGGTCGCCATCACTTTTGTCCTTTTGGTTTAGACTGCAGATGTTTTTTGTTTGTTTTTCTGTATTATTGTTGTGTTTCATATTATACAACAATTCAATGAATTGAGATACCGCTTTATCCTCTTGTACTAAACTTATCAATTCTTTAATTGTGCTTCGTCGACTATCATGAGCTTCTTCTTATCGAGCAAATTCTTTAAATATATTCGTTGCGTTTTTATACAATTGTTTTTGTTTAGCTGGATTAGGATAATCATTATTTTCTTTTATTTTGGTTATGCATGGATTATCACTCCCAATTTGTGTCCCTTGTCGGGTTACTATATCCAGATTCTTTGTATTGATTACATCATGTTTTTGAACGCACTACAAGACATTAACATTTTTTTTTATTGATTTTATCAAGCATAGTAGGGCAATCCTCTAATGAGTGATCCCCGACTCCACAACTAGTACAAAATTTTAAATCGATTATGTCCTTGTATGAGTAGTCTGCATGTCGGTGACCTTCTTTATAGCATGTGAAACACTGGATGGGTCAACGTGGTCGGTTGTCTCGATTCCCAGAGAATCGACCTCGACCTCCATATCCTCCCCGACGGTTGTCGAACCGACGCTCATATCAACAACCTTCGTATCTTTGATTATTCTGTTCGTTTTGAGCATGGCTTCACTGATTGTTATCATTGTTCTACGCATCTGCGTTTGTCTGGTAGACTGCTTGATAGTTTTGTCGAATTTTTAAGTTTAGGTGGCAGTCGGTCGTGGCGTGACTTTTGACTTCACAAATTGCACACCAAGATGCTTTGTCGTTTTTCATGTTATATGGGAAATCCTTTGTTGTGTGTTCTCCATGTTCTTGGCAGATGTCGCAGAAGCACTTTGTCTGAACAAATCGAACGTCTTGTCGGCTGATGTCTTGTCTATAGTTATCTTTTGTGTATCCAACCGTTGAGCATTTTGTGCACCAGACATCCTGATTCTTAAGGTTCAGCTCTTTTAATGTGTTAGTTCCAGAAATTTTTCCCAAACTACAAGAGAACAAGCCAACACAATTTCCATAATCTCAATAAAGTAAAATAAGGTTTTTAGGGTTTTCAAGGTTTTTTGGTTGAGCAGTTTGAAGACAAGAGGGAAAACATTCATAAAACCAAAGTAAACACTAAATGATGAGCATTGAATGGATGAGATGCATAACATATAAACCATAATCCAACAGAAAACACAATACTAAATTTCACCCACAGTTAGCAAGCATTCCAAGCATAAAAACATTAAACAAGCAATGAATATACCAGCTGAGTAACTAACACAAGCTATAAATGAAACCAGACAATAAACTGAATGGCATATGGTGCATATATTTCATAATTCAGTCCTCAAAATACACATAAGAGTCTTTACTTAGCTCATAAACCAGCCTGATGACCTCCCCTTGTCAGCAAAAAATCAAACCCATTGTCTTCTTTCATACTTACATTTATCTTACTTTCAAAATCAGTTAGATAACTGAATTATAACTGCTTTTAAGACTACCTATTGAATAGTTCAATTTAAAACATCTTTACAAAAAATAAAATAACTTTTCAAACTTAACTAATAACTAACTTTCTTGACTAACTTTCACAAATCTCTAGCTGCTTCAGCCAATAAAGCAATTCCTTCCAAGGCTTGAGCTTTCCTTCTTTCCTTTAATTGATCTGTCTCCATGCCTACAATATTCCCCGTGAGCTCTTCATTATGTTGTTGCAGGTCTTGGATGGTTTGCTTTAACACTATGAATTGACTTTTTGTTTTCCTTTTCCTTTTCAATGCTTCTCTTGAAACTGTGATCAACTCCTGATAATGGTTGTTTACTTCCTCCAAATCTTCTCTAAGTTTCTTGTTTGTTGTAACTAGCCTATCATTAGTTTCCTGCATATACTCGATCTGGTACTTTTATTGCTTTATACTTCTTTGTAGATTTTCTTTTTCTGAATCAATACATTTGTCTTCTACTGTTGTTTGCATCTCATTTGGTATCCATGGGATGTTCAGTCTCCTATAAATTTCCTCATCCTCTTCCATAAGTTCTGTGGATGTTCCAAGAAACCCTATATGTTCTTCACTTTCAGCTTTGCATGGAACTTTTTCTTCAACCATCTCCTTCTTCTCTAAGCAAGAACTCTTTACGTCACTTTTTTGCTGCTCTTGCAACATTTGATTTCGAATCTTCAAAAATATATCAGATATCTTAGCATCAGTCATGACAGACTCTCTTTTTTATTCAATTGGCTTTTTACCCTTATTGTCATCTTTATCATCATCCAATTTGTCTTCAGATGATGAATCCTCTATCACTGTCATTTTTTCTTTAGCCAATTTGGGATTTAGTAGCTTTTTCATGTTCAGTCTAAGTTTATTTTTAGGTCTTGTTTTAGGTCTCCATACTACAGCAATCTCTCCCAACATCTTGAGAGTCTTTCCTTGATGAGTAATTGAGGCAAACTCAACAACTTTCATTTTCTTTCTTTTTGACAGTGCTTCCTCATCACAATGAGTGTGAAGCTTTTGCTCAGCAAAAACCCTAGCTGCGTTTGTAACGGGAATTTTATCATCATCAAATAAGTATTTCTCATCTTCCTCTGATAAAACTGTGATAGGGCTTTTCTTTTGCACTTCAATATCTTCTTTTACATCTTGAATTGTCTCTGCAGGTACAACATCTTCAACAGGATCGGCTTCCTTAATTTCTAACTGTAAAGTCTTTCTTTCATTATCATTAACTTGTTGTTGAAATTTAGAGTTTTTATTTTCATGGTTTGAAACTTCTTCTAGTTTAACCTTCTCTTCATCCTTGACTATTAACTTTTTCCTGAGCTTCTTAATCAAAGTTTGCCCTTTATCTGCTTGTCTTTTGTGAGACTGTCCCTCTTGATCAGTTTTAAAACCTGACCAAAAAATGAAATGCTCCCAAGTCTTCCCCCTATTCTGCAAGACAGTGCTTATGATAAGCTTGATGAGTCCATGATGGAAAACAGACTGCTTTATATGATCTAGGTGTTCTCTAACTCTGCATGACATCTTTTGTAGACTTTTCAGAAAGAAGAAAGGTAACTTCATTTTGGACTCATCACTAAGATGCTGAAGAAACCTAAAGTGGTATTTGAAAACGAAAGCATATCTACCCTCACAGGTAACAAAACTCCACAAGACTTTAATGGGCTCAATCCAATCAGGTTTAAAGTTATGGATTGGAACACCTTTTCCCCAATCTGCAATCACACTAGGAAGCAAGTACTTTTGAGCATTGAAGGTGAATGGAACCTTTTTAAACCATAACTCTCCCTCGTCCAAGATCCTTGTTGCCTCAGCTATTAATTCCTCAGTCAATTTGAACTTTAAGCTGGCAAAAGACACTATGTCTTTGTCTAGACATTGAGCGAATTTGTATGACACTTCAGCATGATAACCTTCAATTTTCTTAAAGAATGTTAACCATCCTGCATCTGAAAATAACTATGCACATTGTGGAAAATTCTTCACCCAGCTTAGGTCAGAGGGCTCTACCCTGTTTGTTTTCCCACTCTTTTTCATATTTACTATGGTTAAACAGCTTCTGTCGATATACCACAGTCTAAATGTCTTCAAATCTCAACAGACTGATCTAAAATACAGTTCAGGAAACGCCAACAAGCTCTGCTCTGAATTCTATTGTTTAAATGATGAATACTTTGAATGTATTGGTTAATAATTCATCATTTAAAATGTATTAAGTGAAAAACTAGTATTCTGCCTTCGAATTTGTCATTAGTGATTTCTTCAGAAAAACCCCAAATTTAGAAAACCTTAGCAATGGCACGTGGGCTACCTATTAAGAAGACCAATTCGAGCGCTGGAATATAGTTATTTTAATGGTCAAGTGTCGAATTGCATGCTCCACCTGTCTCCAACCGCTTAGACCACTCCAGCCAGCAGCCGCTGAAAGCCCTAATTTCTCGTTCTGTTACAAAATCTCGATTTCTCAGCACTATCTTCTCACCACGATATTCACTGATTCTTCGTGTCATTCAGAGAAAAAACATACTCCCAAATAGCTTTATCTCATTATACTCCACTGTCATCATTATACCTGCTCTGCATGAAATCACCACGATCTCACCCTTATGATGATAATCCATCTATTTCAGTGATTAAACTGTAGAAGACACGTATCAAATGCATCATACAATGTGATTGACACCTCAGGTGTGTGAATCCCGAAGAAATTGGACCGAAAAATGATGTTTTTTGCTCGCGCGATTTTCTTGTAGCGCTCCAGTGTAACTTTTTCTAGCTTGCGCAACAGGAATCCCTTTTTGATTATTTTTTAACCAAAACTCCAAACAAAGTGTTGTTTTTTGGTAAATAACTTTAAGTAAGGTCTTATGATATTTCTTTAGAACCTTGCAGAAATATATACATCCTAAAAGCCCATAAAAACCATGAAATTAATTAAGTAAAGCAAAAATTAAAAAGAAAACCTGTTAAATCAACTATAAACATAAGGCTAAAATCAAAATATTTTAAAAGAAACCAAGGTCAAAACTTTAAAACAATAATAAAAATCATATTTTTAAGACAAGCAAATGGTTCAAAAATAGAACACAAAAACAGGCTATAACACAATTATTTATGCATGATTTCTAGTTGTTCTTCCAATCTAGTATCTGTGGGATATGCTGGGAAATATTCGTCCATCTCCACTTGCAAAGCTTTAGTAAGCGCATCTTTGTATGTTTTAAATGTCTCTAGGATTATGTGTCGTCAAATTTTCTGTGATAGACCTGCAAGGAACCACTGAATTAATAGTTGTTCATCAATTACATAGTCCAATCGGCTGAGGAGGTCTTTCCAACGTTTGTCATACTCTCAGATAGACTCTGCTGTATTTTGCTATGTTGTTTTCAACTTTTTAGCTACCAGATGTTTTGCATCTGGGGTTTTAAAGAACGACAAGAATTGCGCTTTAATTTCTGCTTTAGATGCTTGAGGGGTTCTCTCAGTAAAGGTCATCTACCACGTTAGTGCTCTTTTCCTCAAGGCACCAACGAATTATGCCATCTGTCGATCTTCAGATGTAACCTAATTTGCCTCCCATGTTGACTCACAGGCGAACCAATGTCGTCTAGGATCTTCGTCACCCTCGTATAAAGGGATATGCGATGATCTGTGACCCATGTCATACTCGCTATCGCTATCTCCTCGAGGAGGTGGCGGTGGTGGTGGTGGGAATAGTGGGATGTTTTTCTTGTCTCTTTATGCAGAGTTGTTGTCAACTGAACTTTCATTTCCATCGGTTTTTTTTTTGTTGTTTCTTCTTCGACAAGCAATCGGTTCGGATCGACTTCTCCTGTCGATGTCCAACTGCAAGTATTTGTCTGCAGGTCTGACTGCTCTGTATTCTCCAAAGCTGTATTTGGCATGGGGGGTGCTCCTTCATGTGTCGGGTAAAGTAAGTGGATACTTCGATTGGAAGGGTACGCCTGAAGCGTGACCCAATTTACTTCCTCCGATCAACGGATCACTAGATGATTATCATCATTTACCTCGTCGTCTAGTCGGCTCCATATACCAAACTCACCAACTCTTAGTCTTAGATCTTCTTCAACAATGGCTTGTATCCTAGTACTCGGATTCGTTGGAGACAAAGGTCTTATCTCCTGGGTAACTTCTATTTGGAGAACTTCAAGATTTTGAAATTTTGAAATTTTGATCTGCAAGATTTTGAAATTTTGATGTGCAATTGTATATGTACTGTATATGTATTCCTATGTATTGGAACACCGAGGACGGTGTTATTCCAAGGGGGAGGGGAATGTCACACCCCAGTTTTCACCACGTTTGCATGATGTATATATTGTAATTAATCATGGTGAGGAGCTAAGGGCAAAAGCTCCACCATCGATTCGGTTGTGTATGCTTCGACAATAGGGGTAGTTGCCGATGGTATATCTTGCTAACAGGCACATTATGGTATGGCATCATGTAAACACGCACATCAATTAAAATAACCCACAACCAGCTACGACAGTGCAATGTTGAAATGAAAAGGGCATGATTCCAAAGGATAAGGGTGTGGGGGATGTCAAACCTTGGTCTATGGGGGGGAAAACCCATATGTTGCCACCTTGTCTTGTTTTCCACCTTCCATTGTCTCATCCAAATCCTTCAATGTCTTGTTTTGGGTACTTGGGGCAGTTATTGTGGTGGGTGTGGCAGGACTGTCAGTCCCTTGCCCACGCGCCCACTCCACCCACGACTGCATTCACTACCCACTCCCTTGTCTGTTGGGCTTCTATTTTTCCTCCTCATGCAGGAAGTCGGTCGAGCTCTCCACTGCGTGTTATCTCCATGGTCTGTTCGTTCCTCACAGGGGTCTGTTCATCCGCGCGTTTAGGCCATTGTCCGTTCGCCTCACGCAGAGAGACGTGCGGTTCATCTGCGCGCATGCTGGGATTCTTGTTCTGTGCTCCTCATGCACCAGTCGCGGGTCTTCTCTGGTTGTGCACGCAACGAGCAGGTAGAACGGCCTCGAGAGCCTGATTTCTGCCGGTATGTTTCATAGCCGTGGTTTTAATCCACTATTTCTGCTTGCTGTTGGTTTCACCTGCGTAACTGGGTCGCTGTTGTTCTTCCCACGATGTTGGGTGCTGTTGAGAGTCCAACGTCCTTCTTCCATTTCGGACAGTGTGTGTTTCCTTCTTCCGCCTTGGACTGTGTCTTTTCCTTTGCGCACTGGCCGCCATAGTTTTCATTGTGTGTTGTGGGCTCTTGGATGCGGGACGACTGTGGATTTCCCCATCTGTTGGCTACGTCTTCCTCCCTGCTTTGGGACTGTGTATAGCTGCCAACGTTTCCATTGTGAATTGTGACTGTTGATTGCCACATCCGTTGGCTGAGTCTCCCATGGATATGTTGGGAGTTATGTTTATTATCCATTGTTGACGGTGGGTTGTTGCCATCATTCATTTGGAGTTGTGGCTATTGATGCACCGTGGTTTTGGGTTGCTGTTGAGTTGTTTTGGCCATGCAAGGGCCAAGAACAACTCTGCGTTTCCTTGTTGACTTGTGATGTGTCTTACCTTTCGTTCGGGATTGTCCCCGGTTGTCTTTGCCTTCTTCACAGGGTTGTAAAGGGATTGTTTTGCTACATGTATACAGTGGTTGGTCTTTGGACTGTGCTGGCTTGGCCGGTTTGTTGATGGCCTGATAAACCCAGCTGTGTTGGTTTGATGATTGAGTCCCTTGGCTATGGGTAAGCCTGCATTGACCCTTATCCTTGGAGGAATCATGCCCAGCTCGAGGGTGGCAGTGTTGCTGAGAGATTGATGAGCACGCTGGCCTATGGTTGGGTGGAACGTTGCAGGGAGGTAGCTGGTTGCGGTGCAAGTTCTTCATCAAAAGATACGTTATGCTAATTGTTTCATCTGTGCAATTTATACTGTTGTCAAATGAATTATGATGAACATGTTGAAGGCTGGAATGCATATGTTTGCTTCTGTTGTATGTTGATGAATTATGAGTCCTTGTAGGATGGATTATGCATATTAGCATTCCTGTTATGCATTCTGTTAAGCTCTTTATTTCAGCATTGATAACTGTTCTTCTTCATGGGGTTGTTTGCCCGTGTTTGGTGTGTTGGTCGCGTCCTCCTCGCCGGTTTAAGGGATGGGGACGTGACAGAGTGGTATCAGAGCTCAAGGTTGCAACAATGGGCCTCTATGGGCCAAGAAGGATGCAGTGATAAAGGGTAGAATTACCTTCTCTGTCCAGCAGAGATCAGCACTGAGAATTCAAGAAAATTGTCTAAGTGTTTGAACAATCATCGGAACACTTAGCGGTATTCACTTCTGACGTAGCGGAAGGGTTAGTGGTTTGAACTTCCGAAGTAGCGGAGGAGCTAGACGGAAGTATACCCGACGCGAACCGTTGGATGGAAAATTCAAATTTTTCTAAGTGTTGGAACGGTCGGCTCGTCGGAGCACTAAACAGAATGGACTTCTGATGTGGCGGAAGAATTAGATGAAAGCGCGTCCGACAGAGAGCATTGAAAGAAAATCGTGGAAACTTGTCTAAGTGTCTGTCAGAAGAAAATAGCTCTTCGAGCATCCGCAGTTGTGGAAGTCTAAACGACTACGCACCCGACGGAAAAGTCGTCCGACCGCCAACGCCATGAAGAAGTTTGAAAATTTTGGCTAAGTGTTGAAATCGTCGGCTATCGGAAGAAAATAGTTGTTCGCCCGTCCGCCATTGCAGAAGTCAAAGTCACTAGACCTCCGATGAGAAAGGACTTCCGATGTCGGTCAAAGAATTAGTTCACCGATCGGAAGAAAATAGGGGTTTGATGTTCCGCCGTTGCAGAAGGCAAAGGCACTAGCCTGCCGATGAGAAAATCCCGCCGATGCCGATCGGGTCATGCCATAGTAGATTTGGCCGCCGATTGGGAGAAGGTCCAGGACGATGCGCCGTCGTTGCGGCTGCTGGTAGAACTAATTCGCCGACGAAGAAGAAGTTAAGGGAGCCGATCAAGCGGCAAAAAGGAAGACTAAAGGGGAAATTTTTCGAAAATTTCTCTAAGTCCGGAAAACGTCGTCCATCGGAAGCAGAAAGTTGTTTGTGCGCCGCCGTTCCGGAAGCGAAAGGCACTAAGTCTTCCGACGAAAAAGACTGCCGATGCCGATCAGGTACCATAGGAGATTGGGCCGCCGATCAGAAGAGAATAAGGGATCGCGTTCCGCCCTTGCGGCTGCAGAAGGGACTAAGTCGCCGACAGATAGAAGAAAGCTGAGCCGGCGTGGGTGAAAAATTAGTCGAAAGGACTTCCGATGCTGTCGGCGAAAGAAAGTAGAAAGGGGAAAGTTTTGAAAAGTTGAAAATTTTTCTAAGTATAGTAAGCATCGGAAAAATTTAGAAGTTCGGGTAGCCGATGCGGCAGCAAGCATCGGAAGAAAATAGAAGATCCAATTGCCGATAGAGCTTAGTTGTTCCGATTTCCGACGAACAGCGGAATATGTTAGTTGTTTGGGGCTCCAAAACAGCGGAGGAATTAGTGGTTTCGACCGGCGAAACGTCGGAACGATTAGTGGAAATGGGAGCCGATTGAACAAAGGAAAATCCAGCTGTTTTCAGCGGGGTTTTCAGTGGATTCTCAGGGCTGAAAAGGAGAAGAAAAATCCTAGGTGGCTGAATTCGGCGCCCAGACCAAAATGCAGTGGTGTGTAAAAATGTCGAGATTTGGTGAAAGTCCTCATTCTTAGAAGTGGTGTGCTTTTCACACCCGAGGTCGGAATGAAGCATGTGGATAGGCGTTGGAAAGCTTATACAGTAGGGAACAAGAGTAAGTCCCCAGAATTTGAGCATGGAGCAGCAAAGTGCTAATGACGGCCGCTGCTATTAAATGGAAAAATCTGAGAAGTTGCATGCCCAGAGGTAGCAAGGACTACGAAGTCAAATCAGCTGTTGTGTGGAAGCGCAGTTCCATGCAAGGATGAAAGACTTGAAAAGGGAAGTTTTCCTTAAACCCTATCTTGATGATTGTAACTATATTTTATAAATATTATCCATGGAATGTATAAGGATGTGTATTGCATGCATAGGATATTGCATATTGATTATACATTATAATGAACCACTAATGATAGTTATTGCATTGGTGTTGGCATTAGTGGAAAAACCAACGACGACATGGACCTAGCTGAATATGTTGCTGATGCTGATGAATGTGACTAGCAACCCTCTAGAGAAAGGGATAAGGCAACAAGTCCATAAACAAAAGTTGGTGAGCAAATTCTGTAATCCCCTGCAAAGGACCAACAAAGCTGGTCATCTCAAGGGTGTAAGTAGGACCCCTGCAAGTAAGAGTTTGGTTATGACAAATTCCAAGGAGTGGTAAAGGTAAGAGACCTCATACCTTGTGGATATTTGGATGCATGTATATGATTGATTGAGCTTAATAGCCCAAGGAAAGTAAGTACTGATGATCTTGATTGTAGTAATGCGTCCTCTATGAAGTAGTCATGGTTAGGCCATGCATGGTATGTTGAATGCCAAGTACTCCTGAATCAATGCAAGGTAGCATTGAATGGATGCATGTGAAAAATTTGAGCAAATGTTGTATGTATGCATACATTAGTATAGGTGCAAATGTTGTGATGCATTGCATGAATGCATTGAGATGAGTTCATGTGATATTATGAATGACTAATGATTGAAATGATGAATTGATGACAATTCAGGAACCATTTCAAAGGTTGTTATGAATGCAGGATAGTCATGATCAATTGGCTGCCAGAAATGCTCTATGGAAGAGCAAGGTGGTACAAATGATACACTTGTGAAGTAAGGAGTATCTAAACCTTTCATTAAATTGCATGAATGATGTGACTATACCTTGCAAATGGTAGTATGATGATGATTGCGTGAAGCAAATGAGTTTTGGTATACATTGATGTGACTAACAGCTAGAAGTATTTGAATTTTATAAATTCTGAAAATGCTTCAGTGATGGTTGTAGCAATGAAAAGGTTATATGCATCCAGACTTACCAAGTGTTTGGTTGATTGAATCTCATGTTTCAGGTATATTAATTTGAGCATGGCAGTGAGAGATAAGACCCTGACCAATGCAAGAATCTACCATTTATGAGGAGAGTCTCATGGTTGTAAAAGTAGTTGGTATGGGTTGTTAAACTTGAATTGTGGATTTCGGATTTAAGAATTGCTGATGACTACTAATCACTATTGGCTTGTGTAAGATTGTGTCAGGTTGACGCATGGTAAGTGGGTATTCATGTTATGATCGTAAGCATAAAATTATAATGGGCATAGTAGTGCTGCTTACAAGAGACCCACAATTGAGCAAGTCAATTTCTGTAGTAGACAGAATTGTAAATTCTTATTTGATTACCAATGTTGTTGCTCGGTTATGGAACAATCAATTTGGATTGTATTAACAGGTAATGATTGACTGTTTGGCTATTTGATGAATGTGTCAGGGATACACGCTGCAGGAAGATCATGTGTGATGACCTGCAGAGCCAAACTTCATGGGAAGGTTTTCCCTTGGAAATGGGTTTCGGGTGAAACGCCATTGGACATTTTGAAAATGTCTCATCTGCACTGCATGTTTGGTAGTAACATGAGTGAGATGGTATAAATTATGTCGGTAAGACATGTGTGAATATGAAATATGAAAAGGAGTTGGGATGGCAACGCGAGGGACTGTTAACTCAGAGAAGGAGCCCCCATTCCTCCTTAGCAAAGGCATACTGTGTCGGCAAATGGATAAGTGTTCTGTGACCCTTGCTAAGAATATGCATGTTTAATTATTAAATTCCATATGCAGAACATGTTTTGATTTTATTTCCATGATGACCGATTGCTTGAGTATGAACAGGGCCTACATGGCACACACCGGAGAAGAGTGCACACTTTTCCGATGTTGAGTCATGAAAGGGTTTTCAATATTGATTCCACTCTAGGGAGTGGACGCACTCCTGGTGTCTCAATACTTGATAGTGAATGATATGAAATGTGATTACAGTTTTAGAGTAATAACGCTGATGAGTTTGCGTGTATTTCTTGTGTTGCTTGTGTTGACAGGATAAATAGATGCAGTTGGGTGTTGCACCCTAAAGGTAAAAGGTAAAGGTAAAAGCTAAAGCTAAAGGTAAAGGTAAAAGGTAAAAGGTAAATGGTTGTTGTGAGGGGTTGCGGAATAAGGGTTATTGTTGATATAAGTGTGTGCTGGTATAAGTGTATGTTGGGCTGTGATATGCCTGGGGATCCATAGTAGATCCTAGACCTGGAAATGGTCGTGGTAAAGTTCCAAGCCCAGTTGACATGAGGATGTACTATCTGGACATTAATTATTTGATGTTGTGGGGTAGCCTACGTGCTGACCTAACATCCAAGCCCATGGGCGATCCCAAGGCTTGCAAAGCGAAGCAGAATCCTGTGGACGAACGAGGAAACGCACAATACAGATAAGTATTGGATTATTTTGTTTATGAATATACCTGTGTATGTGATTTGATTATGATGTTTTAAGCTCTTGTTCTAGAGATAAAACTGATGTGAGTAAACTAAACATGTGAACCTATTCAATATTTGGATATAGGTATCGCTGGAAGCGAGAACTATGAGAGCATCCTAGGGGTGCATGTGTACATGTGACTGTCCTGGAAATCTCAGAATGAGCGGAAATGAAAAAGATGCTAGTGAGACCGTGAGGTTCCTAGCAGTTGAGACAAACCATGTGGAGAGACTCCGTGGTTTGGAGGTCTGGAATAGACCGAAGACACTAAGTGTCATGACCAAGAGAGATTGGTCCAGCATTCACGGTAAAGTAAAGAGGCTGAGAGCATGAAAAGCCACAGCAGTGGTGTGGGTTCCAGAAAGGAACAAAACAAAGAAGAAGAAAAAAACTCTTGCTGCTCTCTCTTGCCCTTTTTTATTATGTATACATATATATATTTATGCTGTGAGGACCCTGTAGCAAATAATTAATCAAAATACAAGATATAGCAGCAGAACTCAAAATCACTTTTATATTAATCGCAGGCCACTTCGAGGGGGCAACCTCCTTTGAGCAAGCTCAATACAAAATAGCTTCACGGTGCCTTCCTTGGCCTCAACACACACTTGTATACTAAAAATAGGTGTCAATACTATGAGTCAAAACCATGGGCCAATATAAACTATGGATCAAAACCATGCGCCAATACTATGGGTCAAAACCATGGGCCAATATAAACTATGGATCAACAAATACTACAGGCGGCTTACAAAGAATATGCGCCCAACAACAATAACACAAACTATGGATCAACAATTACTATGGGACGACTTACAAAGCATATGCGTCCAACAACAATATACTAACACGGTAAAGAGAAGGATTGACATGGGTTCCTAACATATGCATTGTGAAAACAAAAGATTGTTGAATGCATGTATGACTGAAAGTGGAATGTATGTTTGTGCTAAAGGTAAACTGTGAATGCTGGAGTGGTTAATTCCCTGCCCAAGAATGGACATGAATGAGCTCATCTGTCTATTGGGGAAGGCATGAAAAATATATGGAAGTATCCTTGATGAGGCTTGGACTGTCATGCCAATTGGGTAATTAGCTGACTGATTTTAATATCTATATTATGCTTGGTCTGACAGAATTTCAATGGTGCATTTCACAGGTGAAAAAAGTGAAACCAGGTGGTGCACATTGATCATGGCAGCAGATCAAAAGTTGTTGGACTTGGCTGGAAGTCTCCTTCAAATGATTTCCAAGACCCAAGAGAATCTTGGGGAGATGCTCAAGATACAGAAAAGGCAGAGTGAAATGAACCGCCAGATTTTGCAAGACTCTATTGGTTTGCAAAGGGAGCTGAAAAGCCTTCTAGGAGCAATCGGCAAAGGAAAGGAGGGTGGATCAGCGATGAGACATTCGTCCAAGCGACCCATTGGGAAACGATCCAGGCATGAAGACTCAAAATAAATTGAGCAAGTAAAGATGAAGCATCCAATGAAATGCTGGGAATGCGGAGGGCATCATTTACGCCGGGACTGCCCAATGAGGGAACATGATGAGGGCAATAGCCGCAAATTTCCTAGACTTCGGGATAAGCTGGAAGCTGAGAACCAGCAGGACAAGTCCGTGGAAGCTGAGAGGCTTGGTCTTGAAAATTCAAAGTAAATGATTGAGCGTGGGACAGATCTGCAAGATTTTGAAATTTTGATGTGCAATTGTATATGTACTATATATGTATTCCTATGTATTGGAACACCGAGGACGGTGTTATTCCAAGGGGGAGGGGAATGTCACACCCCGGTTTTGACACCGTTTGCATGATGTATATATTATAATTAATCGTGGTGAGGAGCTAAAGGCAAAAGCCCCACCATCGATTCGGTTGTGTATGTTTCGGCAATAGGGGTAGTTGCCAATGGTATATCGTGCTAACAGGCACATTATGGTATGGCATCATGTAAACACGCACATCAATTAAAATAACCCACAACCAGCTACGACAGTGCAACATTGAAATGAAAAGGGCATGATTCCAAATGATAAGGGTGTGAGGGATGTCAAACCTTGGTCTATGGGGGGGAAAACCCATATGTTGCCACCTTGTCTTGTTTGCCACCTTCCCTTGTCTCATCCAACCCCTTCAATGTCTTGTTTTGGGTAGTTGGGGTAGTTATTTTGGTGGGTGTGGCAGGACTGTCAGTCCCTTGCCCACGCGCCCACTCCACCCACGACTGCATTCACTCCCCACTCCCTTGTCTGCTGGGCTTCTATTTTTCCTCCTCACGCAGGCAGTCAGTCGAGCTCTCCACTGCGTGTTATCTCCATGGTCTGTTCATTCCTCACAGGGGTCTATTCATCCGCGCGTTTAGGCCATTGTCTGTTCGCCTCACGCAGAGAGACGTGCTGTTCATCCGCGCGCAGGCTGGGATTCTTGTTCTGTACTCCTCACGCACCAGTCGCGGGTCTTCTCTGGTTGTGCACGCAGCGAGCAGGTAGAACGGCCTCGAGGGCTCGATTTCTGCCGGTATGTTTCATAGCCATGGTTTTAATCCACGATTTCTGCTTGTTGTTGGTTTCACCCGCGTAATTGGGTCGTTGTTGTTATTCCCACAATGTTGGGTGCTGTTGAGAGTCCAACGTCCTTCTTCCATTTCGGACGGTGTGTGTTTCCTTCTTCCGCCTTGGACTGTGTCTTTTCCTTTGCACACTGGCCGCCATAGTTTTCATTGTGTGTTGTGGGCTCTTGGATGTGGGACGGCTGTGGATTTCCCCATCTGTTGGCTGCGTCTTCCTCCCTGCTTTGGGACTGTGTATAGCTGCCAACGTTTCCATTGTGAATTGTGACTGTTGATTGCCACAGCCGTTGGCTGAGTCTCCCATGGCTATGCTGGGAGTTTTGTTTATTATCCATTGTTGATGGTGGGTTGTTGCCATCATTCATTTGGAGTTGTGGCTGTTGATGCACCCTGGTTTTGGGTTGCTATTGAGTTGTTTTGGCCACGCAAGGGCCAAGAACAACTCTGTGTTGCCTTGTTGACTTGTGTTGTGTCTTACCTTTCATTCGAGATTGTCCTCGGTTGTCTTTGTCTTCTTCACAGGGCTGTGAAGGGATTGTTTTGCTGCGTGTATACAGTGGTTGCTCTTCGGACTGTGCTGGCTTGGCCGATTTGTTGATGGCCTGATAAACCCAGCTGTGTTGGTTTGCTGATTGAGTCCCTTGGCTATGGGTAAGTCTGCATTGACCCTTATCCTTGGAGGAATCATGCCCAGCTCGGGGGTGGCAGTGTTGCTGAGAGATTGATGAGCACGCTGGCCTATGGTTGGGTGGAATGCAGCGACGTAGCTGGTTGCGGTGCAAGTTCTTCATCAAAAGATACGTTATGATCATTGTTTCATCTCTGCAATTTATACTGTTGTCAAATGAATTATGATGAACATGTTGAAGGTTGGAATGCATATGTTTGCTTCCGTTGTATGTTGATGAATTATGAGTCCTTGTAGGATGGATTATGCATCTTAGCATTCCTGTTATGCATTCTGTTAAGCTCTTTATTTCAGCATTGATAACTGTTCTTCTTTATGGGGTTGTTTACCCGTGTTTGGTGTGTTGGTTGCGTCCTCCTCGCCGGTTTAAGGGATGGGGACGTGACAAACTCTATGAACTTCTCATGATTTTCAATGAAGAATATCTCCTTCGCCTGAGCAGTCGTCAATCTGTTTCTCCTTGCGTAATTCTACAAATAATTTGCTATCTTATGCTCCCACCAGTTCTTAATCTCCTATTCTGATATCATCTACTTATAGTCATCTCAGATATGTACTACTGGCAACGGAACCAATGTTGTAATCTCACGGATCACAGAGGGTTACCAATAATACACATTAAAGCATACAGATATAACAGAGAGAAGAGACAAGAACATAGATATAGAACAACAGATTATATCATATTATGAGGGTCCATACAAACACAGAACTGAACCAAGTTCTCATCTGGATCAACTGCCTAATATATATGATTTACAAACATTTACATATAACTACCTGTCGGTTCGGTCAACCAACAAGAGCTTATGCGGCCAACCTGATCTCTAATTAGTCGGCTAATCGACTTAGCCGGCTTACCGACTAGCTCCTCCAACAAAGCTGCATCAAGTACTTCCAGAGGTATTTCTCCTGTTCTATCAAATAGAACTTCCTTTAAATATTCTTCTACTGAACCATCTAGTTCTCAGAAATTTATAAGTGAATCAGAAAATTTGAAGGTTGGGGAGTCTTCAAGCACTTTTTCTTGTGTAGATCCAGTCCCTGGAAACTCCACTGAGGTAGATCTACCACCTATACTTCCTCAGCTACCACCCACACCAGCAACATCTTCTTCTTCCCTTTCCATACCCACTTCCAATATGGCTGCCCCTCTGACCAAGATGGAAAGGATCCTCGTTGCCAGATATGCCCCTCTAAATTTTCCTAACCCCCTTTCTGCTATGCCTACTGGGGATTATCTAAAATATATGCCTAAGTTTATTGGGGAGGGAGATTTTATAGTTGAGGAGCATTTAGAGGCATTCTACAATTATGCTAAGAATATAAACATTGAACAAGAAGATGTGTGGACTAGGGTTTTTGTGCAGAGTTTAGATGGTCAGGCTAGGAAATGGTTCAAAGAGTTACCTGCTCGATCAATAGCTGGAATTGAAGCTCTAGATGACATATTTTTTAAGCATTGGGGAGAAAGAAGAGACCACCTTTACTATATCACATAATTTAGGAATTTGAGGAGAGAGAATGGTGAGTCTGTTTCAAATTTCACAAAAAGATTTAATAAAATGTTCAGCAAGATCCCTGCTAAGATCAAACCAACAAATACTTTAGCCAAAATCACTTATGCAAATGATTTTGATTCTAAGTTCTGTCTTCTTGTCAGAGAAAGAAGATCTGCTTCTTTATCACTCATGCAAGATTATGCTCTTGAATTTGAGTCTAATATTGTTGCATATCAGAAAATTAAGGGAAAAGTGGATGGGAGGAAGCAATCTTTAGATCCCTTAGGTCCTTCATTAGAGAACAAAATGGAAAAAATGGCCAAGATGTTGGACAGCCTAACAGCTGAGATGTCTAAACGCAAAGATCGAGGTCAACTACCTGTAAGGGGTAAAGGGTAAAATGAATTTGCTCCCAGAAACCCTAATATTTTCCCTTACAAAAGGAATAACCCACAAGCTCAGATACTTCAAAGGGATATGAATCCAGCTGAGGAAAAAACAATCAGAGCTCCTTTTCGAAATGTGGTGTTAGAAGAAGAAGAAGAGTTTGCTCAGGGAGAAGGATAAGCAGAAGAAAATATCAATTGCATGGAAGATATAGTTGATATCTCTTTCTTGACACAATCATATTATGAGGAAGCCCTCATCAATGAGCAGATCACTGAAGAATCCTTGTATTAGGAAAATGATCAAGGAGGCTATAATTTGAGGTCCAGGATTGTTGCTCCCAGAAAGAAGAGTCTTGTCCCTACAAAGCAACCTGCTCCTCCTGCTAAAAAGATTGCTGCTCCTACAAAGAAGATGGCTGCCCCTCCAAAGTAGCAACAAAATCCATTACAGCCATCAGCACATGATCCTATCCAACTCAAAGCTCCATCACAAGAGGTCATAATTTCTAACAAACTGTCCTATTCTTTCGATCTTGAATCAGAAATTCAGAAATTGAAAATCCCTTTTCCCTTGATAGAGCTTATGAAGAATGACTCCTTTAATTCATCTATACTGAAATCTCTTCAATCAAGCACACCCATAGATGTTGACTTTGTGAACCTGCAAGATGATAAGCCCACAGTAACCCTAGACCCTATGGTTGAAGAACTACATGAGTCTTGTCCACCCTTCTATATATCCTTGAACATCCATGACAAGATCCTCCACAACTTTTTTCTTGACTCGGGAGCATCCCACAATATTATGCCAAAGGAAGTGATGGATGAGCTTGGGCTGGACATCACAAAACCCTACCATGATCTTTTCTCTTTTGACTCTAGGAAAGTCAAATGTCTAGGGCTCATAAAAGACCTTGTCATACATCTCTCCCAGCTGCCCTCAAAAAGCATAGTGATGGATATAGTAGTTGTTGATATCCCACCCAATTTTGGCCTCCTCTTGTCTCATTCATGGAGTAAAAGGCTAGGTGGTACCGTACAAATAGATCTTACCTATGCTACAATCCCAATGTTTGGAGGAGAAATCAAGAGATTTTACATAGAAAATCAATTTACCTACATCATCAATTCTGCAAAAAATTCTATAAATCATCCCATCTATGCAGTGGACACAGACCTTGGGGCATGTATCCTTCAAATAGATGATTCTCAGCCAGTACCTATGCAGCTCACAAATCCCACCTATCAGCAACCTGAGGAAGTAACCACCTCTGTCTGGAGCATGTTTTTTGATGGAGCCAATTCTCAAGCCTTAACAGGTGTAGGTGTGGTTTTGATTTCTCCTTCAAAGGAGACTATTCATTTGTCTTACAAACTTGATTTCAAGACTACTAACAATATAGCAGAGTATGAGGCTTTGCTATTGGGAGTAAAGGATGCTAAGGATATGGAATCATGTTCCTGAAGATATTTGGAGATGTCGATATCATCATACAGCAGGTGAACAGTAATTTTCAAGCAAAGAATGGCAGGCTAAAGGCATACAGAGATGAGGTATGGAAACTCAGGGACTCTTTCATGTTTTTTACATTTCCTATATACCTAGAGCTATGAACCATCTAGATGACTCCCTGGATGTCTCTGCTAGTATGTTCGTTCCTCCTATGCCCCCTAAATTGAAATATGAAATCCAAGTCAAGTACAGACCATCCCTACCTGATAATGTTAAATTTTGCGAAGTCTTTGAGAATGATGATGAACTTAGTAAATTTCTCCAGGTCATTGATGAATTTTCTGATATGCATATTGACTAAGGAAACCTAAATGTGGAGGAATCCCATAGGCCTAAACTAAAAGAGAAATTGGGTAAGCACAATATTGTCCATTTGCCAAGCAATCATATACCTCGGGGTCTAGTACCTCTTGAAGATCTCCTTGACCATAATGACGTCCCCTTCAAACCTGTGAAAAAGGAGAAGGACCCCGCTGTCCATGAGCAAAATCTAGGTAGCCAATATCATCCAAAATTCATAAATTTGTCCTCTGAGTTGATTGTTGATCAGAAGTCGGAATTTTGCAGTCTTATGAAAGAGTTTGCTGATATATTTTCTTGGGAATACAGTGATTTGAAAAATTATGACATAGATATCATCCAACATAGGATTCCCCTAGAAAAGGAAACCATCCCTTTCATACAAAAGCTAAGATCTATCAGTCCTCTCCTACTTCCCGTGATTGAGAAAGAGATAAAAAATCTCCTTAATGCTAAAATCATAATCCCACTAAGATATTCTAAATGGATTACAAATTTAGTGATAGTGAGGAAGAAAAATGGGGAGATCAGGTTATGCGTTGATTTCATAAACCTAAATAAATGCTCCAAGAAAGACAACTATCCCTTACCCAAGATGGAGCATCTGTTGCAAAGAGTCTCAGGAGATAGTGTCATGTCATTCCTAGATGGCTTCTCTTGCTACAATCAAGTTTATGTACACCCTAATGATTAAGAGAAAACTGCATTTACCACTCCTTGGGGTACTTTCATGTATGCCAAGATGCCATTCGGGCTAATGAATGTTGGGGCCACCTTTCAGAGGGCCATGGACATAGCCTTTGTGGGGTTAAAGGACAAGTTTGTTCTCATATACCTTGATGACCTCACTGTCTACTCAAACAGCTATGAAGAACATTTGTAGCACTTAAGGAGGGTTTTTCTGAAATGTAGACAGTTTAGGATATCTCTTAACCGAAAAAAGTTTCAATTTTCCCTGAAAGAGGAAAAACTCCTAGGTCACATAGTTTTAGCAGAAGGTGTGAATATTGATCCTATTCGGGTTGAAGCAATCCAGAAGTTGTCCATACCCAGGTCAAAAAAGGATATTCAATCATTCCTTGGTAAGATAAATTTTGTTAGGAGGTTTATCCCAAACTTTTCTGAGTTAGTAAAACACATAACCTCTATGTTGAGGAAGGAAGCTGAAATCAAATGGACAGAACATGCAAGAAACTCTTTTGAAGCCATCAAGAAGGCTATCATGGAAGCTCCCACTCTAGTTAGT
Organism: Pseudotsuga menziesii; assembly: GCA_001517045.1. Classification (NCBI taxonomy): domain Eukaryota; kingdom Viridiplantae; phylum Streptophyta; class Pinopsida; order Pinales; family Pinaceae; genus Pseudotsuga; species Pseudotsuga menziesii. The sequence continues at coordinate 364,536 of LPNX010489523.1, read as the reverse complement.
CTAGACTATACCAAGGGCTTCTACATCTTCTCATGTGCTTCCTATGACACAGTGGCAACAGTTTTGTTACAAAACGATGATGAAGGTCTTGATCACCCCATTGCTTTCTTCAGCAAAACATTGAGGGATGTTGAATTGAAGTATGATCTTGTCGAAAAACATGCTTATGCTCTCATCAAGTCATTGAAATCTTTCATCTATATTCTACACTCAAAGGTCATTGCTTATGTCCATTCAGCTTTTGTGAAGGATGTCTTAACCCAGCCTGACATTGATGGCAAGAGAGCCAAATGGATTGCAAAGTTGATTGAGTTTGACATAGAGGTGAATCCCACCAGGCTAGTAAGAGGACAAGGCCTAGCTAAGCTTATGGCTGAAGAAAATTGTGATCTACTAGGCATGAATCTCAAGTTCAACAAACTTGCAGACAGAGGTAGCAACAGAGGAGAAGCATGATAGCCAGTAGGTGGCTGAGAACTTGTCTTCATGTGAGTGCTACTCAGGTACTATTCATTTTTTGCAAAATTTAGAAGTTCCCGCTGAGCTTAGCATGACTCAAGCATGGACTCTTAAGCTTAAGTATGTTAAATTTTGCATAATTAAAAATATGTTGTATTGGAAAGATCTGTCAAGTATTTTGCTGAGATGTTTAGATAAAGAAGAGCCAGTTCAAGTCATGCATTAGTTTCATTCAAGCACATGTGGAGGCCATCATTACTGGAAGACTACATCCCACAAGATTCTAAGGGCTGGGTACTATTGTCCTGTTCTTTTCTCTGATGTATGTACCTTTGCGAAAGCTTGTGACAAGTGCTAAATATTCATGGGAAAGCAGCAGCTCAGATCTTTTCCCCTCAAACCTGTTGTAGTGAATGGCCCTTTCCAACAGTGGAGTCTTGATTTCATAGGTGAGATTAATCCTTCATCAAGTGGTCAGCACAAGTGGATCCTAGTAGCCACTGATTATTTCACTAAGTGGATAGAGGAAGTTCCCAGAAGGAATGCCACTCACCGAGTCATCATGAAGTTTCTATATGAAAACATCTTTATCAAATTTGGCTGCCAATAAAGGCTAGTGACTCATAATGCACCAGATTTTAAATCTGGTGCATTGGTTAAAGTGTGTGATTCAATGGGAATTCAATTGGTGCATTCTACTTCCTAATACCCTCACGGCAATGGCCTTGTTGAGTCATCCAATAAGAGCCTAGTTAGAATCATCATAAAACTATTGGATAAGAATCAGAAGAGATGGGGTTCTAAGCAAAAGTTTGCTCTTTGGGCTGATAGAGTGACCAACAAAAGATCCATACGGACTTCTCATTTTAAGTTGGTTTAAGGTATTGATAGTAATTTCCCCATCCAACTGGTCCTACTAGTAGCAAAGTTCTTTCAGGAGGAACAAGATGAACCAATTGACATGGTAAGAAGAATACTTGATTTGGTTGAGCTACAGCAAGTCATAGAACAATTGGTGGAGAAGTCAGAAGCTCACCAAAAGAAGATTAAAAGTATTTTTGACAAGAAGGCAAAGATGGACAATTTCCAGGTTGGAGACTGGGTTCTGAAATGGGATGCTATCAGGCAAGACAAAGGGAAGCATGGTAAATTTGATTCTCTATGTATAGGACCTTTTGTGATAACTCAAGTACAACAGAACAACACTTTCAAACTCCAAAGTCTAGAAGGTGAGGAGGTGTTTGATGGCCCAGTAAATGGGCGATTTTTGAAACTCTATTTCATCTAAGGCTTCAAAGCCTTGTCATTGTAAAATATCATTTTTTGTTTTTGTTTTTGCAAAATAATTCCATACCCAATGGAACACTAGAAGATAGGTTTAGTCTTTGTTTTTCAGGAAAGGCATTTGGTCTATGGTTCTTGGAACCTCAAAGGGAGGTTTCCATCCCCGAGTAGGAGCCAGATGTTATCTCCTAAATAAATCAGTCCTCAATAAATTAGACTTAGAATAATTATACTGTGTAGTGATAGGATGTCAAAAAACCTTTTTAAAGGTTTTCAAGGACCATTGTGAAAGATTGAGGTGTTTAATGAAGTTTGGAACACTTTTGACTATGTTTCCTAATAAAATATTCGAAGCTCAACATTCGGTGGCTTAGGTGAACATATCAACTATTCATTATCCACCGAAAAGCCCATCTTTCGACAGCTTAAAAATAGAATTCGGGGCTACCTTAGCCACCGAAAGTGCATTGAAGTTAAAATGGTTGCCACATCCATCACACTCAGCAACCGTCAACATGAAGAGCGCCACCACCAAGCCATTAACCGCCGAAAAGACAGGACCTGCAATAAATCATGAGTTGGTAAGCAGGGTCCTTATGAAACTGAAGTGAACTATCAAAACCCAAACCCTCTCTACCCTCCACCTGTCCCATGTCTATGATCGAACAACCACGAAGCATTGGTTTCCAGTTTGATTGATTACGTCACTGGATAGCTTACGAGTCTCATCAGAATTCACCATCACCCTGCTTAAATCGCAATTTCCAGTCAACTCCCTCAAAATCAGCACCCCATCCATAATTCATTCCACATTTCTTGCATGCGTCCTCACTGAGCCAAGCTCCCCTGAAATCCAGCACTGTAATTGCCTTCTCTAGGATTTGAATTTTCAATTTTTTAGGTACAGAAGAACAATCCAGGAAATGAACAAAGGAGGAGGACATGCCCTAAGAAAGGAACTGGGTGATATTGGCTACCTTGAATCACACCAAGAGGTATGCCAACTTTTCAAAGACTCGGGCTATTATAGGTTATGCGAAAAGATTCAGGGATCCCATCAGCAAGTGGCAGAATCCTTTGCTCTCTCCTTTGATGGTTCGAAAGCAGTGATTGGAAGAGAAGAATTCCAGGTGGATGAGGCTCTGATTACTGAAGTAACAAAGCTCCCAAGGACTAGGGAAAGCTGGTTCAAAACCACTATCACAAAGAATGTAGAATTCAGGTCTTACCTAAATCCTGAGCACAAGAACATTGTATGGCATTAGAGGAAATTTGAGGTCTAAAATGGGCCTTATAAGAAAACGCGCCAACAATAAGTTCTTGTGAGTTGGAATTCAAAAACTAATAGAATTCCAATAAAATGAGTCAACCATAATGGTTGAATTTAGATATTTGTCATAAAAAAAACTATTGTTTGTATTTTTGACATATCTCCGTGTGTTTTTCCTCAAATTTCAATCGGGAGAGCTCATTGGATGCGGAATTTGATTCCCCATCCAACGAGTATCCACACTTCATATTTTTTACAGACCGTTCTACCCCAAAAATAAGAAATACCTAAAAAAACATGATGACGACATCATCATCACATTTTTTCAGGTATTTATTGTTTTTAGGGTAGCAGGGTCCATCAAACATACGTAGTGCGGGTACTTGTTGGATGTGGAATCAAATTCCGCATCCAATAAGCTCTCTCGATCGAAATTTGAGTGAAAACATAGGGAGATATGTTGAAAATACAAACACAAAAAGTAGTTTTTTTCTTTTTTGCTCCAAAATTAATAAATATTATGTTATTATGTTATTATTTTCCTTAGGAGGCCCATTTTAGACCTCAAAATTCCTCTAATGGAAGAAGAGAATCCCTACATTATGGCTTGAGGAAAAATGGCAGCACTTGTTGAAGGCAATTCTGGTCTACATAACTTGTGAGGGAAGGTATAATAGGCTAATGATATACCATTTCAAGTTAATGAACCATTTTACTAGTAGGAACCCCTTGAACTTGTATTTTTACCTATACAAAATCCTGACTAAAATGGCCCATCGAGTTAAATCCAAGCCCACCAAGATTGCAGGCATGTTATCCCATCATGGCTTGATCAAGTTAATTGTCCTTGAACTGTTGCAAACAAGGAACGTGGCCTGGACATACTTCCCGTTTTGGAACAAGTTTGAGACAGAATTGCAGCCAGAGGACAAAAGGAAGTCTTCTTCAAAAGAGTCCTCCCCTCCCAGAAGTGGTAAGAGGAAGAGGACGGCCATCTCTCCAATTGCAGTGGATCGGGCCTCTCTAGCTCCTAAGACCAAGAAGGCCAAGAGAAACCTAGATTTCAGTGAAAAGGCAGAGGAGGTTTCAGTACCAGACAAAAATATCCTCGACCTACCTTACTCTAATTCTGAGGATTAAGAGGAATAGGGAACTAACCTAGCAGATCAGGTTCTAATAGGGCGGGAGGAGTTTCCATCACCTAGACCAAAGGAGGATCAAGGTGAACCAGTGGCAGAGGCTTCATCTAGCAAACCTAGATCCCAAAAAATCAATCAGTTGTTGAGGCAGGTGCATGAGCTAGAAGGCTTGGAGAGGGAAATCAAAAGGACCAATGGGAGGTTAACCAAGAGGAATGTTGAATTGTATGACTCTCTGCAGGAGATAAAAAGGAAGTATACCAAGCTGGAGGAAAGTAATCTCAGGTTAATGAAAGAAAACACTAGGCTCTATAGGAAAATCAAGCTGTCCAAGTTGCAAGCAAGGAATTCAAGCCCTCAGTCTCAAGCTCACCAAAAGCTGGAAACCCTAGCAGAAGTAGCAATGAGCCCTTGTGGCCCAGAGGTATCCTGTGATGCTGATGCCATCCCAAACCCTAGGCAGGCTACAGAGACGCCAAAGGGTCAGCACTGAAGCCTTAAAGCATCAGGGTAAAGTGTGATGACAATTTTGATTAAAGTTTTAAAATAGAATTTTCGGTGGCTTAGACGAACACCGCAGCTGTTCATTAGCCACCGAAAACAGAGCTTTCGGCAGTTTACAGGCCCAGAGTTTTGCTTCCTTAGCCATTGAAAGTGCAGAACAGTGCAGAAAAGCATGTTTTTGCACAGAACCGACTTTTGTTGATCCAAACACTTCATGGATGATTTATAAGGTTGGAAAATCATTCCAGGCATCAGTTTTTGGCTCTATTTCAGTTTTGAAGGTGCCAGCAAGGTGAATTAGGTCACATATCCTACCTACTCTGACAAAGGGTGACTTGTCTGCCAAATGGCAAGTTTGAGTTCTACTTCAGTGTCTACTACAGCTATTAAATAGTTCAAGGAGTGGGAATATTTTTGAGTTAGGTAGATTGGCAATCAAAGATAAGATCTTTACCTATTTTTAGCAAATAGTTATGACTGTCTATTTTTAGTAAAATTTGATCCAATTATTTAGGATTTGGAATAAATTTTGTAAGATCCATAAGCCTTTGACTACTGTAGAAGAAAGGGTTCAACTTTGGAGACTTTTAGACACTTTTTGTATTCAAGCTTCTCATGTTCTTTGTCACTTAATACAAGCTCTTTTGGCATTACATGTTCAAATTTCATCTTCTTTCTGTTATGTACTTGTGCTTGGATGTTTCATTCATGTTTATTCTATTTACCTGATACAAGATAGTTGTCATCCTATCTCTGTGTGGATAATTGGAATTACAAGTATTTTTTCCTTGTTATGATTAGTCATTCATATGTAAGTGCCTTATGTGTGAATCTGCCAACATAGTGAGTTCTTCATTTATTCACCTTTAGTACGAACCCTCTGAACATTGATAGTTAGAAGCGTGTTAGAAGCCTTGCCTGCTTGATTGAGTATTATGCATTTCTTGAGTAAGTGAGGTCTTATTGGTCATCTGACTTGCTCCATTGAGTAAACCATTTAAAAATATTGAAGTTACCAAGAATCTTCGAGCTGCAACCTAGAAGAGTTTCCTGGAGAGATAACAAGGCCTGTATATACTCAAGGGACATTTAGAAACAACCCTTATTCATGAGACCACTAACCCTAGTGAACTGTGGCATATGAGGCTTGCCCACATAAATTACAAAGCACTACCTCATGTGAACAAAGTAGTGACAGGACTACCAGACTTAAAGATCAATCATGAAGGAATTTGCAAAGGATGTGCAAAAGGAAAGAATATCAAGAATCCATTTCCAAAGAGTGAAACAAAAAATAAAGGTACGTTGGAATTAATTCATTCAGATGTATGCAGTCCAATGTCCTCCACATCCTTGATTGGTTTTGAATAATATATTACATTTATTGATGACTATTCAAGAAAGACATGGATATACTTCTTGAAAGCAAAGAACGAAGTGTTTGAAAAATTCAACTTGAATTCAAAGCCTTAATAGAAAACCTTTCAGACAAAAGACTCAAGACACTCCGATCAAACAATGGAGGAGTATATACTTCAAAATAATTTGAATCCTTTTGTAAATATGCTGGAATCAGGAGGGATCGAATTACTCCCTACAATCCTCAACAAGATGGTGTTGCGGAAAGAAAGAACCGAACCTTCATGGAGGTAGTGAAGACAATGATATATGATCAAGATATTCCAATGCATCTATGGGAAGAAGCATCAAGAACTATTGTCTATGTACATAATAGAATATGTCACAGTGCCCTTGGATTCAAGACTCCATAAGAGATGTTCACGGGAAAGAAGCCTGAAGTGAGTCACCTCAAGATATTCGGTTGTTTGGTATATGTTCACATACCGAAAGAGAAAAGAACCAAGTTGGACCCTTCTAGAAAGAAGGGAATATTTGTTGGATACTGTGAAGTATCCAAGGCATTCAGAATTTACATTTCTGGATTCCATCATATGGAAATCAATAGAGATGTAACATTCGATGAAGAAGCAACTCTCAAGAGATCCAGAAAATGTCAACATGAAGAAGTATATGAGGAAAATGCACCTCCAAGAAATGTAGAGCCTACATTCCTTCCTGAAGATCATGATATGACAGAACCACAAGAACCTCCCACGATGGAGATATCACAGAAGAGAAAGCCTGCTTGGGAAAGAGAAATTATACAAGAATCAGAAAGATATGGAGATCTAGAAGGCTCCACAAGGATAATCAAGAAGCCCAAGCCATTTTCCAACTGTGTGGATTTAATGTGCGATCTTGTAGATCAAGAACCTACAAACTATGAAGAAGTTGTACATAAGAAAGAATGGGAAGAAGCAATGACGGAAGAATACCAGTCAATAATGAAGAATGATGTGTGGGATATAGTTCCCAAACCAGAAGGCAAGAGTGTGGTATCTTCCAAGTGGATCTACAAGATAAAACATGCAGCTAATGGAAGTATAGAGAAATAAAAGGCAAGATTTGTGGCTAGAGGTTTCTCTCAGAAAGAGGGAATTGATTATGAAGAAACATTTGCACCAGTATCAAGGTATACTTCGATTAGAGCCATCATGGCACTTGCATCCATGATAAAGTGAAATTTACACCAGATGGATGTGAAGACAGCCTTCCTGAATGGTGTGATTGAGGAAGAAGTATACATAGAACAACCACAAGGATTTGAAGTTGAATACAGATGGACTCACGTATGTAAGTTGAAGAAGGCCCTGTACGGCCTTGTTGAGGCCTGGAAAATCCCAGGTAACAACAGTAGGGATTCTCCCTAATAAACATTCCCAATTAGCTTGTTATTGTTTGATATGGGGAATCTATTTGGTTTACAGTCCGGCTACCATAGGTCAAGTAACGGTTTAAGCTTGCTTTACCGGTTGCGACCCGGTCCACCGTTTAAGTGTATTTTTTATTTTATTTTATATATGATATGCAAGTGCCTAATCTAAGTGCAATCGATAGATACAACAAATATTTCACAACATGATGCGCAGGTTCTTACCTCTCGTCTTATTACCCCTTTTACTTCTAAATCATAAACAGATAACAACTATGCTAAGATAACTAATTCTATCTAACCTATCCCTAGGGAGCAATATTATATTTAATGATGAGTAATGTACTGTAAAACATGCATAAAGAATATTACAGATAGTTGTTCATAATTCATAATACATGAATACACATAGAAAGATAAACAAAGAGATAGCTCATTTTTAGTTAAAACATTCATCACTCAATATACTGCATAAGTTTCATAAAATAACAGAAAATCATTCATAACATGGAAGTAATTCATGATATGCAAGTGCCTAATCTAAGTGCAATCGATAGATACAACAAAGATTTTACAACATGATGCGCAGGTTCTTACCTCTCGTCTTATTACCCCTTTTACTTCTAAATCATAAACAGATAACAACTATGCTAAGATAACTAATTATATCTAACCTATCCCTAGGGAGCAATATTATGTTTAATGATGAGTAATGTACTGTAAAACATGCATAAAGAATATTACAGATAGTTGTTCATAATTCATAATACATGAATACACATAGAAAGATAAACAAAGAGATAGTTCATTTTTAGTTAAAACATTCATCACTCAATATACTGCATAAGTTTCATAAAATAACAGAAAATCATTCATAACATGGAAGTAATTCATAAGTAAGAATGATCTCACAGTTTGTAGAATAAGCTGAAACAAAAATAATTCGACATTCAACCAATCTACAGCATGCATTTGAAACTTCACATCTCCTTCTCCAACAGAAAATATAGCTTTCTTTATTATAAAAGGAAGTAGTTATTCTTACAATAAACTTCACAAAAAGATAGCATGGAAAAGTCCCTCCTCCGTCGACTTGATCTATACTTATACAATTTGAAATGTCTTTTGGTCTTCCTGCCCTTTGGGCTTCCTTTACAGATCAGTTACAAAAAATGACTTTGTCTCCTAGTGAGTTCGCTAATTTAGGAAAAATATAACTATTACAAAATATGTGTCAATAAAAAAAACATTCTAAGTGGGCCCAGCCACCTCATTAATGAACTACTTCCATGTATTGACATCTGTCACTATTGTCTCAAACTCTGATGGCTCTAGAAATCTAATAGTGACCTCATGCTTTGCCACTTGAGCTTTTATATTAGCCATTCTGGCTGGAATTAATCGAAGTTGATATTCCAATAGATGGTTTCTTACTGCTGCCTGGGCTATTACATTATTAAGCACTCTCTCATCTAAACTTTTGATCAGCTGAATGCCCAGTTCATCCTCCTGCCATCTAGCCTGCAACCGTTTCAAGTACTCTTCATGTTCTAGTAATTCATCTAACCTCTTCTTGACAGATGTTTGGCAGCGGTTGTAAGTTGTAAGCACCTTTCTACAAAACTATGTGCAAATGCCTTTAGTTCTTTGGGATGCCCTTATTAGTTCTTCAGCAGCTTTATTCCCAAATTCTATCATCTCATATTCCAGCTTCACTCTCTCGAAATATTTGATCGATGCATTTGCTGAAGGTTCCTTGGTTGTTTCTAACCAAGTCAAATGCCCTTGAAGGATTTCTAGGACATCCTGGGTCTTGTCTTTAAAATGAGAAGCTATACTTGAAATCTCTTCCAACCTAGCTTCCACTTGATGGACCTTCAACATCTCATCTGCTATTTGGAGCTGCATCTAGTAAATTTTATTTCTGAGCATGAGGGCATGCTTTGTCAATAGCTCTATATCCGTTCTTTGCTCATTTTCCACCTTTAACAAAACCTCCAATGAATCCTTTTGTGCCTCCAATGCTGCTGCCTGGGTTTCATACTATTTTGCTTTCTGCTCAGCAGTAGTCTTCTGCAATTCCAATTCTGCAACCTTGTTTTCCAAATTTCCTTTATCCTTACTTAAATCTCCAGTGGATGATTTCAAACAGTCTCGTTCTTCTTCTAAAATTTGGTGCCCCTGTTGGAGCCTTTCAAAGTATGATAGGGTAGCTTCATATTTTCTTTTTGATTCTCTACCTACATTTTCTTCCTTCCTCAAAACTTCCTTCATTTCGGCCATCTTCACCTTATACTACTCAATGGTTTCAGTAAGCTTGTTGACATTGTGAGCATTGCCATAGGCATTCACAATGCCCATAGAAGCTACTTGATTTGGGTGTGCTTCTACATTACTCGTGACCGTCCTCTCTGTCATTGTGGTCATTAGTGGCTGAGTCCCTACCTTCAAGGTTTTCTCTATCCTCCACGTAATGGATTTCATTTTAGGATCAAAATGAATATTCTCCAAGCATGCCACATCATATTGTTTAGATGGGGTAAATGGTATTAGCCCCATTTCAGCTATGGGTACATGACCCCAGTAAGGATGTTGTTGGATGTGGATGGAGGGTTCTCTGTATTATCCCGAACAGGGATTTGCTCCTGACCTCCACCAGCTACAACTTCTTTATTTTCCTAATTTTTCCCCTCTATGGGCTCTTCTATATCTTGTATTCATAGCTCAGGGTTTGCAGCTTCTCAAGCAATAGCCTTTTCTAACTTCGAAATTTTATCCAAAAACAACTTCTGCATTCTTTTGTTTGGCAGCTTCTACTTTATCCCTTTGTGCTTCCTCTGCCAACAATTTCTTTGCTCCTGTTGCAAGCCTATGAGCACTTTCTTCTTAGGCCTTCTTTGTAGCTTCTTCTTATCCTTCATTTGGTTTTGGATTGTTGTTGCTACTTCCCTTGACCCCAGATGCCTTACCCTTCAACCGCTTTCTCACAGCTTCCATGCTATAGACATTCCTGAACACTTGCTCCTCTTTATCTATATAGTCTGTATATTCAAAATGCACCTTGTGAGCTGCCACCTTTCCTTGTGAATCATTTCGGTGAAATATTCTCTTAAAAATGGAAAATCTCCAGTTCTTTAACGAACTCTGGAGCATTCTTGACTTTGTTGAACTTGTAGCTCCCTACATAGAAAGGTACTGGTGGGAACACAACTTTCTTTATATCGAACAAATAATTTCCAAAACCATCTATAAATACTTGTCTAACTGCCTCCTTATGTACTATGTAATATGTTGCATACTTGGGCAGTAGTGAGGGTGCTTTGGTGCCTCCATACATTCTCAGATATGTGCCTTCTCCGGTGAAAAAATAATCTCTGTATTCTCTTATGGATTCTACAGCTCGTTCTGATAAACATGGGCACTCCTCTAGAAAGATCAACTTATACAGAGGCCTTATGAACTCCTCACATATCCACTGGTAATAGGTTTGATATTTATGGGCTCCCAGAATCTGATATGTTGTGTATATCGGGGCCTTCCTCCCTTTCCACACACATTTAAGCCTCTCGAACTTGTGTCGGTATCTTATGCAATCTATCAAAAAACAAGACATAAAAATTTATGATTTTCTCTGTTTCAAACCTTCATGAGCTGCCTTGACACTTTTGGACAAGTTCCTGGTGGCTATATCTGCCCAGTTAAAAATTGTTCCCTCCACGACTACATAGTACATGAGGGGAATTCAACCAAAATTATACGTCTTCCCATCATCCCTACCATACAGCTTGCTTATCATCAATGCTATTATCCTGAAAGGGGTTCAAAGATGGGTCGTCTCATATTCTTTGGATTGTTTGTGTCTCAAGGTCTTTCTCTCAGCCACCATCATCTTTGTTGTGGCTATATAGTCAAACTTCAGACTTTTGACCCATTCTGTGGTTACACTTATTTCTGTTGCTGGTACACTATAGGCTGTTGAAATGAATGCAGGTGCGAACGATGCAGCAGGATTGCCCTCCTCATCATTTATCATCATTCCTACTGTGTCTATTTTGGGCAACATCCATCCAATGACCTCCGCACAGGAAAACATCTTCGGCCTAGTTGCTATTTTAGTTATCCCATACCTCAAAATGTTCTTGTACAAAGCTAGGTCTCCCAAACCAGCTTCTGGCACTTTACTTTCAACCAGCATGGGGTAGATCTGGCCCCATTTGAGCTCAATCTCTGCTCCTGTAATCGCCTTAGTGTCTCCATACACTGTCTTACTCTTCACTGTCGGCGAGACCTCTACAATTTATGCGTCAGAATCGTCCTCGACAACCTTAGGCTTCTTCCTCCCCTTCTTTGTCATTATTTATGCTGTGAATTGTACCTACGAAAACGGATCTATCTTAGCGTCCACATTTTAAACAAAGATTTAAATGTAAGCACACAAACATATACACATGCATACATATCCCACAGAATCAAAAAACAAACCTAATACTTCCTTGCTTTGTTGGCTTCATCCATTAGAACAGGTAATATGGACACGAGTAAGGGTTATGGCTACACACAAACTTCGGATACAAATGAACTTGTTCAAACCTCTGTGTTTTTTCTTTTGAGCGGCGAAACCCCCACTTAGCTCTAGACACTCTCTCCCACAGGTGCAAATGGTACTTCAANTGCCCTAGGGTAAAACCAGGCCCGATATCCCACGGCCGATACATATGAATCATCAACCTATGGGCTCTGTGCGAAACAAGGAGACCGCGGCCCACACCAACACCCCTAAGTGATCTGTCGGTTGGCTTAATACCGACGAAATGCTCGGCTCTCGTGAAATCATCCATAACCTAGCCGATTGGGCGAAAAACGCTTATGGACAAGCGGAACAGTTTTGCATGCAGGTTTCTACTAGGGAAAACCTAAAATGAAATGGCCAAACCTAAATCAGAATAAGGGAGAAAAAAAAAACCCTTTTAAACTGAGCAATGTCACAACCTAACCCACCCCGTATCGACAACGAACATCTTCGCAACCTTAACCAATCAACCACTTGAAAGAGAGGATCAAAAACCTACCTGTCCGGTATAGATTCACCATGCGATTGAAAACAACTAGCGAGCACATGCCACGTGAGCTCCACCAAGGAAATCGCACTGTCAGCTTGAATGGGAAGAAACGCCTCTCCAACTCCTAACTGACTCCGTAAGATAAAAAAATGGTAAAAATACTTTGCATTTGGAAAATAAAAAGGCTTTTTGGGCTTTAAATTTGTCATTAAGACTTGCACATGCGAGACCAAAAACGTCGTCGATGTCAAAAGCTTTCGGTTGAAAATCATAAGTTATCATGGGAACAGCCCCGACACAGCGGCTTGATCTTACCACTCTACCCGCTATTGCCATCTCACAACTTTACACTTATCTGCTACCTTCTCCTGCGGCTTGACCGTTAGAATCATATCGGCGAGGATCATAAGATGAAAGCCGCTATAGCAGCTCCGAATTTAAATAACCTCCGCAACGACGGGTCCTTCCCAGAATCGGACATTAACACGAAATACCTCCGTCATAGCGGCAGCGCATCGAAAACCACCTCCGTAACACAATTGCAGAACCAGCCACCGTAGCGGGTCAAACCGGAGGATGTGCCCGCCGTAGCGACTCTCAGAGACCAATTCAAAAGATAAAACAAAATTTCGTCGTCGTAGTGGGCGCGACTTGCAAAACTCTCCACTGTAGTGGAAGTTAAAAAAAACAAGCATGCAAACAAGAAAGATTCCTGCTATAGTGGCTTGATCACGACAATACATCCGCTGCTGGTTTGAAATTAAAAGTCGCCCACCTTTGCGGCTCGCAAATGCAAACTGACCCGCCGTGGCGGCCCAAACTCAAAGAAGGCTCCGTCGTAGTAGCTCAAACTCAAAGAAGGCTCCGCCGTAGTAGCTCAAACTCAAAGAAGAAACCACTGTAGTGGCTCAAAGCTAGGAAACCACCCACTGCAGCGGATCAAAAATCACTTTCTGCCTTAGTGAAAAAATGAATATATGGAACTCTTAATGATGGGCAGAAATTGTAAATGCTGAAAACAATCAAATTCAAAGCAATTTAAGAAGAAAACTAAGACTTTTAAAGGGGCCCTAATAAATTCAAAAAAAAATTGGGTAGCTGTTGCAACAGCAACAGGCCTAAAGCAAGCTCCTAGAGCTTGGTATGGAAGGATAGATATTTTCCTGATGAGCTTGGACTTTACTAAGAGTAAAGCCAATCCTAACCTTTACTTCAAGGTTATAGATGATGAAACTGTCATATTATTACTATATGTGGATGGCCTATTTTTTACAGGGAATGAGAAACAGATTAAAGAATGCAAGAAGAAGCTCGCTGAAGAATTTGAGATGAAAAACCTTGGATTAATGCACTATTTTCTAGGTCTAGAAGTGTGGCAAAGCTCAGAAGAAATCTTTCTGAATCATGGAAAGTATGCGGCCGACCTTCCTGGCACAGCCCATCGATCCCCGTCAGATGCCTCCAGCCGAAGTATCGACTCGACTTCGCCCTTCACACTGATACATCGATGCGGCATCGTCGGCTTCCTTCCAGCCAACGCAGCCGACACTGTCGGCTCATCTCTAGCTTTCGCAGCCAACAGTGTCGCTACGACTTCAGTCATCTCAGCCGACAAGGAGAATGCTCTCCAACCCTTAGAAAAAATCAAAATTTTACTGCTGTCAACTTCTCTGCACAAGGGTTGATTCTTCATCTGTCATATGCTTTTCATGGCCCATTAAGGCCCAATGCTGCAACATGAGCTATGATACCACGCTGTCACATCCCCTCCCACCCAAGAGGACGCGACCCAAATAGCACTGCTAACATTTAATCAGGCAATCTAAGCCCTCATAAATCATAACCCATAAAATGCATTGAACATAAAGACATTTAAACATGCCTAAAGCAGTCTACAGCGGAAGCAATACACATTCATGTTGTTCATAACTCATAAAACAAGCAACATTCATCATGTTCAAGCATTCCACATGTTCATGAATAATTTACAAATCAAATACATTCTAGAGGGTAAATGCACAAGAATACTTATCTTATGAAGAAGATTCCCCGCAACTAGCTATGTCGCTACAACGTTCCACCCAACAATAGGCCAATGTGCTCCTTAATCTCTTAGCATCACTGCCACCCCCGAGACGGGCATGATTTCCACAAGGAACTAGGGGACACAACATTGCACACACCAAGGCCAAATACCCACAGTCACGTGACTAACAGATCAATTCTTGGACTTACTCAGCCAAACCCCACCAGGATGCACTACACAGCAAATGAAGTTCTGGGTATGGACCCAAAACAAAATTCCCCAACTATGTGAAGGATGGAGCAATAGAAAAACGCTCAGTAGAGATCCCAGCCGTTGAACATTAAAAAAACAACCTCCCATCCATGGTGAAAACACAAGAAACTACTGCAACAGTGAGGAAAAATGCCCAGATCTCCAGCCCACGCGTGAGGAGACAAAAACACTCCCAACAAATCCCCAAATTGTGAATCTTTGCTACGCCTTCACTCAGCAACACCAAAATGGGTTCTCCCAACTGCACATACACTCAGCAACACCTAAACGACTTCCAACCATGGGAAGAATGGAGCAAACTGCAAACAACGTGCCTGGGAAAATGGATGATGGAGGACTAAGGAATATAATTCCTATGCATGAGTGCATGAGGAAGATCATTGCTACCTGCGCGTGAGGGAAAAATGAATGAAATCTCCCCTTTGGGTATGCGTGTGGTCAAGGTTGATGACCTTGCCATATTTGACGGCTTCCCATGCCTCTCGAGCTCCAAGGCAATAACTGCCCAACTA
This sequence comes from Pseudotsuga menziesii, assembly GCA_001517045.1. NCBI lineage: Eukaryota > Viridiplantae > Streptophyta > Pinopsida > Pinales > Pinaceae > Pseudotsuga > Pseudotsuga menziesii. Next base: position 349,236 of record LPNX010489523.1, on the reverse strand, counting down.
ACTCCTAGAGAATTAAGTGGTTGGTTGAATAGGACAAGAAAGGTGGTTGGTAGATGATGTGTTCTCGTTTAGACACTTGGCTTCTTCCCATTGGATCAAGGTTAAACACCCCCCCCTTTATCCTTAGGAAATCATGCCCCCATATCTTTAATGTTGCATTGACATAGCTAGTTGTGGGTATTTTATTAATTGCATATTTACATGATGTAGAAAATTATACTGTGCCATCAGTTAGCACAATAACCATCGGCATTGATTTTAATTTCCAAAACGTAGAACAGTAAATCCATGGTGGGGCCTTTTCCTTGAGCTCCACGCCACGATTTATTAACGCTATTTACATCATTTATAATTTAATGCAATTGGGGTTGAAACCGGGGTATTACAAGTTGTAACAAGATCCAATTTATTCCAATGTTTTCATAGGAGTTCTTTTAGCTAGCATTGTCCACAATCAGATGTAATGGGTTGTCTTTCACCCATATTTGTGTATAAAATATTCCTACTATTTCATCTTCATTGACAATGATCAAGTTACTGATGTTTATTAAGGTAGATGAAATGAAAGTCAATGGTTCAATAACATAATCCATCATAGATTTATATCTATCATTGTCAGTTGTGGATGTGGACTTACATGGAAAGTGGACATGTATAACAATAATGAATTTCAAGCATTTCAGTTGGATGCATCATGCCAAGTTGAGCTATGGTAATCACAACATTTCCCTATTGGAGGTTTGTTGTTGCAATTTTCTTGAAATTTACTCTAGAAATGCTTCATAGCATTGTATCCTTTCTATTAATCACTAGTCTACTATGCATATTATTTTGATTTGTAAGAGCCAACAGTAAACTAAGGCTTCTTGTTGAAAGGATGACTAATCAATTTGGTTTAGAACTATCCTTTCCCTTTTAAATTTTCCTCAATATTAATAATGTAGGGAAAATATTGTGTAAGAGTAGCAATGTCAAGGCATCCCATCTATTATTGGATAAAAGGAGATAATTCATTGATGTATTTCAATATGAGTAATTTCTCCTCTTGTTTGAATCCAATTTATCCATAAGTCGCTGGAATTTGTCAGTGTAACGATGTACATATTGATCTTCCCATTGTCTTAATTGTTGTCATTTCTTATAATGGTGTTCTGTGTGCTTAGGTGGGTAGAATGTGTTTCTTATATGCTTGTTGAATTTCTTCCATGTGTCAATGGGTTCATTTAGTTCATCAATTTTAAATATTTTTCGACTCTCAATGTACAAAAATAAAAAAATTTCAAAGAAGCTATGGTGAATATCTTAGCCTCATAAATCTTGTGAACATAAAAGTAGGACTCAAGTTGAGGTATCTAGTTATTTACTACTCTTGCATCAATTTTTCCTTCTAGATTAGAAATTTCTAGATTCATTTTAACCTTGAAGGGGATATCCCTATTGAAGGTGGTTCATGTTGGGTTGTTAGTTGAAGTAGAACCCACCATCAAGATCAAGCAAGACTTTCATTAAAATGATCATGCATTTCTTCTCTCTTTCAAGCAAGTGTTCCTTTTAGGAGTTGCTCAATCTCACTAACATTAATGTTCATGTCCTATGTTTCATTTCCATCCTAGGTCTATAGTTTCAAGTAGAAATTTTCTCAAAATTCAAAGGCAAGACAAGTTAAACAATTGTGCCTTCAAGCATGTTTAAACGTGCATAGGATTGTTGACCACACTAGTGTTTATAAAGGTTTAAAGCATTACACTTTCATAAGAAAATTTGTTACCACACACTATTCTCAATATCAATGATCTATGTCGACCAAGTGAGGACAAGCAACAAGAAAATCCACTAAATGAATCACTCTCTATTATGGAAGAAGCATGAAAAAACTAGAGTATAAATAAAATTAAAAATGCACAAAACATCCACACATAGTTGATTGAAGCAAAACAATAATACCAAACATATGAAGATGTTTAAGCTAAGAATTGGTAATGAAGAAACCCAAAGGGGAAAATTTTGATGCATTGATCAATGGCCTACGGATGTCTCTCTTCAATGTCTAAGCAAAATACCCTCAATTAGAGATGAAGTAGAGTTGAATGAATCAAGATGCTCGGGTGACCCTAACTATTGTGTTTCACTTACCTTTAGTTACATGTAGTTACAAAATAGAATGAGAAGACAAATTGAATTCTTTCTTGTTTTCAATTAGACAAGAAGATGAGACGTGTGTTGCCATGTCAACGGTGCTAGTCTTGCATCTACTGACCATTTAAATTTCATATAACATGTATGTTGAATCATCTCTATTGTTGGAATTATTGGATGAATAATCCTTGTTAAAGAATAAATTATTTTATTGAAGTGTTGTGAGGGAAGTCCACTAAGAAAGGAATTCCCCTGAGATCCAACCAAGGAGTCAAATGGGACTATGCATTAGTCAATATGTGTCCCAGTCGAAACTTGGGATGAATCAATCTAGGTCTACAAGCATGAATGAACCAACATCAAGTACCATGGGAGAAAAATTGACACTAATAGTTCATAAATCTCAAGCAATGAACCCTAAGAAGTGATCAATGCTCCATACTAGAGACCACAACGAGAGCAAAGACCTTAGCTGTAAAGAACTTAAGCAAAGCTCAATTTCATACCTTCTACTTTTTCCAAAGCATATTACTAAGGTATTTGTTTTTGGAACACAAGATGATGTTTATGTACTCATGATGGAGTGTAGCCTACATTCCTTTTCATATATTATCTCATATGTTTAACCACTTGTATAGTCAGTACTATATGATTAACTTGTTAAGACAAAATTAAGGAGTATAATCTAATTTTGATTTCCCTTTGAGGTAGATTAATTAAATGGTTTAAAAACTAATATTATTGCGTCCAACATAAGGATAAATGTGGATTATGTACAAATTACTTGACTTCCAAGTTTCCTCATTCATATATTTCTTCCATCTATAATGAAGGTTCCTCACACCTAGGGGATGGGTAAGTCCTTTTCGGCATGATCAATAATAACTAACTAACATGCTCACATGGTCCCTATAAATGTTCAAAATTGAACCCTTCCCAACCCTTCCAAGGGGTTACAACCCTTCTGAGAAGGGATATTTAGAAAACACTCTTAAAAATGTACTTTTTTAAAAGCACTTCTCATTTTTTAAGGATGACACATATTATAAAATTTCAAAAGAAGGGGAATATTTTCAACAACACATCAATGTCCCAACTCCCAACTCTTTCTTTCTCAATGAGCAATGTACCTTCCATATTATATGAGAATGGATGTGAATTGTGAGCTAGATTCATGATTCATCACCCATTATTTTCCTTTGGCATCTAAAAGGTAAAAGCATCTCTATTTTCTTTGGCTCTCATATATTCCTTGATACCATGTACCATTTCACAATACTGAATCCATGCATAGCTCACACCCAAACAATTCTACCATCGTATTGCAATATGCACCATTTTAAGAATCATTGTTAAATTTGTGAACCAATGGTCTACAGGAAAATATGAAAGTTGTAGGAAGGGAATTATGCAGTGGAATAATCAAAGAGAATGTACGATGAACAGGAAATTCATGCCACAAATTTCAGATAAATCGGACAAGAATTGCTCAGATAATCACAACATTAATCTTCATTCATTAATTAATAATACAATGATTATATAATAAATAGAATTCAAATGCTAAAGATAGGATTCAAATCTATCAGTTCTAACTGACTAATAAGCTACCTCAGTGTGTCTAGATCACTATTGGAGCTCACTAGTCTAACTCTGGATGTCTAAATCAGTCTACATTCAGTTAATTGATGAGTTAGGTGGGAAAAAGGCGCCACTCTCCCTTCATGCATGCAAAATTGGCGCCAGTCTAACTGAAAGTGATCTAACTGATTGTAATTGGAGGTTAAATCAGCATAACTGCTTACCAACCATGACCAAATGATGGAGGTTGTTGGTGGCACTCAATGTGGGCTCCTATAATGTACTCCTATAATGTAGGGATTAGTCTTAGAGGCACATAAACACATGCATGCACATGCAGTAAGTGGCAGATAACCTCTATGTGTGTCTCCAACACTCTAATACAATAATAATTACCCCCTAAGTTAGGAAATATATCAAATAGACTATATTGGACAAAGGAGGATTAATTAATCCTAACACCCCCCTTTAATCCTAACTTTGGACAACTTGGGCCCTGGCANCCCCCCCCCCCCCCCCCCACTCAAAATAAGAAAGAATCAAGCAACAAGCTATACTTAAGAGAAAAAAATTCTCTTTGAGCAAAAACTTGTGAAATTTTTGTTGCAATCTGCAACACTATGCAGCAGTAATGCAGTATCTTGGTTCTTATGTGCATCAGCATCCTGAGACTATCCATGTGAACCTCTCAATTTTCTTCCAATCTGATGAATGTTGCTCGTGTTTCTTCTTTCTGGAGGAGAAATGGAATGATCAATTTTGTTCTTTAGTGGGCCTAATTGTTGATCATTCGCTATCATCAAGTAGCATTTTCTAGAAGTTTGTTGCACCACTCTGTAGATGGCGAAGTTGTGTGAGAGAGTGCAACATGTTCATTCTAATACTGGGACTGTGTTCTTCTTCTGTCATATGGATTCCCAACACCATTCCTAGCTGCTTCAATGACCTTTTGGGCCCATTTAGGCTTAGGCCATTGATTTGGAATGGAGTCAGATTTGGATCTAGATTCTCATGAGGCGCAGCCTCAATATCAAGATCATGTTGATCTTGTACATCATCATTTGAATCTAAAACATGAGACAAAAATCATCATCAAATGGAAATGGAAGAGTGTTTATACCTCCTTCTGCTTCGAATTGTGGTGGATCAAGCAACTGATCTTCTTCAAACTAAACATTTCACTCTTTGAAACACTTCCTAGTTGCAAGTTCCATCAATTTATATGATTTTGTATCCTCAGCATATCCCAACAGTATTCATTCTCTACTCCCAACAGTATGCATTCTATACTCTGGGCTTGGAAAACCTTTCTCTTGTCCATAGGAATTATGGCCCAAGCTTTGGACCAAAAACTCTCAAGTGTGAGACATCGAGATTATGTCCCAATAGTGCTTCGAAAGGAGTGGACCCAATCACTGATTTGTGAGGAATTCTATTCTGAATGTATGAAGCACAGTTTACAGCTTCATCCCTGTTAGCTCTCCAGGAAACTCCTCTAGGTTGCAGCTCGAGGATGCCTAGTAACTTCAATATTTTTAATAGTTTTCCCAATGGATCAAGTCAGATGACCAATAAGACCTCACTCACTCAAGACATGCATAATACTCAATCAAATTGATAAGGCGTCTAACTATCAATGTTCAAAGGGTTTGTATTAAAGGTGAATAAATGAAGAACTCACTATACTGACAGATTCATATATAAGGCACTCACATATGAATGGTTAATCATAACAAGGAAAGATACTTGCAATTCAACTCATCAACACAGAGATAGGATGAGAGCTATCTAGTATTAGACAAAAAGAATAAACCTGAATCAAACATCCAAGCACAAGTACAGAACAGAAAAGAGATGGAACCTGAACATATAATGGCAAAAGAGCTTATATTAAATGATGAATAACATGAGAATATTGATTACAATAAGGGTCTAAAAGTATCCGAAGTCAAACCCTTTGCTTCAACCTTAGTCACAAGCTTTATAGCCTTTACAAAATTTATTTCAGATCCTGAAAAATTGGATCGAATTTACTAAAAATAGATAAACATAATTGTTTTGCAAAAATTAGGTCTAAAACCCTAACTTAAGTGCTAATCTACCTAACTCCAACACTTTCTTACTCCTCGAACTCTTTAATAACTGTAGTGAACACTGAATTAGAACTCGGACTTGCTATCTGGCAGACAAGTCATACTTTGTCAGAGTAGGTAGGGTTTGTGACCTTACTTCACCTCGCCGACACCTTCAAAACTAGAATAAACCCAAGATATTGGTGCCTTTAATTAATTTTCAACCTTATAAATCATCCATGAGGTATTTGGATCAACCAAAGTCGGTTATGTGTGGAACTATGCCTTTCTGCACTATTCTGTGCTTTCGGTGGCTAAGAAAGCAAAATTATGGGTCTGTAAGCTGTCGAAAGCTCTGTTTTCGGTTGCTAATGAATAGATGTGGTGTTTGCCTAAGCCACCAAAAGCTCTGTTTTTAAATTTTTAATCAAAAACTATTATCACACTTTACCCTACTGTTTTAGAGGTTTTAGTGTTGTCCCTTTGATGTCTCTGCAGCCTACCTAGGGTTTGGATTGGCAGCAGTATCACATGCTACTTCTGGGCCAAAAAGGATTATTGCCACTTCTGCTAGGGTTTCCAGCTTCTAGTGAGCTTGAGGCTGAAGGCTAGAATCCCTTGTTTGTGACTTGGACAGCCTGATTTTCCTGCAGAGCCTCACTTTCTCTTTCCTTAAACTGAGATTACTCTCCTCCAGCTTGGTATTCTTTCTTTTTATCTCCTGCAAAGAGTCATACAATTCAGCATTTCTCCTTATTAACCTCTCATTGGTTCTTTTGACTTCTCTGCCTAAGAATTCTAGCTCATCCACCTTTATCGGCAGCTGATTGATTTTGTGAGACCTAGGTTTACTGGAGGAAGCCTCTGCCACTAGTTCACCCTAATCCTCATTTGGTGTGGGTGATGGAAACTCCTCCTGCCCTACTTGAAACTAATCTGCTGGGTTAGTTTCTTGTTCCTCTTTATCTTCAGAGTCTGAGTAAGTTAGGTTGAGTATATTTATGTATGGTGCTGGAACCTCTTCTACCTTTTCACTGAAATCTGGGCTTCTCTTTGCCTTCTTGGTCTTGAGAGCTGGAGAGGCCTGATCCACTGTAATTGGAGAGATGGCCCTCCTCTTCCTCTTACCACTCCTAGAAGTGGAGGACTTCTTTGAAGAAGACTTCATTTTGTCTTCTGGCTGCAATTCTGTCTCAAACTCATTCCAAAATAGGAAGGAGGTCCAAGCTATGTTCCTTCTCTGCAGCAATTCAAGGACAATTAGCTTGATCATGCCATGATGGGATAGCCTGCCTACAATCTTGGTGGGCTGGGATTTAAACTGATGGGCCATTTTGGTCAGGCTCTTGTGTAGGTAGAAAGGAAGGTTCAGAGGGCTCCTGCCAGTGAAATGGTTCTTTAACTTAAAATGGTATATCATTACTCTATTATACCTGCCCTCACAAGTTATATAGACCAGGATTGCCTTCAATAAGTGTTTCCAGTTTTCCTCAAGCCAGGTTGTGGGAATGCTCTTCTTCCAGACAATGTTCTTGTGCTCAGGCTTCAAGACCTGAATTCCACATCCTTTGTGATAGTGGTTTTGAACCAGTTTTCCCCGTCCTTTGGAGCTCTGTTACTTCTGCTATCATAGCCTCATCTACTTGGAATTCCTCTCTGCCAATCACTGCCTTCGAGCCACTAAAGGAGAGAGCAAAGGCTTCTGCCACTTGCTGATGGGATCCCTGAATTTTTTCACAAAACCTGTAGCAGCCAGAGTCTTTGAAAAGTTGGAATACCTCTGGATGTGATTCAAGGTAGCCAATGTCACCCAATTCCTGTCTTAGGGCAGGTCCTCCTCCTTTCTTCATCTTCTTGAATGTTCTTCTGTACCTGCAAAATTGAAATTCAAACCCTAGGGAAGGAGATTACAATGCTGGATCCAGGGAGGGCTTGGATCAGTGAGGACACATGTAGGAAATGTGGAATGAATTGAGGAGAGGGTGTTGATTTTGAGGGGACTGATTGGCAATTGGGATTTGAGCAGAATGACAGTAAATTCTGATGAGACCCATGAGCTAGCCAGTGTTGTAATCATTCTAACTGGAAATCAATGCTTTGTGGTGGTTCGATTAGAGTTATGGGATAGGTGGAGGGCAGCGAGGGTTTGGTTTCTTTATCAGTCACTTCGGTTTTATAACGACCCTTTCTTTACCAACTCATGATTTATTGCAGGTCTAGTCTTTTCGGCGGTTAAGTGCTTGATAGTGGCGCTCTTCATGCTGACAGTGTCTGATTGTGATGGATGCGCTAACTGTTTTCCCCTTTTGGTGCTTTCGGTGGTTAAGGTAGTCTTGGATACAATTTTTAAGCTACTGAAAGCTAGGATTTTCAGTGGCTAATGAACGTTGATATGTTCGCCTAAGCCACCGAAAGCTGATCTTCAAAAATTTTATTAGAAAATGGAGTCAATGAGCTTTCGGTGGTTAAGGTAGTCCTTGATCCAATTTTTAAGCTGCCGAAAGCTGGGCTTTTCGGTGGCTAATGAACAGTTGAGATGTTCGCCTAAGCCATCGAAAGATAAACTTTGAATTTTATGAAGAAACATAGTACAAGGCGTTTCCAACTTTATTAAACACACAAAAATATTTCATGATGTGCCCTGAAATCTTCATCACTATGCAAAAATAAATTTTATGAGTCTAACCTATTGAAGACTAATTTATTTAGGAGATAACAATCCCAAATATAAGGAGGAAGATTCTTTGCTTGGAGAAGACAAGTTGCCATCTCCTTTAATGATCTATTTTTCCTCTCAACCACACCATTTTGTTGTGGTGTGTATGGAACTGAGTGTTCCATTCGAATCCCATCTGATTCACATAACTGCTGAAAATATCCCTTAATCTACTCACCTCTATTATCATATCTAATGGACTTGATCTTCTTTTCGAAGCTATTTTCAACCAAGGCTTTAAAAACTTTGAAAGTTTTGAATACCTCTGATTTATGCTTCAAAAAATAAACCCAGCAAAACCTTGAACAGTCATCAATAAAAGTAAGAAAATACCTAGATCCATTGATTGATGTTGTAGGAATTGGTCCTAAGATATCACTGTGTATCAGATCAAGTGTAGAGGCAGCTCTAGTTGCCTTGCGAACTTCATATCTCTTCTCTGGATGCTTACCTACCAAGCAACCAGGACATACTCCATCTGATGTTTTGATGAGTGGAAATCCCTCAACCATTTTGTCATTGTGAAGTTGTTGGAGATATTTGAAATTGAGATGCCCAAATCTCTCATGCCACAGCTTTCTTATGTTATTGGCATGAGTCAATAAAGTTGTTGGATGTGAAGCAAGCAGGAAATGGGAGAACTCATATGCCTTGGAGGCATGATTAGAAAACCCTTTCACTATGAGATTTCTAGTATATGATTCAGTGAGTTATCTTGTGTCAGAGTCAAATGTAACTCTCTTGGGAGAGCCTGTATGAGTCATCTGATAAACAGAGAACATATTTGCTACAAGAGAGGGCACATAGAGTACATTCTTGAACTCTCCATGTTGGATTTTAATAGAACCCCTCCCAACAAATAGGATTTGAGAGTCATCTCCCATATGAATGCTAGGTCCTCCTGAGAGATTAAGAGTGGTGAAGGATTCCCTGGAGGTGACCATGTGGTTGGACGCTCCAGAATCTATCAAATAAGCCTTCGACTGAGTGAAGCCTGCCTTCAAGGCATGGAACCTATCATGATCTTCTATCGGTTTTCCAGCATCAGACTTATTTGCTCCTTATGGAAGGGAAATGTTGTTCTATTCAATGAGTGTTGACAGTTGGTCAATGGTATTCTTCTTGTACTAGATCCATGGATGAAAGCCTCCCATACAGTAGGGACATCTAGTGTTCTCGAATTTCTTCTTTTTCTTGGAACCTCAGGCTCCATCAGAAGATCTCTTATTCTCCTTTGGCTTCGAATCAATGTTTTTGGTCTCCTTTCCTTTGTGCTTCCCTCTTGCTTGCGCATCGTTTGAGTCTCCTACAGAGAGTGCTTGATTCTTGGAGGTCTGAATCACTCCCATTTGAACCAATTTATCTTGCTCTTGTATCAAGGACTCAACAAAAGCATCTAGAGAAGGCATATTTCAATTAGGAATATAAGTTCTCCCAAAATGGAATGTAGAGACAAAGACTAAGTACTCTAAGCCAAGCTTGCTCAGCACTGGCAGCACAAGTAGCTCATATTTCCTTTCTAATCCACATTGTTTGCATTCCACTACTAGTGCCTTGTACTTTGTAAATAATTGTTGAATAGTTTTGAAATTGTTGGGTTGTAGTGCAATTATGAGCTCATTCTCTAAAATGTGCCCTCGAAGCTCATCTTCTTTTACAAACAAAGACTCAATCTTATCCCAAGCTTCCTTCAGAGTCCTTAGTCCCTCAAGATGGAACAAAAGATCCCAGGAGATGTGAGTGCACATGAAGTCGAAGGATTCATCAAGCTGATTCAAAAACTTGTTCTTCTCAACATACTATTGGGGCTCAGCTTCTCTGGCCATTGTCATCCTAAACAAGACAAGCTTGCACAAGGATAATTCAATATCTGCCCTCCAATCAGTGTAATTGAAGGGTGTAAGGATTATAGGTACGAGACTTGAAGAATTCTCCATCTTTCTGTATGTTGATCAGTCAATTCCTCAAGAATCTGCGTAGGTACCTGCAAAGAACACTGCAAAACCAATTCAATTCGCAATCATATGTCAGTACAAGCCTTTCCACCTCGACATGTGCACTTTCTCATAATCTGTCACGCCTAGATAGACTTCTCTAGACATAATACAAAGGCAGCAATGATATGATTCCAGGATAATGTGGAAACTCGGCTGCTTCTTATGCAAAATGGAGATCGGGAAAGGTTTGTTGCTAGCCTGAACAAGGCTATGATACCATGTTAAATTTGTGAACCATTGATCTACAATAAAATATGAAAGTTGTAGAAAGGGAATTATGCAGTGGAATAATCAAAGAGAATGTACACTGAACAGGAAATTCATGCCACAAATTTCAAATAAATTGGACATGAATTGCTCATATAATCACAACATTAATCTTCATTCATTAATCAATAATACAATGAATATACAATAAATAGAATTCAAATGCTAAAGATAGGATTCGAATCTATCAGTTCTAACTAACTGATTAGCTAACTCGATGTGTCTAAATCGTTGTTGGAGCTCACTGGTCTAACTTTGGATGTCTAAATCAATCTACAATCAGCTAACTAATGAGGTAGGTGGGAAAAAGGTGCCACTCTCCCTTCATGCATGCAAAACTAACACTAGGCTAACTGAAAGCGATCTAGATGATTGTAACTAGAGGGTAACTCGGCATAAATGCTTACCAACCATGACCAACTTATGGAGGTTGCTGGTGGCACTCAGAGTGGGCTCCTATAATGTAAGGATTAGTCTCATAAGCACGTAAACTCATGCATGCACATGTAGTAAGTGGCAGGTAACCTCTATGTGTGTCCCCCACACTCTAGTACAGTAATAATTACCCCCTAAGTTAGGAAAATAGACCAAATAGATTATATTGGATAAAGGAGGATTAATTAATCCTAACAATCACATGAATGAAAGCTTCTTGTAGAAGCTTGGACACTTTGTGTTTCTAAATCCCCACTTAAATTCATGTATTATGAAAATGGTTGATCATTCTCAACATGAAAATTGGCATTACATTTAGTCTCCATACTTACACACTCACCAGAAGGTAATTTCTATGTTATATTTTCTTCCACTCTTGACTCTGAACAACATGAAAACAATTAGACAAAGGTTATGGGTCTAAACTATAATTGCATTGGAAATGTATAAGCATGATTAACTACAAATTTGTGTCTCCATGACAATTTTGAAGAGTTGTGAACATGGAGCGAACCCAAGGAAATGAGGTCATCTCTCTTTCTTTGTGTTCACATAGTCCATCTCTCTAAAGGCAAGCTAACATGTTAATTCATAGTTATTTTGTTGCAATGCTAATGCACGTTTTTTTGTTTTTCCTCCAAACAAAACTCTGTTAATGAACTTGTATGGGATAAAAATCTATATTTAGCTCAATGAAATTTTTTAAATTGAATGTTAATGGTTTAAGTTTAAATATGAACTTGTACAAAATGGACTTTTTCAACATCACAAAGCTTGAAATTGGGATTGCACCAATGATAAATGGGATTCAGTACATTCAATGTTTACACCATCAAATCTTCATTGATGTGTTCTTGAGAATGATTATCCCCCCTTTCTTAATTCTATGCACCTTTATCTATCACTATCTTTCACTTTATTATTGTTGTTTCTAACGAAATTGACACAAGTGTGATGATACTTTGTGTGTCAAATATTGTAGACTTTCACATAGCTATGTTTCCCTCTATCTCATATGTGTCTCATCCGAAGGCTCCCAATATCAATGAGACATGTATCCTTTGTAGCATTAATGTTTGGTGCAACATTGTTGTTGGTTGGGTTGGATTCTAAATAAAGCTATGGAGAAGGTAACATAATTCTTATCATCGTGAAAGCTATGCATTAGGGATTACGCTCTAGCATCCACTTTATCATATAGTTTTGCAAGATTTGAGAGACAAAGTGAATAATCAATATCCTCAATAAGAATAACATATTTTATGGCCTCGATGAGTAATTTCCAACTAGCTTTATGTTTGTATGGATCTGAGAAAGCTCCAAATCATAGGTCCTTCTTAGCCTAAATAATAAGCGATGGATGCAGTCAATCTAGATTTGTATGTTCCTAGAGGCATATAAAGAAAGTAGAGTCTTTTCTTGGTTTTGCTATAGTGTTTTTATAAAATTATTACTCTTCAACAAACACCTTAAGGTATACTACAATTTCTATGTTTCTAAACACATTAAATCAAATATAAATCTCATGATTAGGCATGATTGCAATATGCTAAATTTATCAATCCAAGAAGCAACCTTTGGTGTCAACTACCAAATTTCTCTTTTATACGGGCCTGCACAAAAGTTTTTGATTTCAACATTTGTCTTTGAAGCTTTAGAAGATTTGTGAAGAAAACAAGTTCTCTTTTATACGGGCCTGCACAAAAGTTTTTGATTTCAACATTTGTCTTTAAAGCTTTAGAAGATTTGTGAAGAAAACAAGTGGAGACAAAGTGTTTTAGATTTTTTTATTTGATGTACATATAACCCATAAACAAGTTACATTTACTTTACAAAAATATGTTTAATATTACTTTTTATTCAAATCATTATTTATTTATGTTTAATATTACTTTTTATTGAAATCAATATTTATCTATTTGGTTGTTTGTGAACTTTTAACATTGTAAAAGAATAAATACAAAATATTTTATATAAAATTTTGTTTTATGAAGTATGATTTTAATTTACTTTTATCCAACCATTACTTTGGTAACTTTTTATAAGGAAAAGGGAAGAGTTGGGTACATGTATACCTTTTAACTTGAAATTAAGATTAGCCTTTCCAATTTGTTTACTAATCCTCTTAACATAGTGGTAGATTTAAGTAAACAATTATTTTTATAACTTCTCATAATTAAGTTTAATTCTTCAAAATCGATTACTAATCTTCATAACATAGTGATAAATTTAAGTAACAATTACTTTTGTAACTTTTCATATAAAAATATGAGAAGAATATATATATATAACTTGAAATTAAGATTAACCCTTTAAATTTAATTACGAATCCCCAAAACCTATCACTGTGAAAAGGAAAGCCCATGAGAACCTCACAGATATAAAATGAGATTTAACCTCTAAATGTGTAAAGCTCATGGGAATCTCAATGGGGACTAGGCCAATCTGCCTCCATGAGTTCCACGTTCCCTCGCATTCATATATATAAATTTATGAAACTCAAAATTCTGATTCTGATGAGCAAACTTTAATGACAGCGATAGCAAGGACCGGTACGTGAAAAATGTCAGAATGCCCAATGCCTGACGAGGACAACCAAAGGCTGCCATCCGCAAGATTTGAGTTTATCTTGATGGATTCACATGCTTTCGCTTTCAACCATTGTAAGGACTGTGATTTGACAGAGAAATCACTGTACATTATACTTCCAGACCTCGACAATTCAAAATACAAAAAACAATGTCTGAGGAAGACGGATGACGGATCTATGTGAGTTGGTATTGGCGCTCCCTGTGCAACTTCTTGGCTGACGCGCTGAATCCAGAGAAAGGTAAGCTCTCCCTGTGCAACTTCTTGGCTGACGCGCTGAATCCAGAGAAAAGCAAGCTCTCGCTGTGCAACATCTTGGCTGACGGGCAAACATATGTGGTGTATGCTGTATATTGATGGGTTGAGATCATTGCATGCGTACCGGAAAAAATCTGATTCATACAGGAGTCAGGACCATATATATATATATAAAGCTTTCTTTCTGCATGCGGACTTCTTATCTTTAGACCAGCATATACCTGGCGTGAGTTTTGATTTGTCAGATACGTATCCTCAGTCGGCTGGGGGGGCAACGGTGAGATTCTTTCTAATCGAATTGAAAGTTATCTGGAATTTCCATACAAACTTATTCTTCTTGATCTCCTTGACGAGGAAGCGATTATCATATAAACGAAGATAAAGATAGAAGAATTGACAGCCATTCTCGGCATCGGAATCTTGTCAGGAGACGTGACGACCGAGCAAATTTGGAGTTGATTCAAAGCAATCAACTTGGAAGACACAGACATCTAAAGAAGTACTCGGTAGGTAAATTTAGAATAAAACACCAAGATCTTCCAAACCTATGGGAATTTTTTTTTAAAGGAATCTTTCTTTTATTGCCAAACCCATGGGAATTTTTTTTAAATGAATCTTTCTTTTATTGCCCAATTGCCCATGCACAGGGAAAAAGCCAAAAACTTCAAGAGAAAACTCATTATCATTGGACCATTAGAGAATCCACAACGCTACCTGGAGGATGAAGGCAATCTAATTTCATTGTTTGCTTTCTCAAATTGCTAAAAATTCAACAGAAAACTCGTTATCATTGGACCATTAGAGAGTCCACAACGCTACCTGGAGGATGAAGGCAAACTAATTTCATTGTTTGATTTCTCAAATTGCTTCACCTTTGAATAGGGAGTTGTACTTATCTTCCCTGAGAAGAGAGTTTTCATACCTCAAGCCTCCCAAACCAACCCAATATTACCTCTGACTTAGAACCATTTTTCTAGTGGGTTTGGATTAAGATCTTCATACTTTTTCACCAAGTCTCAATCCCTTCGAACATCCAGATTCTCTAGTCTTTTTAGATTAGCAAGCAGATGAAGAATTTTCGGTTACTTTCAGATGTTAATTAGTTAAACTTTTTGTCAATTAGGTCTATTTTGAATGGTTGAAAGATCATTAGTATTATTCTTCCAATCCAAATTCCATTTCCTCATAACTATATAAAATGCTTAAAACCTTAATATCTACTAACGATTGTATAAGAAATCTAAAAGTAAATACAAAATATTAAAAACAACCAAAAACAAAAAATTATCTAATCTATAAAAATACATTTAATAAAAAAAAACAAATAAAAATAGTAAATCTATAAAATATAACAAATTAAACTATATAAAAAATAAAAAATAAAACATAAATTACAAACTCAAAACAAATCACTCTCAAACATTGTTGTTCAAAGAATAAAATCAAATCACTCTCAAACATGGTTGTTCAAAGAATAAAATCTAATCAAACTAGAGATATTCTTACTATTCATGGGTTTCATTTCCAACAATTCTACCATTGCCCAACCATGTTACATATCATCAACCTAAATTGTCATTTGTCCTTAAAATGGATAAATAAGTCATCAAGCTGGAGGAAAGGACTCCTCATTATGATTGTTCTTTTTGCTTATCCCTCACATCACGGTCTTTACACACTTTCCAAGAAATCTGGTCCAATTTGACTTTGGAAAACCACCCATTATCTTATTTTCATTTTCTTAAAATTTGGATGAATTCTACATGCATCTTTCATCGGTTTCAATCATTTCCACTTCTTCAATTTGAAGGGATTTTATTAATCAGCAATAACATTTGCCTCAATCACAAAACAATATATGTCTACAAGACCACTACAAACCATCACAATATTTTCTATTTTGAAGATGATTGATTTGTAATAGGTTTAGCATTTCCCTTAATTATGAAAAATGTTAAATGTTAGGTCTACACAACCACTCCAAACCATCAAAATAATTTCTAACTTGAAGATGATAGTATCAATAATGGCATCTTTAACAAGCAAGTTTAGTGTTTTTTTAAGTAAACAAAAAACTTCATCTCCTCAAAAACATTCCAAACCATCATTGCTTCTTCTTGGTTTAGCATTTTCATCTATCATAAAAGATCATGTCCACAACACCACTCTAAACATCTTGTGCATAATTATTCATAATTGAAACTCTAGTTACAGTAATTAGATGATAATTGCAATGTGAAGCATGACAAATCTGGACTAAATCACAGGCGTGACAAATCTGGACTGTCTGGACTAAATCACGGGGTAATCATTCAGTGAAACTATGACATAGCACCTTCATACATGGGATATTAAAGAATACCCCTAATTTCACTAGATATTAATAAATACCTACCAAAATCCAAGGCAGAGGCATGGATAAAAAACGAGCAAGATTTATTAAAGGCCGAAGATATTGCTGCAGAAATGATTCCATGGGTTTAGGACATAGGATATACTTGCATCATAAAAAGGAAATACTACAAGAAAGTAGCTCTTTACTACCAAGTCAAGTCTTTGTTGGATAAGGTCCTCCTTGATAGTCAAAATGAAAGGAATGAAATTTTATTACAGATCATGAACTCAAAGAAGAAGAAAACAGGAAAATGTAGGGCAAGCTAAACATTAATATCAAGGAAACTGCAAAATTGGATTTTGTAGTTTCAACTCCTGAATCCTCTCGTGGGAAAGAGGAGCCTTTAATTCCTATTTTCGATGGTGAAGTTGTTATAAACCCAATATTAGATTTAGATTAAACACAAGAGATATCAACAACATGGAACAATATAAGAGATATGCAATAAGCTCAAATCTTTATTACTATGAAAATGGTCATTTTGATGGGATGAACCAACCTTGTTCACTTGCCCTTTTGAGGGGGTTTCTTCCTGATGAGCTAATGCTCCAAATACAATATTCTTCTTCACATTACATGAGGAGGAATCAATCCTTATTTGTGGAATCACCATACAATACTAAGATTCGAACCTCCTAACAACCTGTTGGACCATCTTTAATGAGGTACTATTACATTTATTTACTAACTTGGTGGGTAATATGAAAATGGCTATTTTGATGGGATGAACCAACCCTGTTGACTTGCCCTTTTGAGGGGGTTTCTTCCTCATGAGCTAATGCTCCAAATACAATATTCTTCTTCACATTACATGAGTAGGAATCAATCCTTATTTATGAAATCACCATACAATACTAACATTCAAACCTCCTAACAACCTATTGGACCATCTTTAATGAGGTACTATTACATTTATTTACTAACTTAGTGGGCCTAATTTAATAATAACAATAGAGTGGACCCAGTCTACTTTACATTTAATGGCCTCCACTTCTACTATAATGTGCCCTTCGAGCCCTCCATTACCCCCTAGGTATGGTCATAACACTCCACCTTCCTTGGGAAAGCGTCATCCTCAACACTTTGTGTGAAGTTGTACAACCATAATCCATGATCCCATGGATGAATGTTGATTGTTATGTTGAAGTAGGAACCAAGGTCCCCATGGACCAATGTGAACCACCATGTTGATGTCATCCAACCAATTCCTGCATAAGCCTGGGTCCCATGTATTAGTATTAATAGCTATGATGAAGTAGTTGAAGGAACTCAGCCAAAAAACTAGGGCTAACGTCCATGTCCTGCTACTGGCACCCCACCCCTAACACTAAAGATCCACAAACTACTATGTGTGGTGTCGAATATACCTAGTAAGGCCATATGGATCCAAATAACTTGCCAAAGGAAACAAATCCTTCAAGGAGCAGGAAAATAATGGAGCTTCAACTAAAAAAGAAGCAAACTGATGTTGTTCTTCACATGGAGAAGATTCCTCAAAAATAACATGGAAGTAGTTGTCATCCAAAAGATTACAACTATCCACATACCATTCTTCACAATCATCCTCCAAATCATACCAGGCATATCTTTCTTGATGATACTCATCCAAGATGTTCTGAATAAACCCATATTCCAGCCATTTAGCCAAAGCCACCTTGATTTAAGCAATATCCTTTTTATTTCAACATTAATCACCTGGATGGCTTTCTAACGAGCTTGATTTTCTTGGAAAAGTTTGGTGAGCCTCATTTGTAACTCTCGTGGCATGGGCCCCCACTTTGCAATGCTTTGATGGAGGGAAAAATTGTTACAAAGACGAGAAGTGAGAAAATTGTAGCTAGAAGTATGGCATATTATATATCAAAGAAAAGCTCTAAAATTAAGTTTTCCAACGACATTGGTCTTGTGGAAATTTGATAAGTCTATCAAAAGATATGACCTTTGCAAGGCTTCTGCAGTCGTCTCTTGAAACTCTAATAAAGTGCAATATCTCCCTCTCCCATACTCGAATTTTAGTGATTTTTTTTTAAATCGCATATTTTTCATAGAGGAATTCAAACGTGCTATTAATTTTTTGAGATTTTGAAGAAAAATTACTTAGAAATTCATTTGAGTGTTGTGGCACTCTTTTCTCTTTTAAAGAATATGCAGAATGGAGAAGAAATTTTCCAATGTTGTGGCCCCAAGTAACTCTAATACCAATTATTATAAACCCAATATTGAATTTAGATTATACATGAGATATTGACAACAAACAACAATACAAGAGATATGCAATAAGCTCAAATCTTTATTCATATGAAAATGGTTCTTTTGATGGGATGATCCAATTGTGTTCTTTATTCTTTGGAAGGGGCTTCCTCCTAATGAGCTAATAATACTCCAAATACAATATTCTTCCTCACATCACATAATGAGGACTATTCTTATTTATAAAATCACCATAAAATATTAACTTCATAACCACTTACTTGACCTTCTTTAAAAAGATCTCATTACAATTATTTACTTAATGGACCTTATTTAATCACCATAAAAACAATTATTTACTTAATAGACGTTATTTAATCACCATAAAATATTAACTTCATAACCACTTATTTGACCTTTTTTAAAGAGATCTCATTACATTTATTTACTTAATTATTTAATCACCATAAAAACAATTATTTACTTAATGGACCTTATTTAATCACCATAAAATATTAACTTCATAACCACTTATTTGACCTTTTTTAAAGAGATCTCATTACATTTATTTACTTAATGGACCTTATTTAATAATAACAATATAGTGAACCCAATTACATTGAATAGCCTCCACTTCTACTCTCTACTCTAATGGGCACTCAAGTCCCCCATTACCTAAGCAGATTCACTTCTACTCTCTACTCTAATGGGCACTCAAGTCCCCCATTACCTAAGCAGATTCATACAAACTTAGAAGATTAGTTTGGATATTCTATATTTGTTATGATCTTTGTGGATTTTTTTGAAATATATCAGCATAATTAAACAATGCCTTGAATTTAATTCATCAATGAGAATCAAAAAAAATAAAAAAATAAATTAATCCATAATAAAAACAATAATATTTCTACATAATTAAAAAAAAATCAAAGACACTAATCTCTTAGATTTCTTCAACAAGTTTGGAATGAATAAAGTATATAATTGAAACACTAGATGATATGAATCTTAATCTTGCCATATTGGGATGCATATAGTCTATGATCACATAAAAGCGACTTTGGAATGAATTTGCATATAATCACGTAAAAGCGAGCTTATTTTTGACGTAACGACTTTTCAAATAAATTAATTTGTTTGAGTTTGCCGACACAATTAATTAAAGCCCATCCACTCTTGAAGTTTTAAAAAATGCATTTACAGGCTTTGAAAATAAAGTATCCATGGTTGCCGATGCAATGTAAATAAACGTAGCCAATCCTAGTTTCGAAAAAATTGTTTTTGGTTCATTTTTTTACGTAAGTATGGTGTTAAAGAAGAAGAAAAAATGTTTTTGGTTTATTTTTTACGTAAATATGGTGTAAAGAAAATATGGAGTATTTTTTACATAAATACGGAATTAACATTTACTTGAACAGTCAATGAAACGAAGAAATACTCAATTTATTTATTTTAAATAAATCACCAAAAAGACTTATCAAAAGATCTGAAACGAAGAAATCGGTTTCACTAGAGTATTGAATCAATTAAATGAAGTCATCGGTTAACTCGAGTCTTCAGTCAATTAAATGATGAAATCGGTTTTTCATATGTAATATTTTCTTCAAACTTTCTTTTTAATAAAAGTTTCTGTGAAAATAAAATTTACTTTGCATTTCATATTTTTTATTCCTATAGCTTATTCATTATGGTTTAAGTGTTATCTATAGAGTGAATTTTAATAAAAAAGTTCCAATAAAAAACCTTAAAAAACATTTACCATGAGTGGAAAAATGTCGTGGACGTCAAGGTGAGAAACAGGTGGAACAAAAAGTCTCGAAGGTTTTGAAATTAGGATTTAACTCCGCTATGGTAATGCAAAATTGTCAAAACATTTTTTTACCAAAACAACTCTTGTAACTCTTAGTAATAAGAGAACCTGAACTCCTTTCACAACAGAGCGTAAAAGAACTTTCATTCCTACTATGAGATTACGAGAAAAGTGAACCTGGACGGTTTGAGAGATAACTCAATATAACTTCTGATGGGTTAATTACAACAGATTATGTCACTACTGTAAAGGTACCATGTTTATGTCAAAATTAAAGACTTAATCATCAGTCCAAACCATCTCTCTGTCAATGTCATTCTCACTGTCAGCCATGGATGGATGTCGTAGTATGTAAATAAGAATCGACACGAGTATAAGGTGGAAGCCATGAAAGCTGAAGGAATGGAGTGTAAGTATGAAACCAAACTTTATCAACATGCTTTTATGAGCTGATCCGATAGTGGTGCCTGAGATTCTCTATCAATGGAGAAATCGAGAGACCTCGTCACCCTGATAATGGCCGACCACGCTAATGGGGTTGCCACTACAGCATAAATAAACACCGATATCGCTCTCACCACTCCGTCGGGATATTGAGGATACGCCATTACTAAAAGCACGCCGAATATGCCCATCCACGGAGTAAACGCAGCCAAAACTGGAATTGGATATGCTTTAATGGTAGAATAGACCAGAGACAATGAACCCAGCAGATAAAGTCCCCACCCCAATAATGGATGTATTGTTTTGGGTATCAACAAACAGGGAATCAGATAACCTCCCAATAAACATGATAATCCCAATGCTTTGACAAACACAGGATGCCGGCAATGCTCCTTGTCAGGACCTTTGTATAAGTAACCCTTTGTGTTGAGAAAGAAACCCCTAAATTTGGCGATGACCATTATCATCAAGTATATAACTGCCTCAATCACAACGACTGGTATTTCCTCATCATATCTGCAGTGATAAATATATAAAGAGGGATCCAGAGATAATATAAAAATACAAAAGCAATTGAAGTCAATTTGAAGTACAAATGGATGTTAATATTATACCCTATTGTATCTAGTCGTTGTCTGTGCCAGGAAATGCCCAATGGTAATACTGGCCATGACCACCAGTACCATGGTTTAAGCCATGAAGCACCTGGGTAAGTGATCACACTGTTGGGTCCACACGGTACGCACCATCTTAGCTTTAAATCTGCAATGCAAAGCAAAACATTAATCGATTAAACTGCCGAAATCATATGGTTTGCAGCCTAGGGTATACCATTAACTTAGTGCAGGGGTTTCGTCCATCTGGTGTACATGGGGTTATTAAGCTGCTTTCTTACAGTAATAGGATGCGTCCATCTGATATCCCAATGGCAGACGAAAAAGCCCATTCTGTCTGGATCCATTTAATTTAGGACGGAACATGGGTTTGCCCAACATATCATCAAAATATCCTGTTAAAAAGCCTTGGTCTGCACCATCTTCGTTTTCTCGGCCATTGGCAAGCTGATTCAGCATATCATTGAACACCACCTGTGATGGCTGCAAGGCAAACCCAATTTTCAGGTACAAAAGCTCGCTAGGAAATCTGTATCAGAAGTTAATGGCGAAGGGGAAATTGCAAAAACCTGTAAAACGAAGAGACCAGTGTGGAAAATGCAGGGATTGATGAAAACAGCACAGAACTGCCCACATTGGAAAAGCTCATCAGTTTTCTGAAGAAACAGATTGTCTGCATCCAGCATAACAACACGCTCATACTCGATGAGATTCCAAGCGTATAGTTTGTTCAGGGTGAGAGTAAAGCGTTTGTCGAAATTGGATTGGTGTCTGTATGGATTCTCCATGTTGTCTACACTCACTACCTTGACGCCATCGCCATGCCTGCAAAATGACATGCAATGAAAATGAATGGTATCTGCAAAATGCCAATGAATTTTTGCAATGAAATTGAAAGGTATGCTATAAAATGAATAATTTCTTCAAATGACCAATGACCAGAGAAGATTTTATAGTCTGATGCCGGACGAAGGAAAAGAGAAACGAGTGGAGGAGTTGATCACATCACAGCCAGCACAACCAACCGATCACAAATTATGTTAACAAGGACCATTGTGTTGGTAAAGCAGGGAGGAAAATTATGGAAGTAAAAGAGGGCGGAAAAGGTAAAGGTAAAGGGTGAAGACCAACCAGCCCAGCATACTCACACTAGGACAGCAAATCAATCACACTCACACTGTAATCAACTACCCAACCCAACTATAGTCAAACTATTATGACCCAACTATAGCCATCATGTTATGACCCAACTGTAGCCATAATATTAGTAGGGGACGCCACTAGTGGCGTCTCTGTCACAATCACAACTCTGTACCAAAGATAGATCATGGTGTCCCTGCCCCAAACATAAATCAGGGTATGTTGAGACTTTATCACGGATCAGCACTCACAACCAACCCACTAATGTGGAAAACACATTTCGGACCAGAACTCAGAAGCAACACATACCAGAGGAGAGAATTTATAGTCATTGAATTACTCACAGTTTGTTAATCCATGGGGTTGGAACGTCTCTGGAAGCAATGAGAACAAGGTCTGCATCCACATTGAGACGGCGGAGGGACCGAAGCATTACACGCACAGCAACGTAAAACTCGTAGTCTCTTGGCGTTCCCATATACATCATCGTCGCGTAGGCATTTCTTACAGGTGGCATCGCCGCATTCACAGTAGCCCATGTATAAATTATTGCCATCATACATATAAATAGCAATGCATTGCGGGAATGGACCCTCCAACCTGCTGAAGCCATAATAAATGCTACAGATACTCCACTGCGCCTGCTGTAAAGCGAAAATCTCCTAGTCAACCCAAATCCAGAGGGCAAATCTTTTCCGATATTTACAATTTTATTTGTACTAAAAACAGTTAAAAGCGGGTTCTTGATGCCTAATTTAAACACTAAACAAGGAGGAGGCTTTCCACAATGCAAAAGCAATCGTTAAAGATTGACCGTAGGGCGTTATAGGAACGGGATTTGAACTTCAAACCTCTTACATTCTTTATTCGTCCATTCAAGTTATTGCAACGGAATCAACACAGCCGTTTAGCCAATTTAATAAGTAAAAACAACAAACCTTCAAACCAAAATCTCAGTCTATTAACGGCAAAAAAACTGTATTTAAGATCTGGTTCAAAAATAATCTCTGGTTCAAAAATAATCAAGAAACCATTGACGAACTGCAATTCATAATTAGCTAAAGAAGGGGGTTTGCTCTCGAATTAAAAGAACCCATGTACAGGATGCATTGATAATAAGTAGCAGAAAAAGACAGATTTAAACAAATTAAGAAACATTCCAATTCAAAATGCAAACAAGAAAAGAAAAAGAAAAAACCTGGTCACCAGGAGAACTTATAGTTTTGGCTCTAAGACATATGCAACAGCGCTTCCAAGCGGAACGCTGGGATATAAGGGCTGGTCCAATCCAAATCCAAATCCATCCATGGCGTTTGCCCGTCAAGCTGCGATAGAAAAGGAGAGCATGTATTTGAATCGTAGATCAGTCCAGTCCACCGCCAGTGGCATGAAGGGCACCGCCAGCGCCATAAAGGGATGAATGAAGAAGATCTTTGGCAAGCTCAGACAATCATTCTCCCATGACATACAGTACAGAAAGGGAAAGATTGCCCAGAGGCTAGAGGTGAGCCTGAGAGATTAAACGTGCAGGGAGGCAAAAGCAAAGATGCCAGCGCTGCTTTTGATACTTTTGCAAAGTTTTCGCTTAAATCTTGGCTGGTTAACCATGAAATGACAGGTGTACGGTTGACTCAATCTCCACACACATCCCACTGAAAGGAGGGGTGCACGCGTTATGCCTATCTTTGGTATCATTAAATATGTTTTAGTAGAGGGTTGTCTTCCGTTGAGAGCAATTGGTCTCCATTATGAAATAAAAATATTATTTTAAATTCTCGTAAGAATAAATACAATTAGACGATGTTAATATTCCTTTTGACCTATGCAATTAATTTTAATATACAAATCACACAACATAATGAGTCAAAAGAGTTAATGTAATAATAATAATAATAACACTTTAGATGCACTTAACGAAGGTTAGCGCTATCCACTATGTGGCAGAGCCTTAAATATCGGGTTTTAAATTTTGGGTGGGGGGTGGTGTGTACCTTATTTGTCGAGTGAGATGGTCTGTATACTATTGAATTTGACTTAACTTGAATCTAACGATGTATACACCATTTGGTGAACTATTTAATATTGGACGTTAAAATAGATATTGCTCACATTTTTTTCATTTTTATTTTGAAAGTGCATATAATAATATTTGGGTTTATTTTATACCATATGGTTTGAATTATGTTTATTATTAAGGTAATGTACTTGGTTGATAGGGGCCGATTTTTGTCTACTATTCCTATACTTTTAGGTGCATTCACAGAGGCACATATATTTGATATTGTAAGGAGTGTTTTATTGCAGGCATATATATTTGATGTTGTAAGGAGTGTTTTATTGATACATTCTATTGTCACTTGGTTTACATTTTTGTAGGTACATATATTTGATGTTGTAAGGATTGTTTTATTGATACATTTTATTGCTACTTGGTCTACATTTTTGTGGGTAATTGTGGAGTTAATATTATAATTGTGTATTCTTTATTATTATTATGGCATATTCATAATTAAGATTCTACATTAAAAATATTATGGTTGTTGTATGTCTATCAAAAATTTAAGCTTTATAGCTTCAAATATTAGCTTATTATGCATATTCCCAATTTGATTCCCATGGAATTAATCATCTACAACACTCCCTTTACACTAAGTACTTTCTTTGAATTCGAAGAAGGTGCTTTGAAGTTTCTCTAGAATTTATTTTCAAGGAAAAAAAAGAATTATTAACCTTGTTACTACAATGGCACATCTATTATTAGTTCATTCCAATTAATACTCTCGAGTCTCCACCTTTCTTTGTCTAAATTACTTTTTAATGAGTTCGATATCTTGGAAGAATTTCTATGACTTTAAAGTATAATCTATAAACTTGTCCATTTTTCTCTAGGTACACACTTTAGTAAACTAAATGGCCACCACTTGTTACTTGTTTTACACTAAAGTGTGAAAACATAACTTTGGAATAAAACACTTCCTTTGAATATTATTACTAAGCATTTTTTTCTTTTTCTTCCAAGAAAAAAATCAATATATTTGATATTTCCAAAGGGAAATCAGCCCCTGATTTGGGTGAATCATGGAGAGGTCGTCAAAGGGACCCAATCTTGGGACGTGGAGGCCCCTTCTATGCCCCCATGCCCATCATAAGCAATGGGCAGTCGATACGTCCTCAGGACAGTTGGTTGTGACTTTGATACTCGGTTTGCATGTAGATAAATGGTTCTGGAAATGAGCAATGCACCATGCCTTATATCGACCCTCCTCTTCCCACACGGCAACATGATCCTCCACACTTGTGACCATCTATTAAATGATGCTCCAACAATAATGGGTGCAAGAAGGAAACAACTTCATTGAAGTCTCAAGGCATCCACTCGCAAGGAAATGCATACCAAAGCTTGCATTTGTAGTTTGGATCTCCTTTGACATAGTCTGTAGAGGAGATTCACTCTGTTGATAGGAAGTCAGAGTTGGAGTAGGGTTCAACATTCAATGATTATTGTCTATGGTATTTGTGATACGATGTGGCTACAACCAAAAGTGGCCATAGGAGCAATAGTTAGGCCTGACAATTCGACCATTTCCCCTACATTATGCAGGAAGCAGAAGCCTTGGATTCTCTCTTTCATAGACAGGTCCCACCAGAGATTTGTTGTGAGATTGCAAAGATAGAGTGGTGGGTTAAAGGGGAACATGAGGTCACCTCTAACAATGAAATTTGCAGAGATGTTAAAGCTTAGGCTCCAGACGTTGGCACCTCCCAAACCCGTGATACGAAATATCTTCAGACTGGTATTCTTTACTGGGACAGAAAATCCATGATGGGAAAATTATTAATGGATCATTAGGAAGAATGAAAGGATGAATTGCAGCAACAGATGCAGAGTATGAATGATAAATCATCATGATTACCAAGCCAACTATAGGGTTCAAGTTCATGAACAAGCCTTCTTGTGATGAGGTTCAAATGCCCATGTCTTCTTAAGAGGTGCCTTTCATCTCTATATTTGATGATGAAGGTCACCCCCCCTAGGTTTTACAGAGTATTTCTTAATTTTCCTCTGTTTTCTTCTCATAGAGATAACATCAATATTTTAGCCAAGGTTTATAGGCTAGCTACAAACAACATCAAATTTTTGTTTACTTTGGTCCTTAAAATTGTGGAGCTTTAGTTGCTCTGTATATCATGTTGTAGGTGTTATGTTCATTGATGCAACAATCTCCACACAATTCTACCACTTGCATGGCTTCATTTAACAATATTGGGGCTTGTTTACAAAATATTAGTGTGTTTAATGGGGTTGTAACACCTCGGTTTTGACCCCATGGTAGTATACTGCATATGATGTAAATATTTTATTAAATCGTGGTGTGGAGCTAAAGGAAAATGCCCCACCATGGATTTAGTGTTTTATGTTTCGATGATTAAAAATCGATGCCGATAGTTTATGTGCTAGCCAGGCACAATGTGTTGGAGACATCATGTAAAATACAAATTAATAAAAATACCACAACTAGCTATGCGTCACAACGTTAAAGAGATGGGGACATGATTTCATAAGGAATAGGGAGGGGGAAAAGGCAAATGTCAAGGGGAAAACCCATCAAGCAGTCAACTACCCTTTTTGTCTTTTCTGCCTAGTCATCCAGAAGTGGTTGAGTTAAATTAATGCCTTGGGATAGGGAAGACCACCCATTTTGGGGAAAAACGTTTTCTTTCCTTCTTGGGCAAGTAAGAGCCCATGCCTAGGATTCCTCACCCATCCCTCATTCACGTGGGTCTCCCTCACGCTTTTTGGGGGGAGCTCCTCGGGATTATTCCCATTCGCAATTAGGGGGCACTCTCATGCAATAGGGGAAGGGGAGCTCTCTCCTTCACAATTTGGGGGCTGTCATTTTCTCCTTCATGGGTGGAACCGTTCTCCTCATTCTCCATGCCCAGATTCGGTTTTTATGTGTTGTTGGGAAAATGGGAAGAAGGAAGCCACGTTGTTGGGAAATTGGCTTGGTTGGACGGTCTATTAAACCCAACAATGCGTTGGCTTGACTGTGGATGTATGGCTTTGGCTATGTGTGATCATGGTGTTCCCTAGTGCCTTGTGGAATCATGCCCAGCTCGGGGGTGGCACTGATTCTGAGAGATTGATGAGCACACTGGCCTATGGTTGGGTGGAACGTTGCAATGACATAGCTAGTTACAGGCAAGCTTCTTTTCAAGATAAGCATTCCTTTGTATTTTATTTCTGCAACTGTATTTATGTTAATGAATTATGATGGACATAATGAACGCTTTGAATGAATGTATTTTGATTCCACTGTAGATTGCATTAGGTATCTATGTATGTTTCTAATTCAATGCATTTTTATTATATGTTCATGGGCTATTTTGCCCATTTGACAGCAACAGCCTAGTCGCGTCCTCTCCATCGTCGGTATGAGGGGTGGGGACGTGACAGGGGCCATGAAATACTCACAAAATATTGTGTATTTCCCCATGTATTTTTGTTCCCACAAGTCCCAAGATTAAATTTGGCTAAGGGGTTCAGTTGGAGTCCATTTCCACCCCATTCTTGGGAAGGGGTTAGTAGTGTAGGTGATATCAATTACACAAGAATACATAACAAATAGGAGAGATTCCTAGTGTTTGATATCTAACTTTGACATTTGCATCCCTTATGGTCATTGAGAGAATGTTAGACTAATCGAAGACTGGTGTGGGAAAATTTACACAAAGTTGTGCAGCCCTTTCCATGTTGGGAGTGGAAGCCTTCAAGGTTGTCAATAAGGCCCAATATTGTGTTACTAAAGCATATGTAATGACTCAAAATTGATCATGCAAACCCTTATTAGTAAACAAAGAAAAATAAAACAAATAACATGAAATAGAAACAAAGAAGGTGAAGATATGCAAACCACAACAACAAGGATATGTTAGAACCAAATTAATTTCCCAATGGTCAAGCTTGTTACATGTAGTGTCACCTAGAAGATGAGGGATTCAAGGAAATCCAAAAATTTCTCTTAGGGAGGTCCTTTTTCTCCACACTAAATGATAAATAACTTGAAGAACAATGAGAGGAAACACTTGCAACTTGGAGGAAGGAAGCAAGGGATATTGGGGAATTCCAAGAGGTGGAGGAAGAGATGAGCTACGAGGAAGCCTCAACACAATTCCAACAGTATAACATTACTTATTGTTTTCCCTTCTTAGATGCGTACCCATGGCTTCCTTTTACAGGACAAGAAGTGGCCAAGAAACATCTAGATCCAAGTGTGAACCCCATCACCTTATGAACTAGCTCCAAGTTACACAAAGGGGGTTATTGAATGCTCCCCCATCATATGAAGAGACAAGTTAGATTTTTCTGTTGGTGAGGATATTTCATGAGCCTTCAATGTGTAATTGATTGGTGGTTGAGATCCCGCCATTTTGGCAATTGCATGAATTTGAAAGGAAAATCTGCGTTAGGCTAGCACAGGTACAAAACTGGTAACACACGATGTAGTGCGAGTATATAGATATTTAGTCATGCGACCTTTTTCTTTTGACTATTCTTTGGCATTTTTGAATTCATTCTTATTTATGGATATGATGACTCATGAGGATGTCTTTGATGGGATGCATTCTATATGGTGATGGATCCTTACTATAAGATTAGCTAAAATGCCATGTGTGTGTGAAATTTTAGCATTAATAGATGCCCCCTGATGTTTGAGGTTCGGAGGGTACTGTAGGGTTGATAATGCATCATCATTTCTTTTGTCCTCTCTTGTTATTATAAGTTTTGAAGCATGTGTGGATCGAAAGTTCCTCCCGTGGGGGAATATTTTTTGTGAGGACCTATGAAGATGTAACAAATAATGGTGTTTTATACAAACGAGGCGGACATACCCATGCTCATGAAAATATGTAAATATGACTGCAACAAGAGGATAATGAGGGGTCAACTCATAATACAACTAGTACACAGACGAAGGCGGCTCCAATCCATGTGAGAGTAGATGAATTTGGAAATGATGGTATTGGTGTCGATGAAGCGAAACTGTTGATGATCATTAGAATCCCGATGGGGTGGGGGGACCAAAATACTGGATAATTTGTTGGATGGGGCACTTCACTGTGTCAAATTTGCTGCTACCATAATTTGTAAATGTAAACACTACTACCTTTGAAACGTACGAATCCCCCTGATGCGATAGATGTGTTGACGTCGAGCATAGGGGAGGCCACTAAGTTAGGGATCACTAATTACTCTCCCTACTTAGTTAGAGGCGATCCCTTATATTGATTGGAAGTGATCCCAAGGTACAGCTATAACCACTGTAACTCTCATAATATGGTAATTTGATGTCTATGAGAGCTGAAGTACATGATAAGATGATGACCGTATCCTGTGAACCAAGATCGTTTTGTAACCAACTATAATACGGACAGAGATGACACAATAATGGCTAATAAGTGTGTGGCCCATAACTTCCTTTGATGAATGTATACTTGGGGAGTAACCAACGACAAAATTCCTCAAAATAGAGGAATAAAGTGTAACACACTTAGACAAATTGCAGATGAAGGGCTTTGTTGGAGACATAATACTAAGGGTATTAGTGACTGGAAAAACTGACAATGCTGAGAATATAATGACTCAAATACATTGATCAAAGGAGACCAGTGGTTGCTTCCAAAAGAATCAAGGGTTCCCATGGTTTTGTATGGATTGGGGAACTATTTGTACATCAAGAATAATTGGTGAGGTCCCACAATTTTGAGTGTGTAAAGGGTATTCCTATCTTTGGTATCATTAAATATGTTTTAGTAGAGGGTTGCCTTATGTTGGGAGCAATAGATATCCATTATCAAATAATAAAAATATTATTTTAAATTCTTGTAAAAATAAATACAACTGGACCATGTTAAAATTCCTTTTGACATGTCACATCGCATAATGAATTAATGGATTAATGTTTCACATATGCAATTAATTTCAATATACAAATCATGCAACATAATGAGTCAGTTAGTTTTTGGGTGCGAGTCAAAGAGTTAATGTAATAATAAAATTTTAGATTTCAGTTTGTAAGTTTCTGCGGTGAGGTAGATTAATGTAGGGGTTTTCCACCATGTGGCAGAACCTTAAATATTGGGTTTTAAATTTTGGGTGGGGTGGTCTATACATTATTTGTCAAGTGAGATGGTTTGTATACTATTGAATTTGACTTAACTTGAATCTAACGATGTATACACCACTTCATATGCTATTTAATATTGGACATTAAGATAGATATTGCTCACCTAAATTAGAGTCAATGATTTTTTCATTTTTCTATTTTGAAAGTCAATATAATAATATTTGTGTTTATTTTATATTATATATTAATATATTGTTTGAATTGTGTCAATTATTCATGTAATGCACTCATGTGGCATGGGATCATTCCGTCCAATATTCCTATATGTCTAGGTGCATTCACACAACCCCGCAAACATGAGGCTAATCGAGGTTTGAACATTTGATGTTGTAAGGAGTGTCTTATTGATACACTTTATCGTCAGTCGATCTACACCTGTGTGGGTAATTGTGGAGTTAATATTATAATTGTTCATTACTTATCATTATTATGACATATTCATAATTAAGATTCCACATTAAAAATATTGTGGTTATTGTATGTATATCAGAAATTTAAGCTTTATAGCTTCAAGTATTAGCTCATTGATCATATTCCCAATTTGATTCCCATGGAATTAGTCATCTATGACACTTGCTTTACACTAAGTACTTTCTTTCGAATTGGAGAAGGTGCTTTGAAGTTTCTCTAGAATTTATTTTCAAGGAAAAAAAAGAATTACTAACCTTGTTACTATAATAACACATCCATTATTAGTTAATTCCAATTAATAATCTCGAGTCCCCGCCTTTCTTTGTCTAAATTACTTTTTAATGAGTTTGATATCTTTGGAAGAATTTCTATGACTATAAAGTATAATCTATAAACTTGACCATTTTTTCCTAGCTACACACTTTATTAAACTAAATGGCCACCACTTGTTATAGTAAAGCATGAAAACATAACTTTGGAATAAAACACTTCCTTTGAATATTATTACTAAGCATCTTTTTTATTTTCTTCCAAGAAAAAAATCAATATATTTGATATTTCCAAAGGGAAATCAACCCCTAATTTCGGTGAATCATGGAGAGGTTCTCGAAAGGGGCCCAATCCTGGGACGTGGATGCCCCTCCTGTGCCCCTCATGCCTGTTCTAAGCAATGGGTAGTCGGCATGTCCCCGGGACAGTTGGTTGTGATTTTCATACTTGGTTCGCATGTAGATAATTGATTCTGGAAATGGGAAACACTCCATGCCTTATATGGACCTTCCTCTTCCCACACCGCGACATGATCCTCCACAATTGTGACCATCTATTGAAGTATGCTTCAACAATAATAGGTGCAACAAGGAAACAACTTCATTGAAGTCTCAAGGCATCCACTCACAAGGAAATGCAGGCCAAATCTTGCATTTGCAGTTTGGATCTCCTCATACATAGTCCGCAGAAGAGATTCACTTTGTTGATAGGAAGGAGGAGTTGGAGCAAGGTTCAACATTCAATGATTATTGTGTGTGGTGTTTGTGATACAATGGTGGCTATAGGAGTAGCAGCTAGGCCTGAGAATTCGACCATTTCCCCTACATTATGCAGGAAGCAGAAGCCTTGGATTCTTGCTTCTATAGATAGATCCCACTAGGAATTTGTTGTGATATTGAAAATATAGAGTGATGGGTTAAAGGGGAGCACGAGATCACCTCTAATAATGAAATTTGAAGAGATGTTAAATGTTGGGTTCTAGACGTTGGCACCTCCCAAACCCATGATACGAAATATCTTCATATTGGTATTCTTCATTCGGATACAAAAATCCATGATAAGAAAAGTATTAATGGATCATTAGGAAGAATGAAAGGAAAACCTCTTGAAAATGGACGAATTGCACCTACATATGAAGAGAAGGAATACAAAATCATCCTAATTACCAAGCCAACTTTAGGGTTCAAGTTCATGGACAAGCCTTCTTGTGATGAAGTTCAGATGCCCATGTCTTCTCAAGAGGTTCCTTTCATCTCTATATTTGATGATGAAGGTCACCACCCTAGGTTTTACAGAGTATTTGTTAATTTTCCTCCTTTTTCTTCTCATAGAGATAACATCAATATTTTAGCCAAGGTTTATAGGCTAGCTACAAACAACATCAAATTTGTGTTTACTTTCTTAAAATTATGGAGCTTTAGTTGTTCTGTATATCATGTTGTAGGTGTTATGTTCATTGATGCACCAATCTCCACACAATTCTACCACTTGCATGGCTTCATTTGAAAATATTGGGGCTTGTTTACAAAATATTAGTGTGTTGAATGGGGCCATGAAATAGTCACAAAATCCTGTGTATTTCCCCATTTATTTTTGTTCCTACAAGTCCCGAGATTAAATTTGGATAAGGGTTTCATCTAGAGTCCATTTCCACCCTATTATTGGGAAGGGGTTGGTAGTGTAGGTGATATCAACTAGACAATAATACATAATAAAAAAATAGGAGAGATTCCTAGTGTTTGATATCTAACTTTGACAATTGCATCCCTTATGGTCATTGAGAGAATGTTAGACTAATCGAAGACTGGTGTGGGAAACTTTACACGAATTTGTGCAACCCTTTCCATATTGGGAGTGGAAGCCTTCGAGGTTGTCAACAAGGCCCAATATTGTGTTACTAAAGCAAATGTAATGATTCCAAATTGATCCTGCAAACCCTTGTTAGTAAACAAAGAAAAATAAAACAAATAACATGAAATAGAAACAAAGTAGGTGAAGATATGCAAACCACAACAACAAAGGAGATTCTAGAACCAATTTCATTGCCCAATGGTCAAGCTTGTTACATGTAGTGTCACCCAGGAGATGGCGGATTCAAGGAAATCCAACAACCTCCCTTAGGGAGGTCCTTTTTATCCACACTAAATGCTAAATAACTTGAAGAATAATGAGAGGAAACACTTGCAACTTGGATGAAGGAGGCGAGGGATATTGGGGAATGCCAGGAGGTGGAGGAAGAGATGAGCTATAAGGAAACCTCAACACAATTCCAACAGTATAACCTTACCTAATTTGGTCCCTTCTTATATGCATACCCATGGCTTCCTTTTATAGGGCAAGAGGTGGCCAAGAAACATCTAGATCCAAGAGTGAACCCCGTCACCTTATGAACTAGCTCCAAGGTACACAAAGGGGGTTATTGAATGATCCCCCGTCATATGAAGAGACAAGTTAGAATTTAGTTTGTGAGGATATTTCATGAGCCTTCAATGTGTGATTGGTGGTTTAGATCCCATCATTTTGACAGTCGCATGGATTTGAAAAGAAAATCCGCGCTAGGCTAGCACGGGCACATAACTGGTTACACAGGATGCAGTGCGAGTATATAGATGTTTAGTTGCGCGACCTTTTCTTTTTGCTAATCTTTGGAATTTTTTAATTCATTATTCTTTATGGATATGATGAGGATGTCTTTGGTGGGATGCATTCTATATGGTGATGATGCCTTACTATAAGATTAGCTAAAATGTTGCATGGGTGTGAAATTTGAGCGCTATAGATGTCCCCTGATGTATGAGGTTTGGAGGGTACTATAGGGTTGATAATGCGTCATCATTTATTTTGTACTCTCTTATTATTATAATTTTTGAAGCATGTGTGGATCGAAAGTTCCTCCCGTGGGGGAATATTTTCTGTGAGGACCAATGAAGCTATAACAAATAATGGTGTGTTATACAAATGAGGCGGACATACCCATGCTTGTGAAAATACATGAAGATGTCTGCAACAAGAGGAGACTGAGGTGTCTACTCATGATACTTCTTGTAAGCAGACGAAGGAGGCTCCAATCCATGTGAGAGTAGATGAATTTGGAAATGATGTTATTGGTGTCGAAGAAGCGAAATTGTTGATGATCATGAGAATCCACTGGGGTGGGGGACCAAAATACTGGAGAATTTGTTGGATGGGGCATTTCACTGTACCAAATTTGTTACTACAATAATTTGTAAATGTAAACACTACAACCTTTGAAACGTATGACTCCCCTGATGAGATAGATGTGTTGACGTCGAGCATAGGGGATACCACTAAGTTAGGGATCACTAATGACTATCCCTAATTAGTTAGAGGCAATCCCTTATATTGATTGGAAGGGATCCCAATATACAACTATAACCACCGTAACTCTTAGAATATGGTAATTTGATGTGTATGAGAGTTGAAGTACATGATAAGATGAGGAATTTATCCTATGAACCAAGATAATTTTCTAACCAATTGTAAGACTGACAGAGATGACAAGAGAATGGATAATAAGTGTGTGGCTCATAACTTCCTTTGATCAATGTAGACTTGGGGAGTAACCGACAAAAAAAATCCTCAAAATAGAGGAATAAAGTGTAACATACAGAGACAAATTGCACATGAAAGGCTCTGTTGGAGACATTATACCGAGGGTATTAGTGACTGACAAAACTGGAAATGTTGAGAATACAATGACTCAAATACATTGATCAAAGGTGACCAGGGGTTTCTTCCAAAAGAATCAAGGGTTCCCATGGTTTTGTATCGATTAGGGAACTATTGTACATAAAGAATAATTGGTGGGGTCCCCACAATTTTGAGTGTGTTTGGGGACTAGTTTGATGATGGGTGGAATTGTCGTGGTTTTTGGTGAGTTCGGGAATCAATTTTGATGATGGATGGAGTTCCCACAGTTTTGAGTGGGTTGGGGAACTATTACCATGATGATGTAAGGGTTTTGTGCAAATGCAATGATGGGTGCCCCATGAATCAATTCCACGCATTGGTTTCTTCATAGGGTGGGGGCCCTATTGTTGTCTTCACAGGGGTGATGATACAAGAAATATTGCAAATGGTAGATTACTCATGAGGGTGTGAATGGTCAACAATGAATATTGATCATAACATGTGCCAAGGAATTAGATGACATCAACTGCTGAAGGTGGGGGAGTAAATGTGCAACTGTAAAATGATGAACTACAGCTTGATATTTTCAAACTGGATCAAATTCCTCGGACTTATGGGGGTTCGACATAATGGGTGGGAAATTATGATGGTGGTTGCAATGGTGCACACACCCATGGGGAAGCATGCTATTTGCAGAGACAACGTTGTTGGCATGCCATTACTGGGATTTAGGACCCTATGATTATCAACAGGAGAATTGGTAAATGTAATGTAAATAGAGGAAAAACATTGCCTATATGCTAGTTTTGGGATGATACATGTGATAAAAGTCCTACACCATTTCTAGGAGGGTTGGAGTCATATTATATTGGTCATTATCATGGACACATGATGCAGATAATGAAGTGTAATAAATATCATGACAAAGGTATTGACAATGAATAAATAATAATAAAAAGCAGAGCACACCTAAGGGGTGTGCATAAAAATTAGTGTCAGGTGGAATTTTTTGGATCAAAGAGTGAGTAGTGTCATTGCATATATCTCGATGCATTAATCATGGTGGTGTAAATATTTCATCAAATGTAGGTATAGTTTGGCCATGACGAAGGTTTGAAAATGGGGTCAAATGTCTATAAATAAGGGTGGGCCCATTTTTCGAAATCATTTGTATCGTTCATTTTTGTGCTCCATAGGGTGTATTTGTTGATTCCGAGAGATCTGTGCATCTGATTTATATGCTATGAAATTTAGGTAAACCTTCATCCTATCCTCGTGATTTATCTTTGGTTACTTTTTTACGACAGGGATCCTTGTGACCCTGTGGCTGATTTTGAGCCATAAAAATTGACTATGCAGGTTTTTGGGATTCTCGAGCGCAATCACTTAAGAGAATCCATTATTGCATGCTACCCCAGCGTAGAAAAAATGGTGATAGCCATTCCTTGTGCATGATTTTTATACTTTGGTCATGCATTGGTTTCGTGCAATCGACCATGGGTCAGTTACGTGAATAGCGTAGCCAAGTCATACATATCTCATGCGGTAATGGTCACACGGGACACCGACATACAAATACGTTAAGAGTGACCTAAACACTAGGGTGTGATGTTGCTCGCACATTTTATGGAAGAAAATCATGCAATTTGGGGTCTTTGTGTCTTTTACAGTTTTGGATGTTGAGATTAACACTGATGTGTGACTATTTGTGCATGTCGGTGCTAGGAGCTGACTGATATGGCCTTTATCGAGTGGTGGGAGTGACATTATGATAATATAGTGACCCAGGTGGTGGGGGATTTAGCATCCACATAGACACTACGAGATGTAGGGTTGTTGAATTTTTTCAAATGCCCCGTTCTTCATTAAGATATTTCTTGTTGCATCCCCTTATAGATACGTGGGACCTTGATAGGGGGTGTTTCATGTAGGTTACGAGGACCTAAGAATTACTACTCGGGATATATATTTCGTCACCGGGTTTCCCTCTCGTGGAGTACGTGATGCGACCTGACCAGTGATGGGAGGGGGTTGCACAATCTAGGGTCTCACTGACTAGCACTGTCGTGGCGATATGAGTTCCTTGAGCTCGGGGCATATCCTCATTAGCCATATTATGAGCTTGGTTGTTCGAGTGGTAGCGACCATTGTAGTGAGGGTGTTGGGGGTGGCATCCCCCAATAGGATCACAGGGGGACAACTACTGCTAGTGGAGAGAGTCATAGCCAGGGAAAATTTTAAGAAACCCCCCCAAAATTTATATGTATAATAATTGGGCGAATATCTATGATACATAGGAAAATTTGAAGGCTATTTTATCAATAATATAATATGTACATATAATTTTTTGGTGAATCTCACACCAAATTATATAATCTTGTAAAATCTTGGCAAATCTTCTATTGAATTATAAAATATTGTAAAAACTTCGCGAATCTTTCACCTTATTATAAACCTTGTAAAATATTGGCGAATATTTTACTAAATTATAAAACATTATGAAGACTTGGGCGAATTTTTTGATAATATAAAAACCTCAGTTTGTAAGTTTCTGCGGTGAGGTAGATTAATGGAAAAGTTTTTCGGAGAATCCGCAGTAGACATTCAAAAATGGCTATTGTAGATTCTCGAGAAAACTTTTCCATTAATGTATAAACCATATATAATAATGAGAAAAACATATTCATTAAACTTAATATCCTAGAGAAAGAGCAATTAACCACTACTTGTTGAATTAAGATAAGTTTTATTTCATTTGTTTCCTATTCAAATAAGATTTCTTCATGCAACTCAATTATGATACAATTACATCTAACTATGTTAGGCTAAAATCTATGATTTTGCATTCTACTAAGTTCCCAGAGGATAAACCTATGTGTTGTTATTGCAAACACATATAATACCATAAATGAAGTACATGGAAGTCGCAAACCCGTTTACGAATTCAGATGCATCTAAACCCTCAAACCCTAGTAGTTAAGCTAAAGAAGGGTGATAAAATTAAGAAAAATCCATGTTGCATCTCAAAGAAGGGGGTAGAAACTAGAGAGAAAAAGAGTTGCATCATGAAGCTTAGTCTCTGCATTGTATAAATAAAAAATTAATATTAAATTGTACATATATACGAAACAACACTAAACAATAATCTATATCGGAAAAATGTGGGTTTTTCATCCATATAGCCAACTTCCAGATTATATATTGCAATTTTCCAATTATTATTATGTATTCAAAAGTGAGGTGTAGAAAAACCAAACATTGTTAGTCATGCCAAAAAATGGCACCATATTTTGCAAAACTTGCAAATTCAAATATATATGCGAGCTTTCTTGCCACACAAAAATTATTACAAAAACATTTACTTTAAATTATTACATTTTTATGTATAATAATAATAATAATCACATAAAGGCCAATAATTGGCCCAAATTTGGAATACACAACTACCCCAATCTGTCTAGACATGCAAGTAAACATATCCATCCATTTATTTTCCTTTACCAAACCTTCAAAGAATAAGAGAAAACCAAATGCAAACAAATCCCAACTTTCATACTGCAACAACAAACCACGATATGGATTGCATTGTAAAAACATATTAAAACATAACCAGAGAAGGATTACAAATAGATAAATATATCATGTCCATCTACTCTGGTTATTACATCATGTATGCGTTGAAGCTAAGAGATTTCCTTTGTGTCGGTTGTTTTATATGTTCCTCAGTAAATTATCTCTGCTCAAAATCAAAGTTGAAAGGAGTAAGGCATCTAGGTTCTTCATTGATGCTAGAAAGACTTTCCAAGCAACAATGACTCAAGGCCTCTTCAATTGAAAGGAAACATAATATAATAAAAATGAATCATTTGAAAAGACAAGAAAAAACTTAAAGAATATAGAACAACTTCAATGTCCAGATATTTCCCTTCTCCAAGACTTAAAACCATCCTTGAACATTTGAAAATAATAAAAACTGGCCAATTATAGAAGTTGACCCACATAATACCTGATACACTTTCTTGGATTAAGTACAAGCATTTTTTCAAGTAAATTTACAACATCCTTGTTGAGGTTAGGAAACTTCTAAGCAAAAGGTTGCTTAGGGAACTGTTAAAATATTAAGTGCATGCCCCACCTACATTATGGTACCTCAGTAAATTAGTAAATTTGTTTTTCAATACATTAAAAAATAGCAACACCAGGATGACGTCTAAAATATTTCAATACCTTTTGCTTTAGGGAGACTTTGTTAAGTGAGATGATACTTGTCAGCATATTGTAGAATATGAATGTATCATATGGGAAAAGGTAATAGGTTTTGAATGTTGAAATATAATCCAAAAATAGTTGAGTTGATTTCTTGAAGTTTCATGTAGGCATACAGTAAAGGCCTTCATACACCTTCAAGCTTACATACTTCTTAGCTTTATCAATAGCTTTTGAAATTAATTCAAAGTCCATGGAAAATAACCCAAGCTCAAGTGATGGAAAACTAAGTCTATCTTTTGGCCTACAACAACTATCTTCCCCTCAGTAAATTTGATTTGCTTCAAAGCCTTTTCCTGTAGAGATAAAACCAATAAGGTCGACATATGTTACTTTAGGACAAACATATAAATAAAACATATTTTGAAATTATAAATTCCTAAAAAATGTACAAGCATCACACAATTATAATATACCTTCTCACCAATGCATATGTAATACAAGGATTTGGCTAGATGTGCCTCTCATACTTCTCTTTCAGCTAGATTCTCTTATGCATCAATAACCATGCAAACATATGAAATGACGATAAATAATCCACCTTTGACATTAATGCAAAAGAAACTAACTAATAAAACTTCTTCCTACAATAATCTTCCTATGAATGATCATTCCTTAAGATAGAGTTACTCTTCAACAATGCGAGTAAATAGAGATAGATGGGATAATTTATTAATGTCCAACAGATGACCACAACAAAGTAGCTCATAGATTGAAGAAAGAATTGAACCATAGTGTGTTAGACAAATTAATCATCTTGCACAATATGGTAAAAGGGAAATTTAATATAGATGGTTGTTGACTCATCATCATCTATAAAATGATACGTTACAAAACTAGGCACATTAACTAGTAAATATTTGCAACATAACACAATACTAGATGAGGGAAAACTAACCTATTGAAAGATGAAGCTTAAATATAAAATGGAAATAATAACAAAAGAAAAAATTACAAGACAACATGTAAAGCAATGTGGTCCAATTATTGAAAGGTACCCAATGAGAACCATTATATGAAGGTCTTGACCCACCCCACCACCCCAACAGAATTGATACTTTTGAGTATTGATGGGGATGACAAGGGTAAAACTTCTTCATGCATCTAACATTCCTATAAATGATAATTCCTTAAGAAAGCATGATTTTTCAACAATGGCATTAAAGACATTAAGATAAGATAATTTACTAATCCCCAACAAATGACAATAATCATTAGGTCAAAAATTGAAGAAGAAAGACCTACAACATAGTTTGTTAGAA
The DNA here is from genome assembly GCA_001517045.1 of Pseudotsuga menziesii. Lineage (NCBI taxonomy): Eukaryota > Viridiplantae > Streptophyta > Pinopsida > Pinales > Pinaceae > Pseudotsuga > Pseudotsuga menziesii. The sequence goes on along the minus strand of LPNX010489523.1, from coordinate 308,543 downwards.
AAAATAATCCAATTTTGCAATATTGTAAACATAAAAGTTAGTTGTTGACTGGTCATCATTTATGGAATGCTTCCATACAAAATTAGGTACATTAATCAATAAATCATTCAAACATACCAGATACTCGGTGAGGGAAAGATACCCTATTGAAATATAGTTTAAATATAAGATGCCAACCATAACATTGGAAAAAAACAAGGCACCATGTAAAGGTATGTGATCCAATTATGAAGGTTCACATATGAAGGAACCATTTTATGAAGGTCCCACAACCCCTAAAAAATGGGAACTTTGAATATTAAAGAGATGCCAAGGATAACCCAAGCCAAGCAGGAAAAGGATGAATTGCAAGTGCTCCAAAAGGAAATATTTTCCTAACCCTTTCAGTTTATATGGGCATAGATTCCAACAATGCAAGAATATGTACCCTCAATAAAACAACATAAACTGTGTATAGCTTTGAAGTTTGTAAAACTATGCATACATCCTTAAATAGTTTTATCAAAGTTTAGTAATCATGTTCATTCCACTTCACACATAAATTCTAACTATGTTCTAAAATCGTCAACTGAGAAAATTTCACATGAATCTCCTTACCAAGTTAAACTTACTTCTAAGACAACAAAAAAGGTACAGAAGTCCATGTACTAGAATTTGACATTTGTATTGGTATTGAGATCATCCTTCTTTGAAGCAATCACAACATATCAGAAATGACATGATTCACTATGCACAATTCATGGATAAATCCGATATCAAACATTCCAACCACCGTGAGCCTGCTTGAGTACAAAAAACTCTTGCTAAAACTCTCACTTTACCTGAATTCAACATATGAATCTCATACTGTCATGAAAGTAGTATGAAAATCTATTATTTGTTCCATTACTTGTATGAAATGTTTAATTGTCTCGATTAGCTATGACACAGAAAGGTAAATCAAAGGTTATTTAGTAAATACTATGACAAACTAATAATAGAACTAAGGGTATATGAAATCATTTATAATAAAAAGTAATCTAACCGATGAAAACTCTAGAGAAAACTTCATTGACAAAAAAATTCCATGATCAGAAAGTGACACTATGTTTAGAAAGTCAACAAATGATCCCCAAGTTACCTGAAGTGGGGAAACATATAGAGTTTCATAATTGAGTACAAGTTCATAACACTCCTAAACTTTCAGTAAAATCAAAGACAAATGCAAAAAAAGAGTGCATTTTGATAATGCCATTAGTTTTCATAGCTATAACAATGTTGATTAGTTCTAACTTCTGAGTGTTCCTTGATGAACCTACCTAGAGTCTTAGATTTATCAATGGAAACCAACCTTTCTAGTAGAGAAATAAGTTCATATAATGACCTACAAGGATATAGTGTGACATCCTTGAATATTTTGGAGCCTCTTATTTTAACACTATCTAATTGATGCCCTGATAATTTTTCAATATAGTAAACTAGAAGAAGCCCTTTCCTCTCAGCAAAGAGAAGGATGAACTAAAGCAATTTGGACATAATTTTGACAAATTTGTTTGTCATGCATATTTATAATCAAATGCCAACACCTAATGTGGGAGAAAACAACTCAATAGAGTCAAATGAAAATGCTTCATTTTCTAAAAGAATGGTCACCATGGAAACGACTGTCAACAAAAGAAGAAGTGGAATCCTGCCCCCAATAGAAATTCATGTGAAGGAAAATGTAATGTTTTCCTTTCTGTATAAACTTCAAAGGTTTCTAATGATGTGTGGTACTTGGAATAAGGCTCATTTCAACATATGACGTATATAAGAATCTTTTTAAAGAGTTAAAAGAAGACATAAAGCATAAGGAGGTTCTATCATACATGAATTTTATTAGAACCAATAAAGGCATGGAACACGTCACACAAAGTGGCATACCCTAAATCTAACAATCAATTACAACAACTAATCTATAATGCTTCATTGTCCTACGTGGGAAGTGATTAACCTATTTTTTCTAAAAATAAGTAGGTTGTCATTAGAAATAAATAATAAAAAAACAATTAAAAGAACCACACTAATATTGGCACAAATGAATTTTATTCTCTTAAGCTAATAAAAGAGATCTCAAGTCAAAATAAAAATGAAAGTAAACTCGAAATCTAATAAGCTTGTAAGGATTCATTTTAGAACATTATGGACAGTAGATTGACTGCAAATCATTATATAAAATGAACTAGGTACTAACAAATATGAGACCTAAGACTTACTGCAAGGCACTATGTGAAATAGTGTTAAATGCCACAAATTTGTGACACATTGTTGAGCTTGAGCTGATGGCCAAGAAGAGAGTTAATATGGGTTCACAACATTGTTTCAAGGACTTTTGTGCTAAATACATAACATAAACCCACTAGCACTAAATCCTAAGCACTAGCAATATATAACAGTTCACAATAGTAGATATATTTAACCAAGCATACATTACAACTACACTTAATCCCTCTTTAGAGATTAACATTTTTAGTGATTACCATATCAAGGGTGATAGGTAATAACTCCCGATTCGTAATTCTATTCATGGCTAAGCATTCATTTATACATTACATGTGGTGGTTGAGATTTCGACCAACCTATCCATATTCCTACGTAACTATTCAGCTTCCTATTCTTTATTTATTTATTTACAATATATAATCGCTACGGATTATATTCTAACAATCCCCCTCTTAATCCGAAGGGGTGTTCGTAAGTCCGAGCATGTTTCTGAATCTTTCAAACTTTTCTCGTCCAAGCGCTTTGGTGAAGATGTCTGCAACTTGATCATTTGTGGAACAATGTCGAAGATGGACTGTCTTGGCCTCTACATGATGTCGAATCAAATGATACTTTGTGTTGATGTGTTTGGTTCGATCATGGAATCTAGGATTCTTAGCCAGCTTGATTGCAGAAGTATTGACGACCAATAATGGAGTGGAATTTTCTTGTTTTTCTTGCAAATCTTCAAGTATCTTCCTGAGCCATACTATTTCTTTCGTTGCTTCAGGTGCAGCCACATATTCTACTTCTGTTGTTGAATCTGCTGGAACTAACTGTTTGCGTGATCTCCATGAGACAGCTGCTGATCCAAGACTCATAGTGTATCCAGAAGTTGATACTCCTGTCTCCTTATCGCCATCAAAATCTGAGTCTGAGTACCCAATAAGTTTGAAGTCATCCACTTTAGAGTACTTGAGTCCAACGTCTTGAGTCCCCTTCAAGTATCTTAGAACTCTTTTTGCAGCTGACCAGTGTCCTTCGCAAGGTTTATGCATGGACCTTGAAAGTATGCCAACAACATAAGAAATATCTGGTCTAGTTATTG
>LPNX010489523.1:217192-302904 GCA_001517045.1 Pseudotsuga menziesii | reverse complement strand
ATCTTTGGATTGGTCTTTGGTGTGGTTCTTTGCTTTTTGAGCAAAGCAAAGTGATTCTCCAGAATGCTCGGTTGTCTTCTTACCAAAGGATTTCTCTCTGGCAGCTATCTTCTCTACCAGGGTGTCAAATGTCAGTGATTTGAACTTGTCACTAGCTTGCAACGACTCAAGATAGTTGGAGTGAGTAGGATACAAAGATTTTACAAATGCTGCAAGAGGAAGATCCGGTTTCATACCAGAAGCTTGAATCTTGTGCATGATGGATTTAATTTCGGAGGCAACTAACAAGGGATCATTATCTTTTACTTCAAGACTGAATAGTTTTAACATTAGTTGAATAACTTCCATTTCAGAGTGTGAATCATACAGTTCTTTTAATATTTTTAGTGCTTCAAAACATGATTTTGCAGGCAATATGTGCTCGCTCACCTCTTCACTGACAGTGGCAGTGATTACAGCTAAAGCTTTCTTGTCTTTTGTTCTCCAAATGGCCTTCTCTTTCTCTGATTCTGGAGGTCTTAGGTCTATGGTTATGGGCTTTCCAGCTTCTGTCTCTATTGTGCTGCCTTCGCAAATGCCATCCCAAAGGTCATTGTAGATGAAGGCAGATTTGATCTTCCTCCACCATTCTGGATAGGTGTCTTTGCCAGTGAGGGTGGCACCAACTATAGATGCTATAGATTGCATTTTTACAATTGTTAGTGTAATTTACAAAGAGAAATAGAAAAATAATAACCTTGCAGGTTTATAGTCTCTGCCAAGGTGAATACAATGCATGTTTATAGCATATATATCAGTCAATACAAAATATATCAGTCATACACAGGCTTCTTTAATACAAAAATATATCAGTCATACACAAGCTCGCTTGATACGTAGGCAGCTCCACAGGTTCAGCAGCATTTATATACCAGCATGTATACACCAGCATGTATACACCATTATTCTTCAACACAATATATATATGATTAGTCTTCACTGACAGCAGCATGTATACACCAGTATTCTCCAACGCATCCAGCAGTATATATCACTTCAGCATTTTTCTTAGCTTCCACGCAGGCAGCTCTTCTCCACGCAGCAGAACATAGCACACGCAGCAGGTAGCTCCTCAAATAGTCTCCACGCAAATGAAAAAAAAGAATGAGCCTTCAACGCAGCCTCAACAAAGCTTTCAACGCAGGCTTCAACGTGACTGTCTCTCCACGAGCAGTCTCTCCACTCAGCAGGCTCTCCACGAGCAGTCTCTCCACTCAGCAGGCTCTCCACGAGCAGTCTCTCCTCACATCAAATTTCAGCACAGAACTACATCATATCGACGTCCATGCCAGATGGCAAAGCATTTGTTTCTTCAGTGCATATACTAGATATTATGTACATAAGATCGATTCTTAAAAAGAATTACTTGCACATTCAAATACATTGAATACAATAAAATTTATGTGCATAATATCGACATTAATGCCTGACCGCACAACATTTTATCTACAAACTGAATACAATGAATATTCTGTATACCACGATGCTCCACGTAGCAAATAACGCGGTGATTAACAGGCTTGTTCCCCCTGCTCACCAGCTAACCTTGGGGCACTCTCTATGCCAATACCAATGCCCTTCCCTTCGTGTTTCCTCCACCTTACGATCGAGGTCAAGATCACTATGTTTCTTCCAGGCTGTAAGGTTCTTGTGAACTAAGCTCGGTCCATAAAGGAGGCTGAAGATGTCTCTAGACAGATTGAAGCTGCTGGTGGCTCAGCCCTTATTTATGGAGGGGATATGTCAAAGGAGTCTGATGTCGAGGGCATGTTTAAAACAGTAATTGACTCATGGAGAACAACTACAGGAATAATATAAGATGGAGGTCGCATAAGAAAACCAACGGAAATAAGAGCGTGATGCAAACTAGGGTTAGGTATATATAAAAAAATTGACTGAAAAATAAAACTTCAATCGCTCATTCAAAATCATGGAGCTTCTATGGACTGTTTAATACCTCATATAGACTGCATATTGATGCGCCTTATCGACTGCATATTGATGCGTTGAGATGGAGATGCTCCAGATGCTAGTAACGGAGGTGGAGGAGGCTATACACAGGATGCAGAATACCAAGAAGAAATTTCAACGGATGTCTCCAGCGTTAGGGTGCTGCAAATTAGGGTTAGGTATAACCTAATTCAAACGTTCAGGAAACTTAACAGTACAAAACCTCATCAACGTGAAGGGAAACGCATACACTGCATGCGACTGGCAGACTGATGGAGCAGTCTGGCAATGGACTGGCAAGCAGAATGGCAGGACTGAAATGCAGCAGACAGAAGTTATGACAAATAGCCAAGCTCTGATACCACTGATAGGTAATAACTCCTGATTCGTAATTCTATTCATGGCTAAGCATTCATTTATACATTACATGTGGTGGTTGAGATTCCGACCAGCCTATCCATATTCCTACGTAACTGTTCAGCTTCCTATTCTTTATTTATTTATTTACAATATATAATCCCTACGGATTATATTCTAACAAAGGGAAATCTATGAAAGGAATTAGATGAAATACACTTTAACAGGTATAGATATCAAATTAGAGGAAAAATAAAAAAATATAGTATAATGCTTTTGACAAAAGACGACAAGTACAATAGGTATATTGTCTTAAATTACTTGATAAATGTGTACAACAAAGTTGAACTACTAAACACACTGGTTTGTATAATGGGGCCCAGAACAAAAAACATTGAATGGAAATAACTCAAGTAAACTTTGATCGTACAAGGAGCGTCTCTTTTGGACACACTATTGGCATATTGTTTATTTCCTTGTGCAATATGCAAAATGCTAAAAAGGGATTTTGGAAGGGTGTTTAAAGCAATGAGAGAAAGGTGTTTGCAAACCCAATGCTCAATATCCTGTAAAACACTAAAATTGTGCATCATTAATAAAGATAGAAGTTGAACTAGGATTCAAAACCTTTTCTATCCACCACTAGAGTTTAATGAACATCAGGATGGACAAAAAGAATTACAAATTAAAGGTAAACCGGATTTAGAATAAATATTTTTAACCTTGACATTCATAGGACCAAATATATCCCATATTACTCACACATCACTTGTCACAGGTTGAAATACAATCATTGGAAATAAACATATTCTTATCAAATGAAACAGGCATTCTAAAACTCAACCAGGTAATTGACTTAGTAAAATAGACAAGAAATGAAGTAAAGGAAGAACCACAAACCTCAATCTTGTGGAAAAGAACATATAATGTTTGGGAATGCATAATACCCATTTTTTATGGTACATCTACCTGTAAAACAAGACTATAACTAGGCAACATTTCCTAGAACCCAACCTTACTGACAAATCTTTATATAGAAACAAAATGTAAGAATCAAACATAGATTGCAGAGTCAAAAAATAATCCCCCAAGTCTGAAACAAGTTCTGCTAACACAACCAAGAAAATATGAGAACTAAGACAAATTGTTGTAATATTTTTATAAGCACGTACTACGCTCGCAGACTCCAATACTAGTAATATATGTTCTCAATCTTTTCATTTATAGGAAAAATATGCAGATAAGGTCAATCACATATCTCATGCAAATAAAAAGTGGGCCTTGTAAGAATCAAACACGAATTGCAGAGTAAAAAAAGAAGCCCCCAAGTATGACCTTGTAAATTTTGTGGTAGAATACCTAAAGTAGTCACAACTTAGCATTTGGGTTGGATAGCTCCACCTTCAAGAACAAAAAGAAAGGGAAGTGTATTACTGATGAAATCCACAAAATTTCCATTACTCCATGTCATGACCTTAATAAAAATGTACCATTCAGTCAAGAAAATCACTTATTAAGCATGGGAAACTTTTTCTACCTTATTTTAATGCTTGAATTAGGAAGTCTCATCAAAATTGTAAGGTGATTACTAATGTCCTTGGAGGATCAAGTTCAATATTCGAGGTAGAGGCAAGGGCTAGAGCCTATAGGATGGGGGAACATGGTGCTATTGATGAATATGATCCCAATACAGACAATAAATTGATGATATATAGTTATTTGTTGAAGCATGATTTTTTTTTAAACTACAATTTTTCATTTTGATTGTGTATTTTCAATTTTGATTCAAAATTTCAGATATGTATCTTGGTGCCATTTTAATATGTTCACCCTTACATGGTATATACATGAGAAAAAAAATTCCATAAAAAATTTCAATAATTTATGTATTATTTAAAAAAACAAAGACATTGAAGCAGATAATCCCCAAGTCTCAGCAAAACCTCTTTAAAAACAGAGTAAACCATAGTAAAAAACCCACTATACTAAATCCTCTTTATATAGATATAAGATAAGATAGTTTGTTAGTGTTCAACAAAAGATGACAAAGGTAGGTGACAGGTCAATGGAACTGGAAGAATACATCCAACAAAGAAAAATACAATGTGGGGTTGCGAAAGATATCATCTCCTAAAATAAAAGCAGAAAATGTACAACTTAACATATTGGACTTATATTTAGAAAACTTCATAATTTATTTCCATCCATGTTTGCTCATAAATAATGCATATTTTTTCCATCATTTAGATAAGATAAGGAAATGTTATCGATTTCTAAAAAATAACCACTAAAGTAGTTCAATGGGATTGTTGGGTACAATAATGTCATTACAAAAAAGAAGCGTCAAAATAGCTCCTATGAAAATCAAGCAAAACACATAAAATGAAGTTTCAATCTAGGTTAAAGTCTAAGAGACTCTAATAGAAGGATGCCACTTTGGGAGAGAACAACGGGAGATGGATCTGGGAACTAAATTACAAAATATAATGTAGGTAATTCAAGTTTTGTTAGATCCATCTCTCCTAAAAGTTGGGGCGAAATGGGGGAAAATAAGTATAGAAATTTTCCTAGAAGAAGATCTAGAGGAGGACCTAGATTACACTATAATCTGCACTTTGGAATATGTCACACACCATTTTGTCCTTGATGATCTCGTATGTCTGCTGGTATGGAATCTAGAATGGAAATGCCAACTAAGTACCTAGAATGTAGGAATGGCCCCAAATTAAGTGGTAAGGTATTTTCCTCATGTGGTATACCTAGGTCTCTAATAATAGGATGCTTCCAAGGCAAGTAATATCCAAAAATAACAACAAACGTGAAATAAGGTTCAACTTAATTTAACTAGAGTGTATTGAATTGTGATTGGAGTTAATTAAAGCTAAACACACGATAAAACTAGAAATTCTACCCAAATAGGGCACTCTAGTCTCTAGGAAAAATCGGGTTACTACAATACATATTTAGAGTTACTGCAATGGAGGTCCCTCCTTAAATTGATTTACCCCAAATCCATTGTAGTGATGGATGGCACAAACAAAAAGGAAAACATATATCTAGACTCAATGGAACGAATCAAAGGTATGACAATCTGCATGTTGTTATATTGTCATGGAAGGAAATTGATAAGGCAACATAGTCTAATCACTTGAACCAATAACCACTTTTGAGTTGACTACTTTCATTGTTGAAGGTCCAACTTGGAAAATAAGAGGGTCCAATTAGTGCAAAAGACACCAATGCATATGAATCAGTGACAAAACCCTTGCAATTGGTTTCCCATGCTCCCATTGTTAGTTAAACTAAAGGGAAATTAATGACCCTTACTTGAACTTGTATATCGTCTCTCATCAATAGAATTTTCATTATACCAGCATAACTCCATCTTAACCTCAGAGCTATAAAGCAATGAGAGGATTGAAAAAAAATAGTATAAACCTCTGATTTTGTTGTTAAGATGGATCTATGCTAGTTTATTTATTTATTCATTTGTTAGGCCAATTTCCCCATTTTTTGACTTTGGAGGTTGGTTGTCAAATATTTTCCCATTTTAGTTTAGCCACCTATATTATACACATATCTCATCCACCTTGGGTTTTAAGAGCACCCACTTGTCTTTGCACAAACACCACATGTTAATTGAATTCTACCATCAATTTACTAAGAAGCGCCCTAAACTAATCCGGAAAGGTGTTCCAACAATTGTTTGCAGAACTAAATTCCTCCAATTTGACTTTAGAAAAAAATGATGTCATTTTCATAACAAAAAGAATACAATCATGCATTCCAAAGGCCGAGGATTAAGAACATGACTTGATTGCAATAAATTGAAATGTTGTCACCCATATACTTTACAGGGCCTTTTCACCAAGATCTAGAAAATCAAGAGTAGTGTTAAACATTCCCAGCCTTGTTATCCCACAAATGTAGCTGCACAAGATCTAGTTTCTCCACTCTTAAGAGAAAGCTCGCAGGGATTTTTTGATTCTCTTCTCTATAGGAGAAGAAACAATGCCTTAGAAGATATTGGTATCTATTTTGTGAACATATGGGTTCATATAATCCCTTTTCTCAGGATATCTTCACCTAGTCCATCGATATTTGTTATTTCAAATGGATAAATCAATCTTGAAAGCAAAGTTATCAAAATATCACAAACACAACAAGCCAATTCATTGAGAATGTATCTTCTCAAAAGATAGGGAACTTCAAACAAATTCCTTAAAAAGTGGATCTCATGGACAATATGACACTACAGTGAGGATCTCATGGATATATGTGCTATAAATGGTCCATTAATTGTAACTACAATAATGGAAAATTTTCATACAATTTTGTGGTAGAAACATACTAAACCCAAAATTCAACCCAACTTACAAGGGCTCATAGGCAATGGACATTTTTAATGACTTGAAACTTCACAAATTCAATATGAATGCCTTTACAAAGATAATATGGCTAAGGTATTGTAGGGAAGTCTTGGCACATCTACACTTCGATTCCTCAGCTTATAAGAGATTTGAATCCATATTTGAGTAGCTATGGAAATATACCCAACAACACACATTAACAAAGAAGGCTTAACTATGATTGGAATTCTCAGCAAACCCTTTATGGCACAAATACTAATGCAATGTATCAAAGAGTTGGTCCAAGGAATATGGTCACACCAGATTCCCCATTCATTCCTCCAAATCATGGTTTAAAAAATCACTTGAAAACCAATGAATTTGGGCTCCTCCTGAGTATGCATCACATGTTGTTGTGGAATCCCACCAAACTCCGGGACTGTATAGCACACTGTCAAATACTACCAGTTCTCATTCACAATCTCACTATTGCCATCACCAATGCCTCAAGAGCATTATTCTCATATGAATATGCCTTCCCAACTACAACTCCCACGACCTGTTAACTATGAACAACAACAAATTCCTTCACAGTCTCTAAGTTCACCCCAAGGTATTTTACAGTTATCTAGACAATCATCTAGTGCTAGGAGGACCTCTGTAGATGGTGGCAGGGAGGAAAGTGTAGGAGAAGATGGAAAATATGATATTTCTAGTTGGAAAGGAGAAGAAATTGCCAAAAATGTGGAGGTGAGAAATATGGGAAGGGTCTGTCTCTAAGAAATCAACCATTACAGTCTGTATATGGAGATGAAGAGGACAATAGAGTTAGTGAAACTACTCTCAAATTATAGGTATTGATTTGTATTTTCATCTAGGGAAAACTTTACTCCAAATGGAGTTGCCTTCGGTGTTTGGCACTAATCCATTTTGCATATTAAGTGGAATCCTTGTCCCTCCCAACTTATGTTTTGTCACTTTTTCCCAAATTGAGCTTTTGAAATACATGTATCACAACAAGGCCACATTTTTCAGCGATGGTTTCCACTCCTTCAATTCTTATACATAACAAATCTCAACAAAATTATTAATTTTGTATAAAATATGATGACAACAACATAAACACGATTGGTCATATAACCGATGACATCAGATATGCATATAACTAGTATCAGATAATTCAACAGAAATTTAGTCTACATGAAGGTGTTGTGGAAGCAATGAAAAAACATATCCAATATCACAATTATAAACCACTTCCAAAGATGATCTAGGACCTAATGGTCAATGCTGAGATGAGATTTTGGGTGTTTCTACATTTGACATGATTGTGAAAGGCTACTTTCATTAGTCACGTTCTACATGCAACATGTAGCATAAGGGTTTTGTGGCAGCCATTTTTTGGGCCTGTCTTGGCATTCTAAATAATCACCAAATGAATCATTTTTTGGGCTTGATTGTTGTTGTTCTAGAGCAGAAAATGTAGGGAATTTTCAGTAGTCAATATGTCCCCTGCTCCAACACATCAATCAAGAGACTGATAGCTATTCAAATGAATATTTTGAAGAGATGTAACCTGCAGTAAAATTGCACCCTAAGAACTACCTACAACAATTATACAAGCAATATAATATATTCTCTAAGTTGTAGCATTGTTTGTGACCTGTTTCGGACTACCATGGTGAAGTGATAGGTAAGTAGGATACTTTGATTTTTACTATCCTTTTATAAGGCTCATCTTGTGCAAACAAGTGAGTAGGTGGATGATGCATTAATAGAACTTGAATGACCAACAAGGCTTGTTGAGGAGGTTGCTAGACAAAACCAACATTAGTCGACCTGCTAAGAATGTATCTCCCTTTTTCGTTTCCATGTTCTTTATAGTATGGTCAGTTTTGTTTGCATGTCTTTCATGAAGCTACAAGTCATATTTGGCTTGAAACTGAAGCTCCTCATTTTAATACAGATGCCCACAAACTCTATCATGAGTTGTTACAGTCTCCCATACAGTGCGGGCCACTTGCATGTGGATTGTCCCCCCTTTGTAACCATTCCTACTATGTTGTAATGGCATCATTGTAGAACTGGAATCTTTATCCTGTTAAAAAATTAGCCACTCATTTCAGTTCTATAGATTATGATCATTGTATTAAAGTTGGTTTTGTAGGCAGTGATCTAACTCTTTAATCTTAATGTTTACTCCCTTGTATTTTCCAAACACCAGTTGATAAAATGTGAAAATTGTCCTCTCCTGCAGCATACTATGCCTTCCCAACTTCTTTGGTGTCCAATAGGCATTCTTGCTGCCACTAGGTGGAAGTTTTCTAAACACCATGTTTTGCAATGCAGACACCATTATGTGACAAACCTTTCATTTTCAATATTTTAGTTTTGTCAATCAAATCTAGTAATGACAAATGTATATTGAGGCTTGCTAGCTAAAGACTGTTGATGTTTATTTGCAACATCATGCTAGCATACAATTTCACCAAAAGCATCTTCCTGTGTGACATGTGAGATGCAAGTTGTGGGGTTAAAGACCCAAAATAATAGGGAAACATTAACTGGAATGTACCACCTAAGGAAATGATCCAATAGTGGTCCTAGGGTGCTAGATGGTAGAGAGAAGTATGTATTGTCTCTTTCGAGCCTCAAAAGTAAGTACATGGACCTCAAAAAATTGTAATAACATGGTAGGTGAGTTGCTAAGGAGAGTTGCAACCTAATTGGTGCACCTTGTTGTAAGACTGAAATAACATTTTTGTATGTAGATTTCTCAACTAAGATGGAGGTTGTCTTGACTCCTAGGGCTAGGATTGAAAATGGATGAAGAGCAAAGGTTGGTAATCTGTGTGGAGTACTGTTGCTTTCCCTAACCAATAATTATGCTAACGTTGGACTAAGGCATATAATGCTTTGGCATATCAGATGTGTATTGATGTGTTGAAACAAACATTGCTTATGAACAATAAAGGACAAAGTGGCATGCATATTTCAGTATGGCCCCATTGGTGTAAGGAGAAGCATCACACTCTATCAAAAAAGGTTGCAAGAAGGCAAGGAGACGAGGGACTAGTGTGAAGCATAGGACATCTTAGAGGTAATGGAATGCAGTTGCATTTTATTGACCCTAATCGAAGAGCTTTAAAAGGGAGTTGTGATAAAAATGGATTCCCCCAAGAAAATGCTTGAGCTTTGTTGCAGAATCAACTAAAAAATAATCCAAGAGTACCTTGGTATTACAAGGGAAGTGTTGAAAAACTTGGGATGAAAGTAAAAATCCAAGAGAAAAAACAATTTGTTGGTAAAATAGAGACTTCTTCAAGTAGCCTTGAAGCTTGTTGGTATGCAAAATATCAACTTGGAACAGATTGAGGACATGGTCCACCCATGTCTTTGCGAGGATTAAAAATTCATCTAGATAAATAATGATTGCTAATGGAGGATCTACAAAATGTGGTGGTTTTTGTGAAAATGCGAGGATTCAAATGGGTGATTATTCCCTTAAAAAACACATGTTTTCTATTAAAATGGGTGATTGAGATATTGTCTTGGGTATTGAATGGTTATGGACATTAACCCCATCACCATGGATTTCAAATAGTTATACATGAGTTTCCAGTACGAGGGGCATAGATACACTTTTAGAGGAATTACAGTTGACACTCCAAAGATCATCAACTCACATTGTAAGGAAAATTTGCTTGAAAATATCATCAACTCACACTGTTTCTCTGACCTACAAAAACTCATTTAATGCATTAGAAATCCAGGAGTATGATTTTGGAGACTGTGACAACAGATAATTAATGTGTGCAACTGATTACATAGTGTTCATTGCCAATAGTCAAGGATAAGAGATAATATTGTTTGACAATGTCAATTTCATTTTCCATGCCAGCAATCGCTGAAAAATTATTTCAGAAAATGTTTTTATGCTGGAATCAACTGTTGCAGTCAGTGCCTCTAATGCTCCCACTGAAGAATTTTAAATTATTATTGGAGTGTCAGGACAATTAAGAATATATTTATTACTTTCCAACTCTAAAACAGTAGAGCTCAATCAAGCATTGCATTGCTTTTTTCAGAGAATATTTTAACCATTGTTAGAGAGACATATGCACTGCTACATCTCCATTCTAAGAAACAAGTATCAACATATTGTCTAGGAGATTGTTATAATCTACTTCTAGTGACTCATCTAATTTGGCAGGAATTTTTGACCAGCCGAAAGATCATACAGAGGGAGGTCACTAATTTAACATAGTTAACTCCACAAAGATATGTACAAAGCAATGCATATGGATGTATTCTTATTTCTCCCTACACTTTCCTTAGCTCCAATAATAATACTATCATTTATATCCATTGGCACTAAAAGTGATGAATGATCTATATATATTATAAACTGTGGCAATTACCCCATCTTCTTCTTCCAAAACATTCAAATGACAATTATTCATTTCCAACCTTCTAAAGAAGAATTTGCATCATTGTCTTCTGGAATTGTATTCTACTCTTTTTTTTTGTTAATCAGTTTGCAAATACACTTACAAGTCATGTTTGCATAGATGATGCAAAACTTTTGCATGGGCAATATCACTAAACTCATCTTCACATAAGAATATTTTAACTGGTCTAAAGAAGAGGGAACTTTCATTGTAGGGCTTGCTTAAATTTCACTGCATGATCATTTCCTTACAAATATTTACCTTTAGTCCCACTAGAACCAGAAGTGTTTCTTATTCCTAGCTCCTCATTGTCTCATGGGCCAAAAAATATTCAATTTTAACCTAATTGTTTACAACAGATATTTTTGCAGTCTCTGCAGTTGCATTCGTTGTTGTGTGTGGTGAAACCACTAGTGTTTTGTCTATTTCCATAAGAGCAATATCAATTTCTTCATAATCCTATTTGTTTTATTATGTTAAATGAGTACAATTCCCTTTAAGTTTATTTCTCTTTACACCTTCCACATTAAACAATGATATTTTCTTTTCACCTTCTCCGTGAATCTAATTATTCCTTTATAAAATGTTTTCCTTAGAAACCTTAATCTGACCGAAATTTAAAGCAACCTCTTCTTCCACCTCAACCACTTTGTCTCCATAATTTTCCATCGATACAATTTAGTCAAAATATCAACATCACCTTATAATCATCTTTCATTTTTGTTTTTTCATTGCAACACTGCCATAGAAACAACCCTGCATAATTCTATGGGTATTTTTTTTTATATATATAAAGTAATTAGGTGGACATCAATACAATCCTAGAGTCTATACTGGAAATTTTGAAGAAATCCCAACCAAATATCAAATACTCTGTGCTCTCTTGTCAATGTTTAGCGATGCATGAGGAGCATTGATACCTCTCTCACAGGGACCCTTTATGGTTTATTTATCTCTAGATTCTTGTTCAATCCATAAGGTTCATATCACAAGATATTGATATATTTTGATAATCTTTCTCCATCTACACCTACAAGTGATCTAAAGATGCTGCAAGGAATTGATGGGAAAGCTAGGATTTGGGTGGATGAAGAAGAGGAGAAAATATCAAAGCAAGAACTTTCATTGAAATTTGCAATGTTAAAAATCCTTTCAAATCCAAAAATATTTGAATTAATGAATAAGGGCTAGCGTTTGGGTGCATTGCAGGGAAGTCAGGGTTTGATTCCTAAGAGGTGATATTAGGACCCCCAAAAATTAAGAGTAATGATTCAAAGCAACCCACGAGGTGAGGAGTACTCTAGACCCGTAAAGCCAAAGAGGAAGTTTGATAAATGAAGAGTTTATGCTGCATTACGTTTTTTTTAGGATGTTGCAATTTTTTAGGGTTATCTTAATATAATAATAAGAAAACTATTACGAAAACATCATTTTGACTCCTGATTAAAGAAATATGAATCCAATTTGTATGTTAGTTTATGAGGTATTAAATTTAAAATTAAGAATAAACTCAAACTGTAGAGAAAGTTGTTGGATGATTAATAAACCCCTAAGTGACCATTACATTATAGATGTGAAGGTCTAATATTGACATCTCCAATATGAAAGAGGATTTGAATTTTTTTTTTAAGAAAAGGGTCAGATCGTGCCATATTTCTCTAAGTTGCAACATTGTTTCAGAACTGTTTAAATAGCATACAAAAAACCAGACCAGGCCATAAAAATTATTGAATAGAGATTTGTTAAAGAGAAAGTTTGAAAGACTAACCTGTAAGTGAGAGCCACGTGAAAGAGATACTAGTGCAAAAATCCACTAGAAATGTGATTCGACTTCAATGTGGTACCGGTTACAATATCTTATTTCTTCTTAAATAATTGCACAGAAAGTGAGAAATTCATCAATCTAAAACTATCACTGCTCGAAATCAGGAGTGAATGGGACTCAATAAACTGCCATTGCATGAAATCCAGGGTGAATAGGATCTTTAGAAGCTACCATTGTTGGAAACCAAGGGCGAATGGTTGTACAAAAAATTCCCTGGTTAAAAATCGGGGGCGAATGGGGCATACAAGGAAAAATAGACGCTACATTTCAAGGTTAAAAATTGGGGGTGAATAGGGCATACATGGAAAAATCGCTACATTTCAGGGGGTGAATGGAGGATTCCACACAAATTTGGAGCAGGATAAATTCATTTTTTTTATTGTTCACGATTTGGATAACTGTGTTATGAATTTTTTAGAAAAAATAAAAAGCGGGATAATAAATATTAACCATAAAAAACTTTTCTATATAATAAATTTGCCCACAAAAAAATTAGAACCCTCTAATTTCATCCATGGGCTAAATTTTGCCCCTAAAATTTTCCCTGGTATGCTTATTCTTGTTTTTCATTAGTTAGAAAACATATATATATAAAATCATAAAAATATTTTTGTTGTTGTTACTGCTTATTATTGCAACTTGAGGTTGAGAAATCCCTCACACCATGAACTCTAACCTGTGATCCAGTTGATCTAGGGTAGGTACTTTTGCACATAGTAGGGGAGAAATCCCCACTACAGTTTTGGCGACTTGATTGTGTCGATCCCCTGGGATATTTATTTTTGCAGGTGTTTCTATTGGTTGATTCTACTTGGGTACCTTCAGTCTTCATAGATCTGACCCCCTGTGACAGATATGAACCAATATTGTCCTAGCACCTGCTCCCCCGACCCAAGCCGACATTTTTTCCTCAAAAAACCCTCAGTTATAGCAGAATCATACCTATTCGGCATAAAGCTGTGACCCAGGTTGCACCTTTTTTTCTCGATAAGCGAGACCTAGGTCACGCCTTCTGCCTCGATAAGTGTGATTTGGACCAAAAATCCACATCACACTTGTCCAGGTTTCTAGAGAAATCCCAGTCGCTAATGTGACCAAATTTTGTGCAACTCGTTTCGCAAAAACCCCTATTTTGTGCGACCTAACTCTTTTTTCTAATATTTTTCCCTAATCGTGACTATTTTATAGTTTTATGCAACACCTATCGCACCTGTTCAGCCGATAGGTATGACCTGCCGTTTTTTCAGTCCTTTTCGGTGTTTGAGACCCTTTTCGAGACCCTTTGTCTGTGTTCTACCCCTTCACCGACTGTTTCCTTCCATAACTAATCGCTTATAGCCCCCTGGTTTGTTTTTTGGTCCTTTTTGCCTTGTATGTGAGCTCCCTTAATTGATCTTGGTAGTTGAGACTTTCTATGTGTAATTTCCTACAATCTGATAAGTTCCTTATGCCCTCATAAACTTGTGTACATTTTATTTTTTGGAAGAATTAGTTGTTTTGAAAAATATTTACTGTCATTTACTGTTATTTATTTTTCCACATTTGCATCTCGAACGTGAGATCACTGGGGTTTACACATTAAACATCACTTGTTCACACATCTCGCATCCTCCAGTAAAATGCTTGGTTCATGGCCCCAAGATGAGCCTAAAAATTAACTTAACTTGACCAACATTGTAACCTCATTTGAGGACCAAAACAATATTGTAGTTAATTTAGGACACTAGGGATAGGCATCCAAATAATACCCGTTTGTCACTTACATTTGAGACATAGTTAGTGTCCATTAGGGTACCAAAATCCTATAGTACTTTTTGACACGATCAAGACCAATCTATTGGAGCCCCCCCCTGCTTTGTGGGAGTAAGCCACAACGAAGGAGTTCCGAAAGTCAGGGTGGGATACTGCACTCCATTATGTACCGAAGGCTAACTCTTCATGGTCCTCCCCATGCATGTTGAGGACCATATTAGGTGTTGAGGACCAAAGGGATGAAGTTCCAGGAAACCACTCTGGATGTGTCATGAACGAGGCAGCCTAGTTTCCAGTCTACTTAGGGATCTTATACTCGAGGTCCCTCTTGGTAGAGGGAATCTCTTATCCTATTGTTATTCCATTTCGTATTGTTTGACTGGGATTCATCACACAATAGAGGATACAATTTGTGAGGGGCTTCCATATTGTATCTAGGAGTTTTCTTGCACTTATACCCCATAGTTTAGTGCATCATCTTATTTATAGGTAGCACTGCTTGTTGATTTTCTGGCCACTTTTTTGTAGACTCGGCTTTTGTAACATGTTGTTGCAGTTCGGTTTTAGAGCTTGTTTTTTGGACTATGAGCCACCATTTTTACGCTCTCCTTCTGCACACTCAGCTGTACTTGGATTTTTTATCTTGCATTTGACACTCTTGCATCTACATTCACCACGCTACTCATGTAGATTTAGGGGGAATACCCCTGAGTTTGGTTCCTTGAACCTCCACCCTTGGATCCATATTTGACGTCATTCACCACCTTCAAAGCCATACACTGCATATGAGTCTGATTCATATCCCTATCAATCTGAACCTACCTTATTCATATCCCCATCTATCCCCATGGTCGGTGCACCTCCTAACCCCTTTTAGGGATGGACGGTTGATAGTGGACTTGTGACCACTTCACCCATCATATCGAGTATCCCTTCTTCCAGACACATTGGTCCTGGCTCTAGTGGTCCCCTGGCCATCGCACACGCTGCTGCTGGTTTTCTACCCACTAGTGGTGGCCGCACTCTAGCCACCATGGTTCATAATGTGACTTTATTTATGCATGGGGGCATTGGCCCTTCTACCACCATTCTTACTATTCACACCATTCTAGTGACTACTCCTATTTTCGGAAGTCATCCATACCAACCCCCGTTTGCACACGAAAACTATATGCCCACCGGTCCCAACACCATCGTTGGCCCTTCTCGATATACTCTAGGTCCTATTCTACCTTTTATGGCTAGTCTCAACCTGCCTGGTTTGGCATGGTTGACGAATTACCCCACCCGTCATGACCCGTTATGGCCTCCTATGCCCACCAAAATCCCATCAGACATCCCTAAGTTTGAAGGAAAGTAGGGAGAAGACCCTCAAAACCACATTATGTCATTCCACTTATGGTGTTCATCTAACATCATAGTGGATGATTCTATCTGATTGTGGCTATTCCAGTGCACACTCACAAGTGTTGCAGCCAAATGGTACATCAAACTGCCCCGTGCCACTTATCCAGACTTTTCCTCGTTATCCTCAATGTTTCTCTAGTACTTCTAGTTACCCGTCTGTTATGGTGAAGGCATGGAAATCTTATTATCCCGTCAATAGAACACTGCTATGCATATCATAGATCATATCCATGAGTGGATTCGTTGTCGTAGCTTATGTAAAATCTAGTTAGGTGATAGTATTTTCCTATATTGGTTTCTTAAAATATTACTCCCCCCCATCACCAAGGATGTTGCATCTGAGTTCCCACAAACTGAGGAGGAATCCATCCTCAAAGCACAACAAGTCAATCTTATCTATTCCCAATCAAGTTATCTATACACCATTATACCTAATGCTCCCCACGATGGCTCCTCACGTCGAGATATGCTGGTGGAATCCCATGTCGCCAATAGATTCATTGGATCTATTACTCAACATCCTAACCTATACATGACCTCTCCTTTGATGCCACCTCATTTTGGTACCACCCCTAGTGTTTCCTAACCAGGCTATGTCCTTGACTTTTCACACGTAGCGGCTCAGTCCAGAGCCACACCTTCATATGCCTCTCCTGCTCTAGTTCCTCATGTTCATGGACCAAAATTCCTGGCACCTACGTGTAATCTCCAAACGATAGGCTTTGCATCCCCTCCAACTACTATTGCCTATTACCCACCACCTATGCAACCTATGTCTGCCACGACCTCGACTCTTCCTGATCCCTAAAGATAGGTCTACGCTCAAAATAACCTCCCTAATCAATCCGCTCCTAATAATCTACAATAGCAGGGAAGACAACTGAGAGGTAGGAATTAAGGTAACAACCAACCTTAAGGAGGTGGCCACAACCCAACCCTCTAAATAACAATGGAGCCAATCCTCCTGCATAGAACCCCCAGCATCCACCTAGACCTGGAAGAACCCTCAGTTGTGGACTAACCATCTATGTACCACTTGTGACATTTACAGCCACTATACACATTAGTTCCCCCATATGAACCTGTCTACGACTTGTTACAAGCCGAAAATCAGTGTGACCCGAATGTAGTTGTTCTGGCACAACTAAACCCAGCACCAAAAGGTCCTCTTCCTATGGTGCTGCAAAACCCACAACCAAATCAAGGGATGGTTGCTACCCAACCTTTGGTACCACAAAACCATGCACCCACTCTTGCGGGTCCACCTATTGATACTGGTGCCCATCACCTAACCTCATAGACTCGACGAAACCAATATGGCTCCACCACAGAAATTGTTAATCCATCCACGACATATACCTATACCACTTCTGTTATGTATTTACATTTGCTGATAACCCCCACGAATGGGACTGTCAAAGTCCCGTCGTTCCTTTTGCGTCGCGTTGTGAACAATCCCACTGCTAGATCTGCGCTTAAATATAGTATAGTCGACTACCTGTCTTAGTCTCCCTCGACAATGTCTGCTTTGGAAGTACTCAAAGCTTGTCCTTCTCAACGTAAATATTTTCTCTCTGCTTTAGGTGTTGTCTATCCCTCTGACTCTAGGTTGATCAGTTTCAACTTGGATCAAGGAGAACCCCGAATTCCATCATCCGCTACCTTTCAGGTTCTAGTCATGATTTAGAATTTGGTCATTCATCGATGAGGGGGAATCCACTTGTATTATGTCAACCTTTGTTTGGAATAAACTTGGATCCTCAACCCTTCAACCTTCCACCATCGCCCTTCGAGCTTACGATGGTCGTGCTGCTCAACCACATGGAATTATCACGAATGTTCCCATTGAGTTTTCTGAAAAAATCGTGTTGATTGACATTGAGGTTGTCAATGCATAACTTGATTACAACCTCCTCCTTGGATGTAGTTATATGTATGCAATGCGAGTCGTGACCTCTACCATATTTCAAATCTTGATGTTCCCCCATGATGGGAAGATCGTGACCATCGACCAATTGATGTATTACGATCCTGATGGACCAACCACTCAGAGCATGTCCTCCCTACGATCGACACTACCATCGACAACGTATACATCCCTTCCCTTTCTTTCATTTGCCCGAACCTCTTTACTAATGCTCCTTTGACAGACACCTTTTTGTCCTTACCACCCCCCTTTCACCGACTGACATATCTTATTTGTGCACTATCACATCTGGTAACATACTGACCTCTTCGCAACATCATTTGCAATCCCAACCACAGATCTCGGGAATTATTTGGGTTCATTCCTTGTACACACGTTCGCCTTCCTCTTTCCACCTTCTAGCATTGTGATTAATCTAGTCATGGCTACTCTCAACCTTTTGGGATTCAGTTTGGCTATTCTCGTGTGGTACCTTGATCCAGCAACCCTCCCCCCGACACCACATATCATGTTAACACCAGTCCAACCTGTTGAGATGGTGTCACACCCCCCTCCTGGTACACAAACAACTACTCCTCCTACTACTTCTGCACACCCCTCCCACAAAGACTAAGGTAAATGTACCTAAATCCCTGACAGAACCACGTCCTCCTCCTACATGTGCTTTATGTGATGTCCAAGGCCATGCGACACAAAATTCTCCAGATTTACCAATCCTTTGCACCCATATGTGGATAGTAGTTGAGACCGATGACACTCCAATTGTCAACATACCAACCATACCTGAGGTTAAAAAAACATCGCTATGAACCAACCATTAGTGTGTAGTTTGTGGCCTTATGGTCATTATTCCCACCATTTACCAAACTTTCTCGAGTACTGGTCACTCCTTAGTGACCTTTGCAAGCACTACCATGAGTTTGAAATCACCGTCCTTGAGAAGATCCACTCGCCGGCCTCTTCCTTGGACACTAATAACACCATTTACATGATATCTACTTCCAGTTGGCCTTCCCCCTCATCGACCGTGGAAGATCCTCCCGATCTATCTCGGCACCACTTTTGTGACGATGGAGAGATCCTTAAAACTGCTACCAGTTTTACCTCATTTCACTTAGTTCATGATGTGAAATTATGTGGGTCATTTATTCCCCATCACATGAGTTGATCCATATCGGCAGAATGTGTGTTGGTGTTTCTACTAGCAATCAGGCTGAGTACGATGGTGTCATTGGTCTCATGACTGTCACCCTTCACTTAGGTATTCGTTGCCTTGATGTCTTCCTAGAATCCTAGCTGCTTGTCGTTTAGTTGAATAAATACTACCGGGTATGTGATCCTTGTCTCTTTAGAAAGTTCTTGCGCACTAGACACTTGGTTATACATTTCGAATCCATTTCATTCATGCATGTTCCTATAAGTTTGAATAGTGTAGCAGACCAAATCGATAATGGCGTTTTAGAGTGGCACATCAATCATCGCATATAGGAAATAAAACTACATCATGCATCATCATATAGTCATGCATACATATGTCATATACATCATATAGGCATAATCATCCTCATAAAAAGAGACTGATAAAAATCCATAAAAATACTAAAAGGTACATCCACATGCCTATATATCATAATCAATTTTGGCCTCTCCTAGCGAGTGCAAAATGAGAAGCTCCATAGGCTTTCTCGTTTAATCATACATATCATACAAAAATCCACATGTTCAAATGCATTGGGGGTAGCATCACATGCTACCAGTCTGAGTCATCCTCCTCTGACTTAGTGTCCTCCTCAGTGTCTTGATCCTTTGAGCTCTCCTCCTCCATTAGTACGTCACCCTGTTCCGCCACTCTGACATACTCAACATCAACCATAATCCTCCTCATCAGAGAGATTCACTCCGGAGGATCCCTATAGCACATGATTATTAGATCGTCGTCTAGGTACTACAACCCATCATCAGTGACCCCCTCCAATAGCCACTCCATGTCAAGCTGTAGTGATTCCAATGTAGTACTCTGCCGCCTCCTCTTCCTGTGAGTAGGTGGATCTAACCCCTCAACCCTGCCCCTGCATCGTTGGTACCCCACTAGAGGGTGCGGTCCCATGTCTGCACATGCACACAATATGTCATCAATATCTATCATGATCTAGCTACCACTATGTTAGTAAACTATATATGACTGAAACCATAAAGATTCATGTATACGTACCATCAGGTCCCCAGACTTATCCTGAAGGTCGAGGCATATTCACGTCTCCCCGGTAGTTCATTTAAGAGTATGGATAGTCCTCTATAAGGATAGGAAGCTTCCACCACTATGAAAAAAGTTATCGGGTGAAGAAACGACCTACTAGAATGCCTACCTCCCTACTTTTTTAGGGCCATTTCCAGGAGTTACCTCGATTTGTGTGCCACCACACAAATTAAACCCTGTATGTATTGGCATGTTCATGGGCCATCCACTCCATCCATACCGCAAACTTAGCCTTATTTTACTGCCATTCACCATCCCGCAATGAGGCCCCACAAATGTTCCACTGTTATTTTTTCCTATCCATGTTCACAACATCACCCCTTTTTTGCACATTAAACACTTCCTCCTTGCTTGACTAACCATTATGGAGTTTCTGTTAAGCTCTTTTCTAACACCTTACATAATGAAAAGATTGTCGAACACACTTGCTTCCTTTCACGCTCATTAAAGTATTTTAAAGGGTGTCTATGTGGCCTCATTTATCTCCTTTTTCGGATTACATCGACTATTTAAAGAAAAGGACCACCCTGGCACCTTCTAGTTAGGAACGTTTCCCTTTGTATCCTTTTATGCTTTGTCGAACATTGGGACCGTAAATTATGAAAAATCTCACTTATAGGTTGTATTTAAGCTCTTTTCCATCCCTCTCATAAAGAAAAGGTCATCGAGCAAACTTGGTTTCGTTCATGCTTGTAAAAGTATTTGAATGACCGTCCAATCAGTATAGGTTTAACCTTTTTCGGCCTGGTTGGACTACCTATGGAAAATAAGTCTCTTTTCTCCTTTCAACTGGGAGGGATCTCCTTTGTACACTTTTATCCTTTTTTCAGACTTAGGAGACTAATGTACGAAAAAGAGACCCCACTAGAGTCTTCTTCCTATTTTCAAACTCTCTAAACATGAAAACATGATTGATCATTTACCGTCTCGGTCTCGACAAAAATCCATGAGATAGTATCATATTGAGCATACTTCTATACCTTCTTCGAGCTTGTTAAACTATGAACAAGGGACAAACGGTGCCTTTAGGCGCCCACACATATTACATGTAGTCTACCATTATGAATGCTTTCCCCCCGTTGGGTCGCCTTTGTTTAGAGTACTCTTCCATGTGTCTCCCTTAGATCCCTTCGATATCACTAGTCTAGTTAATTCCACAAGTATCTCTCATTCCAGTCATCTCCCTAGTTCCATAACTAATATTCCCTCCCCATGAGTCAGTATCATTTGTTGCTAGGTCATCCCTATCATCATACTCTGAACAAAGGAAGTTTGAGTCCCGTGTACTCCCTCACCCCTATTCCCCATTCAGTGTATCAGTACCATTACTATTCCATATCTATGCAATGTCCCACTCGCGCATCTATCAAGGGAATCCTCATTGTCATGCTAGTTGCAGGCATCCCTTTGTTAATATCAACACATCTATTCTAGAGGATAGACCCAAATGCACCTATATCCTGGTTTCATCCACCTCATTGATGAGTTCCTTGGACCACTTGAAAGCAACCCTTAGTGCCTTTTAGGTTGGTTTTGTCTCACGTGCCCTACTTAAACTCCATCATCGCACCGTTTAGATTCGTACAAGGTATTGGTTCCCTCATTATTTGGTCGAAGACCCCAGTTCTCACCCAAATCTAGCACATTGGTGAGTCTATTTTGGGACTCATACAGTTTCATGTCCCTTGTGAGTTTTGGTCTGCATTGGCGACAGTGTTTGAAAATCCCTCAGTTTCATGCTTCTGCGTATCTACAATACTTGATGTTTTTTACTATACCTCAGAGATTCTGACTCTCATTCATTTAGTCCATACAATTTTGTACACCTCCAGATTCAGCAGAGCATTAGTTATTATGATATTGCATTCCATGAGAATTCCATTGTTGCTATGTACCGGTTCTTCAGATCAATATATGTATTCAACCTCCCATTGAGGCCACCATTATGTACTACCAATTGTATATATGTATTGATCAACTCCCATTGTTTGAGCCTTGATCCCCAATTTATTGATACATTTTTAAGAGCATGGGTATGCCCTCCTCATCCATATACATGTCTGAGATTATATGTACCTCATACATGTTTTAGAAGAAATACAAACCAAAATCCATTGCAGTTCGAATGAGGAGACTCCCCTCCTCCGCAGTCCTCTCTGGTCTCTCCACCGTTGTCACCATTTGTCCCTTGATCCTATGATGTCTATCAACTATACGATGAGCTCCTTCCCTCACACATCAAGGGGCAATATTTTAACACCAAAAATTGTTCACCTATCTCTCTATGGTCCAAACCATAATTATACATCATTTTCCCACCATTATTTCCTCCATTTTGACCTTCACAATTAAAAGTCCATCAAAAGTGGTCCAAAACATTATTATTCGTTTCCCCATAAATACAGGGAAGTTGAGCATTTAGTGTGACTTATCCCCACTCTCTCCAAAAGGGACCAAAAAACCCTAAAATGAGAAGGGTAAAAAACCATAGATAAATACCATGCACAATAAAATAACACGGGTAAAAAAAACCTTTGATCATCCTATAAATACATTGTGAATGTCTCCCCACAAACATTAGATTCCTGAACTTTTTACTTTTCACCTTTCGCCTTTGTTCCCATATTTTTGCCACATCATTTCCCATGATGTATGTTGAGCTTGCTCCATATCCTCTTGGATCCATTCCCCCTTTTTTTGACAACCATTAGTGGAGATGACTGGAGAACCAGACCGTGGAGTCGGTGGACCATTTCCTCAAATGGCTGCAGTGGCCCATATTATTGAAAGGTATGCTTGTTCTTGTTTCTCATTAGTTAGAAAATATATATATATAAAATCATAAAAATATTTTTTGTTGTTGTTACTGCTTATTATTGCAAGCCGAGGTTGAGAAATCTCTCACACCATGGTAGGTGCTTTTGCACATAGTAGGGGAGAAATCCCCACTACACCCATTGATGGCATTGAAGCTATAGGATCCTCTAAGTGTTAGGTGTCACATGCTTAGGATGGTCATGTGGGTCCAGATAAGTATAACCAACAAAATTAGTTGAATCCTTCATAGCGGACGAAAATGATGGAGATAAGAGGAATTCTGCTATTGTAGAAGAGGCATGATGTTTTTGTCTTTTCCATGCCACAAGTTTCTCTTCATATGAAGGATAAGGTTCATTAAAAAAATATGGAAGCAATTATCATCCCAAAGGTTACAACTATTCGTATACCAAGCCTCACAATCATCCTCTAAATCATAACATGCATATGTGTATTCTTTAAAAAAAACCTTCTCACATGTACTCATGATTTGTGTTGATATTTCTCCCATGGTATGGGCCCCCATCTTGCCATGCTTCAATAGAGAGCGAAATTGTTTCAATGGACATCAAAGAGGGTAGAGTAGTTGAAACTATGGCATATAGTATGTCATATGAAATCCCTAAAAATGATCTATCCAACAACATTGTTCTTGCTGTAAATGGATCTCCTTGTCAAAAGTTATGAACTATGCATGGTCCATGACTGTCACCTGAAACTCTAAAAAAATGTAGATTTAAGATGGCCATATCTTCCTCTCCTAGACTTCGATTTGAGGATTTTTTCTTCAAAATCACATTTTTTTAGTGGAATTCAAACTCGTAATTAGATTATGCAAATTTGGCTGAAAAATACTTAGAAAGTGTCTAAGTGTCAGAAGCCTCTTTTTCTTAGTGAAAACCTAGAAAACAATCCTTGTTTTTCTTTGGCTTTAAGCGACTCTGATACTACTTGTTGTATACCAAGATAAGAAAATGAAAACACAAGAGATATAAAAAATCATTCACTTTTATTCTATAAAATGATTTTTATTAGAGGAATCAACTCTTGTTCACTTTCCTCTTCAAGGAAGAAGCCTCTTATGAGCTAAGATCCACATACAATATTATTCTCCACACATCATAAGGAGAACTTTATCATTGTTTATATAATCACAATACACTCTAACCTCTAATTACCTAGTGAACCTTCTTCAATGATGCTTGATTACATTTATTTACTAACATATCGGGGCATATTTAATACAAAATAACATAGTGGACCTAGTACAAAGTTAAAATAAATGGAATCAACTATTACAGTAATGGTCCCCCCATCCCCCCATTACACCCCTAGGGAGGGTCATAACATCGGTCCCCCATCACACCCCTAGGGAGGGACATAACATCGATCCACCATTACAACCTTAGGGAGGGTCATAACACCATGAATATTTGAGTTGAGTTCCATATCTTTCTCCAAATAACCTATTGAGTAGTGTCAACATATATGTAAGGTTCCCTAATATTAGGATAAATCCTAGAATCTCAAGATTTGAATTTATTTATGTCCACCCACCATTTACTAAACACTTTGTGATCATTCTTGTGATGAGCATTGGTTTCCATTGATGGCAAACCATTAATGACAAAGAATAATAAAGGTTGATGAATTGGCATGAAGGAGTGATAAGGGGTAATCACATGGAAATAAGGGCATGGCATGGAAAGAAGGTGCATGCGATTTTGGGAATTGAAGCTATGAATGGGAAATGGAACACCAAATGGGCCAAATGACCCATTTTGTGGTCATTTGCTGTGACCTTTTGAGGTTAGGAATCCCACACACACATGGTATCCTAAAGGTATTATTGATGATGCGGATGGTTTAAAAATCCCATGCACATGATGAAATAGCCCTTGAAGAAGTATTGAGGCTTCAATGAAGTCTCTTATGAAGGAAACCTTGATGCTCAATGATGATACCATAATGTTGATTCTATTATGTATGGATCTTGGAGTCACTACATGCTTGATGAAATCCATGATAAAGTTTGAAGCCTTTATCCTTGTTGAGTTGCTTAAACACTTGTACTTGATGACATGAATATTTGAATGAGCTCCTTGAGGAAAAATGAGGGTCTTCCACGTTGACAAAATCAGCCCAGTCAAAAGAGATATGTACAAGAATAAAAATTAAATTAAAACAAAATGGTATACTACAAGTCATCCCAGTAACCTTTTCAAAGAGATTTGTTTAATAAAATCAATAAAAAATAATGTATGTCGTCCCAGTTAAAAAAGGGGGGATTCATAACTTGACTAAAAATAAATTGTAAAGTCAGCCTATTTTGGAATATCGTTCACAATTTTAACTATAAATACCCTAGACGTCCGACCTTCAAGTTAGTGGAACCATGAAGCAATACATGCTTTGAATTCGGGTAATTAAGGAATGTCTAGCTCAATCAAAGTGACGTTGTTGAAGCTTTGAAATTTCATGTAATGAATGGTCTGAGATAGTCATAGTCCTCTTCTTTGAATTTGGTGATCAATTCTATAGACTGATCTGTTATGCTAAGGTATTCAAGCTTGTACAGAAATCAATCATTCTTGATATTTGATCTCTTTCCTTGAGGAGGCCGCATCATGAATATAATCAAGTTTAATTAGTGCTTACATTTGGTGGATAGTATGATTTTGATTTCTCTTTATATATGCTTTCATTCAAACATCAGCAATCTATAGAAAAGAAGCTAGTAGCTATTGAGTTAGCCCTCTCAGAAACAGAACCTTATCAGTATCAGATCAGAGAACAACTGAGAGAAGAACAAGCACTCTTGCTGAGCCAGTTGCAGCAAGATAAAGGCAAAGGCAAACAGAAGCTATCGGAATCTCCAGCTCCAGAAATCCAGATATATAAGCCTGCATAATTATATAAAGAATACCCAAAGAAGCACACTGAAAGGCAAGGATACAGAAATGATATAAGAGCACAGCTAAAAGCACTGATCAAAGAAAAGCAGAATGAAGTCAAGAAATTATGCACAGAGATCAGTGAGCTCAAAGATCATGTCAAGATCCTTGATGCTGAACTAGAGCAATCTTCAGATGAAGAAGTAAGAAAGTTCTGCGAAACAGCCATTGAAGAAGAATCTGAAGAACAAGCAGCACATGAAGTTTTGGATACTAATCCAAATCTCTATTTAATGTCAGGACCAAAACTATATATTGAAGTTCAGTTCAATCTTGGAGAATTTAGGCCTTACAAATTAAGCTGTATGCTAGATTCAGGCTGTCAGGTAAATCTGGCAAAATGATCAGCCTTACCACACTACTATTGGGAACCTGCTTCTAGACGAGGTGTTTCAATTCAAGGTACCTCAGTCCCTATAAATGCCAAGGTTGAGATTGTCCCTCTTCTGCTAGGTAAAGCTCAGAGAAAATTAACATTCTATCGTTTGGATGAGCTTAGTGATGATTGTCTGCTTGGATCTGACTTTCTGCATAGAGTCAGTCCTTATTATTTTGACCACCAGAAGATGACTTTTACTTTTCATGTAAATAAGAAGAAAGTCACTCTTCCATTATCTTTCCATGCTAATAAGAGATGCAAATAAATAGAAGGTGATCCTGGCCAAGACCAGTATACACCCAGGTTAGCGAAGATGGAAAGATCCATAGCTTACTCAGACGTCCATGGTGAAAAACTATTAAAAGATATTTCTGAGAAGTTGGTAAAAGAATGTTGCTCAAAAAGTCCAAATGCCTTTTGGACAAGAGAAAAATACTTTGTGTCCCTTCCTTATGATCCACTCCAGAAGATCAGGCCTATGAAAGCCTCAGCTAGGATCATGAATCCCTCAGAAAGAGACTTCTGTGCAAAAGAAGTTGCAGATCTTATGAAGAATGGTCTCATTGAACCTTCCAAGAGTCCGTGGGCATGTCGTGCTTTTGTCGTAAATAAGCACTCTGAGCAAAAGAGAGGTAAGCCTAGACTTGTGGTTAATTACAAGCCGCTAAATGCAGTTCTACAGAAAGTTAGGTACACTCTTACCGACAAGGCAAGCCTGCTGCAGAGAATTGCAGGTTGTACTATCTTTAGTAAGTTTGATTTAAAGTCAGGATTTTATCAAATAGGAATCTGTGCTAAATATAGAATTAAAACAACTTTCACAGTGCCTCATGGCCAGTACCAGTGGAAGGTACTACCGTTTGGAATTAACAACGCTCCATCCGAATTCCAGAAAAGAATGGACAACATCTTCCGTGATTTTCAATGGGCACTAGTATTCATAGACGACATTCTGATCTGTTATCATAGTTTGTAGGAACATCTGAAGCACTTGCAAAAGTTCTATGAATTGGTTTTCCGACATGGGATAGTTCTATCAGAATCAAAGATGGAAATTGGAAAAACAGAGATTGAGTTCTTAGGACTCAAGATCCAGAAAGGTACAGTGGTGTTGCAGAAACATGTTCTATAGTGTTTCTCCAAGTTTCCTGATCAAATACAGGATAAGACCCAGCTTCAAATATTTCTAGGATCTTTGAATTACATTAGGTCGTTTTACAAAGGACAGGCTGCAGACATTGTTATACTTCAGCAAATATTAAAGAAGCATCCGCCACAATGGTCCACCGCCATGACAGAAGCAGTGAAAAGGATTAAATAAAAGGTTTTATAGCTACCATCTTTGTCACTGCCGACCGGAAAAGGAAGCCTGATAATAGAGACAGACGCCTCTTCTCATGCATGGGGAGGAGTGTTGATTGAAGCCCTGGACAAAAGAGAATTCATCTGTGGGTATGGATCTGGTTCTTTCAAGAACGCTGAATTAAATTATCCATCAAGCCACAAAGAGATACTTGCTGTCAAGAAGACAGTAATGCATTTTATTCTATTCCTAAAACCTGTTAAATTTATTATTAGGACAGATTTAAAGATAATGCCTGGCATGCTTAAAAATGAAAATGTAATGGCTGAGAATAACAGTCGTATTCTTAAATGGTTTATTTGGTTGTCAAATTTTGATTATGAAATAGTTTATAAACCAGGATACTTAAACTGTTTGGCTGATATGCTAACTAGAGAATTAGCGCAAGATCCGCCAGCATTGAATATGTTCACGCCAGGAGCATCTAGTTCCAGTCACAGGGAGCCTGAACCAGAAAAGAAAGATAAAGGAAAAGCTCCAGCTACCCATGAAGAATTATTGCAGAAAGAAGTACTCTTCATTCTTCCATGGGATGGCTCTCTACCCAGAGATGTCAAAATCCAAACACTCGAGTATGCTTCTACTGATGAAGCTAAAAGATTCCTGCAGCTGACAATGATAAAAAACATCCAGTCTTCTCCTTTAAAGCTGGACATATTAGAAAGATGGGAGAAGGAAGCATTTTTCAGCTCCGCAGACGCTACAGCTAAGCTCCGTGATTGCAGAGAAGTCTGGGAAGACTTCGAAGACAATGAACAGCTGTGGTATATTGATATTGGTCATGGCCACCTTACCTGGACTTCATACAACCTTATTTTTCAAAGTTGCAGAGAAAATGGTAAGGTCATCATATGTGTAGACGCTGCTAACCTCAGAGGAAATACTACCTGGTCTGGTTGGACCGATGTTCTACTTGATAAATTATGTCCCAGAAATGACTGGGAGAATAGGCGCGCTAATTTCATCTTACATCTGAAAGCTGACTTGGAGGTAGCAGATCAAAATGAGCAATGGTTTAAATTTTTATTACATTTTGAAGGTGGGAGTTATAAACCTTTGGAGCATAGACTCTATGTAAAACAAAAAGTGATCAAAAGAACCCTTGAAGGTTCCGAAATAGAGTCCAGAGTCACTATTAGAGATATTCCTCTAGACTTTAAAGTTGAATCTAAATTTAGAGGAGAATTTGTTTGTGAACCAAATCCCCTGTTCCAAGGTTCGAACATGGAACGTTGTTTCAGTCCCTTTTTATACCCTCCAGCTACGCCGGAAGCTTCACCGCCACCTGAAGATGCTCAGGGATATGCGTCATCAGATGATGATGACATCTGGGAATATTTACAAGGCCGAGACCCTTATGACTGAAAGCATGGTGGGCCTTTTGAAGACTGAGTGGGCCAGTTTTGCCCCACACTGTTTCCGCTGTGGGTCGGATTAAGACTCCACATTTGTAAAAAGTAGATTCCTAGATACTGTCGTGGGCCAGTATAGCTCCACTGTGTTTGCTTGTCGGAGTCTGTCAGTTAAAGAAATGATTCCGGGTCCCCGTAATGCCTCAAGCTAATTAAGGAACGAGATAACGACAAGGGTTGTCCCCACTTGTCACCCCGGTTGATTCCTCTTTAACCTTCGTCTGTCAGTCATGGTAATCGGATCTCCTTTTTGACTGGTTGGTGCTAGTTTTTGTTCACCAGTTCACCTTCTAAGATTTGTATAAATAAGACCTCTTGGGCTCATTTGAGAGACAGAGAGTTTGGGGAGTAAGTCTAGTGAGTCGTGTATTGAGCAAGTAGTCCGCTCTGCACTTTAGTCTTGAGTCTGTAATTCAAGGATTATGCTCTGCGTCTTGGGTTCGTCCTACAAGATTGCATCATAAACTCATGTTTGATAGAGTCTGTAAAGAGCCTGTAACAAAGCAAAGTATGCTCTGCAAGTTGGCTCTTAAGCTATAACATTGCAATAGAAACGCTCTGGTATTATTTAAGTTTGAGTCTGTAACTCAAAACTTATGCTCTGCAAGTTGGCTCTTGAGCTATAACATTGCAACAAAAGTTTTGATAAGTGTTAGTATTGTAAAGCAGTGACGACCTTCACTGTCCGAAGGCAATCTGCAAGTCTATAATGTATATCTTGACTGTAATAACAATCATATTGTCTATTTGCATATTGTTAATTGCTGTGTTAAGTAAGTTGATACTAAGAGAATTGAGAGATGTCATTACTGTAAGTACAAACTAAAGTAAAAGAGAGAGATCTTGGATGCAAGTGGTATCAGAGCCAGACCTTGATGCAAGGAGACCAGTGAGATAATAGTTGCCATGAAAACTTTGAATGCATGCTAAGGGATAGAGAACACCGTTGGAATATTTACTGCAATTTGTATGGCAAATACAAGTAAGTTTCTGCACAAGAACCTGTTTTGCTTTTTATTGTTGACAGAAGATGGCAAATTGTATTGTTCAGTAGGAAAGTTTATGCTTGTTGAGTGATCGTTGGAATCCAAGAAACTGAAAGAGTGGTCGTTGATAGAGGGTAGTAAGCCAAAGATAGGCGTTGTAAATCCCGATTGAGATCCGACCAGTAGTGAGACTAAGTTTCTGTTAAAATGGACCCATCGATGGACAATACTGCTCACACCCGCCTAGACTGTCAGCAGTCAGAATATGGAACAGTTTCTCTTGCAGAGCGACGCTCATCCTTCACTGCAGAATGTAGTACATCAGATTCTACTATAATCCATATAGATGAATGTAATCCCTCCGCTGATTGGCAATTACCGAAAATCCTTCCTCAAGATGTCTATAAATTAAAATTTTGGGAATATCTTGCAGCAACTCATCTTAAAGTTTCCTCAGTAGACATAGCTTTCACTGATTCTGATGACCCAGTTCACATCAATCTACTCGACAGAGCTCAAATTTACTGGGCAAAGAAAGCTGGTTTTAAGTATGCACATTTGGGTGCTATCCGGTTAGGTCTTAGTCCTTTAGTTAGACCTTATTTAAATGTTTCCTCTTTGTGTGTCGCTGTCGATACTCGTCATAAACATTTTGCTAATGCTATAATTGGGGGATTCTCCGCCCCTCTTCATGATGGTCCCGCATTCGGAACCATATTTCCAAAGTATAGTGTCAGTCTAGATGATCCCCACATCTATGACCTCCTCAAAGCCTATATCCTTCCTCACAGATTTGAGATGATGCATGGTTCCCGCATTATCCAGTTAAAAGCCGCTGTCTGTGTTCATTTTGGCAACGACACCCTTCCACCTCTCCGTACCCATGTCAATCAGAGTTCGCATTTGCTCAGCATGGTGGAACGTGATAGGTCACAAAAAGCACAACCTGTTTTATTCGATTGGACCGGCATAAAATATCCCCAGCAATGGGAAATCAAGTATGATGAGCTCAAAAATGCCGAAGCCTTGAAAACCTCTCTGACAAACCAACCTATCAGATTTGACAGACAGTCCAGTTCCTTTAAAATCCCGAATGTTACTCCTTTTCCTCATTTCTCTCTTCCTCTAAACAGATCTTCTTCAGTCTCCTCTTCTATTGAAAGAAGATTATCCCCTACTCCATCGACAGAAGAAAGAAAACCCAATGAGTCTTTTACAGGCCTGCATGACACAGAACACCGAGGTCAGCACTCTAACTGTCCAGCCTGTAGGAAAACTTTGTAGCGCATCCATCATCATAGAAATAGTCCTCACCTTGGTATGTTTATCCTACCAAGAGAAAAGGATGCTTTTGAAGTAGAAGTTCAAGGTCGGAAATCCTTCTTCCCAGGAAGGAATGTTCCCTCTACCCCATTTCGCAAGTACACTCCTGATGGTTCAAAGAAACAAGAATTCTTACCCTGTAAATCATCCGGAACAGAAGACACCGTCTCTGATGAGGTAAAACTCATGAACTGGGGAAATAAGCAGCTTTCTCTGACTGCAACAAACCTTGATAACATAGCTCAAGATATCCTGCAAATCAAAGCTACTGTGTTAGAAGAAAAAGAAAGGATATCCATGGTAGAAACAAAGCTTGAGCTAGTAAACCATTTACTAGCCGATTCAGAAGAAATTAAACAAGCTGTTTCTAAAGCTGCAGAGAAAACAGAGCTTAGGCTACAGAAAATTGATGAAATGATTTCTATTACTACAAGCCTAAGATCAAAGACTCCCAAACCAAGCCCTGCTGTTATAGCTCTGGCTACCCAAGGATACAAGAGAAAAGATTCTGCAAAATCTTTAGAAAGAAGTTTATCCTTTGGAATGCTTGGTATGGATGGAGAAAAAGAAGACACAAGACCAGAATTTGATTATGGTCATTCAGAGAGACAGTTCAGAACTGTCGAGAGATATTTGTCTATTTTTAAGACTTTCAAGCCTGCACTCTCGCCTACTTATCTGAATATGATGACTAGTTTCCAGTCTAGAGCAGATTCGTCTAAAACAAGAACCCCAAAGCAAGAGCGTGATGAATATATGACTCCAGCATCACAAGCCCCTAGAATTCCTTTTGCTTTCAGCACAAATTCTTATAATAATATCATCTCTCAAATGCCTGAGCAACCTGTGCTCAATATTGATTGTCAGCCCAGAGAAGTTATCCATGATGCCTTAAATCTCCTTTTTCATTGGACATTGGCTAAGAAAGCTCAAGACCCTACTGTCACAGGACAACACCTTGAAACTCTCATTGTTGCAGGATTATCAGGTCAGGCCAATGAATGGCGGCGCTATATTTCTCAAAGAGCAAGAGATGAGATTATGAATGCTGATGATGCCGACCAACGGCTGTTGAGAGATCTTGGTAAGCAATTTCATGGAGGAGATGATGAAAGTGATGCCGATCATTTAGCTTCCTTATACATGTCTTCTAGATTGTGCAATCTGTCCCAAGCAGAAGAATACTTTTGCTATATGCAAAGGTTACTTATCCGTGCTGGTAAAGCTAATGATCCAGCATATCTTAAACATTACCTGCGTAGTTACCCAGGTCATGTCCCCGATGCTGTCGAAAAGGCTATGAAAGATAAAAATATAAATTATCAGCATCTGTTCCTTTCCCAACTTCATCATCATATCATAGAGACATGGCAAGAACATTGCTTGGCTAAAAGAGTGGATAAAGATTTTAAGAGGCATCAAGACATGTTTACCCCTTCCTTCTGTAAAAATGTTGCAAATCTTCCAAATTGGGGTTGTGGCGATCATAATCATGGTCATTTGCATGGTGGATGTAAATGTAAACAGAAGAAGCCTCACAAGAAAGGTTTCTATAGCAGTATGCCCAGATATCATTATCTAGACAAACCTCTGCAGTATAAGAAAAGGCAGAAATACCGCAAGCACTTTAGCCCTCCAGCTAAAGCAACAAGAAAGTTTATTAAGAAACGCAGAAAACCTGCAGACAAAGAATCTTGTTTTCTGTGTGGCTCTAAAGGCCATTGGGAAAACAAGTGCCCCAAGAAGAATTCCAAGCCTCGGCTTGCATCCTTCTGTGATTCCATCCAACCTGAATGGTGGGATCCTGCTCTTGAGGGTGAGCAACCCTCTGGTGACTTTTTGTATATCCCTTCCTTGTCTTCAGATGATTCAGACTCTGAAGATAATCCTGTTTTACACAAATTTGATCCCTCTTCGGATTCTGCTTCTTCCTCTTCTTCCTCTTCCTCCGAAGATATCCCAAATTTGGGGGGGTTTGAGCCTTACTGTAAGTACAAACTAAAGTAAAAGAGAGAGATCCTGGATGCAAGGGGTGGTCTGTGCCTGGTTCTCTTTGGTTCAGTTTGTTTCCGGTTCTGGTCCTGGTTCTGTGTTAGTGGTTTCTTGCTCTCTCTTTTTCTGTCAGGTCTCTTGTTAATTTGATTTGAAGAAGATGGCTGCAGTAGATGTTGAGTTCCGATGCTTCGTCGGAGGTCTTGCATGGTCTACCGATGACAGAAGCCTGCAGGAGGCTTTCAGTCCTTACGGTGAGGTCGTAGAATCTCATATTATTAGTGACCGGGAAACCAACAGATCCCGAGGATTTGGCTTCGTGACCTTCAATGACGAGCAATCAATGAGAGATGCCATCGATGCAATGAATGGCAAGATGCTTGACGAGAGGAGCATCACCGTTAATCCGGCCCAGTCCAGAGGAAACGACGGTTATGGAGGTGGCGGTGGTTCTTGTTATGGTGGCGGTGGCTCTGAGGGTGGTAGTTGGAGAAGATAGATTAATTGGGTTTTTGGTTAGGGTTTACTTCTGTCTACAAGTGGTATCAGAGCTAGACCTTGATGCAAGGAGACCAGTGAGATAATAGTTGCCGTGAAAAATTTGAATGCATGCTAAGGGATAGAGAACACAGTTGGAATCTTTACTGCAATTTGTATAGCAAATACAAGTAAGTTTCTGCACCAGAACCTGTTTTGATTTTTATTTTTGACAAAAGATGGAAAATTGTATTGTTCAGTAGGCAAGTTTATGCTTGTTGAGTGATCGTTGGAATCCAAGAAACTGAAAGAGTGGTCCTTGATAGAGGGTAGTAAGCCAAAGATAGGCGTTGTAAATCCCGATTGAGATCCGACCAGTAGTGAGACTAAGTTTTTGTTAAAATGGACCCATCGATGGACAGTACTGCTCACACCCGCCTANGTAAGCCAAAGATAGGCGTTGTAAATCCCGATTGAGATCCGACCAGTAGTGAGACTAAGTTTTTGTTAAAATGGACCCATCGATGGACAGTACTGCTCACCCCCGCCTAGACTGTCAGCAGTCAGAAGATGGAATAGTTTCTCTTGCAGAGCGACGCTCATCCTTCACTGCAGAATGTAGTACATC
Organism: Pseudotsuga menziesii; assembly: GCA_001517045.1. NCBI lineage: Eukaryota > Viridiplantae > Streptophyta > Pinopsida > Pinales > Pinaceae > Pseudotsuga > Pseudotsuga menziesii. The sequence goes on along the minus strand of LPNX010489523.1, from coordinate 268,259 downwards.
AGATTCTACTATAATCCATATAGATGTATGTAATCCCTCCGTTGATTGGCAATTACCGAAAATCCTTCCTCAAGATGTCTATAAATTAAAATTTTGGGAATATCTTGCAGCAACTCATCTTAAAGTTTCCTCAGTAGACATAGATTTCACTGATTCTGATGACCCAGTTCACATCAATTTACTCGACAGAGCTCAAATTGACTGGGCAAAGAAAGCTAGTTTTAAGTATGCACATTTGGGTGCTATCCGGTTAGGTCTTAGTCCTTTAGTTAGACCTTATTTAAATGTTTCCTCTTTGTGTGTCGCTGTCGACACTCGTCATAAACATTTTGCTAATGCTGTAATTGGGGGATTCTCCGCCCCTCTTCATGATGGTCCTGCATTCGGAACCATATTTCCAAAGTATAGTGTCAGTCTAGATGATCCCCACATTTATGACCTCCTCAGAGCCTATATCCTTCCTCACGGATTTGAGATGATGCATGGTTCCTGCATTATCCAGTTAAAATCCACTGTCTGTGTTCATTTTGGCAACGACACCCTTCCACCTCTCCGTACCCATGTCAATCAGAGTTCGCATTTGCTCAGCGTGGTGGAACGCGATAGGTCACAAAAAGCACAACCTGTTTTATTCAATTGGACCAGCATAAAATATCCCCAACAATGGGAAATCAAGTATGATGAGCTCAGAAATGCCAAAGCCCTGAAAACCTCTCTGACAAACCAACCTATCAGATTTGACAGACAGTCCAGTTCCTTTAAAATCCCGAATGTTACTCCTTTTCCTCATTTCTCTCTTCCTCTAAACAGATCTTCTTCAGTCTCCTCTTCTATTGAAAGAAGATTATCTCCTACTCCATCGACAGAAGAAAGAAAACCCAATGAGTCTTCTACAGGCCTGCATGACACAGAACATCGAGGTCAGCACTCTAACTGTCCAGCCTGTAGGAAAACTTTGCAGCGCATCCATCATCATAGAAATACTCCTCGCCTTGGTATGTTTAGCCTACCAAGAGAAAAGGATGCTTTGAAGCAGAAGTTCAAGGTCGAAAATCCTTCTTCCTAGGAAGGAATCTTCCCTCAACCCCATTTCGCCAGTACACTCGTGATGGTTCAAAGAAACAAGAATTCTTACCCTGTAAATCATCCAGACCAGAAGACACCATCTCTGATGAGGTAAAACTCATGAACTGGGGAAATAAGCAGCTTTCTCTGACTGCAACAAACCTTGATAACATAGTTCAAGATATCCTGCAAATCAAAGCTACTGTGTTAGAAGAAAAAGAAAGGATATCCATGGTAGAAACAAAGCTTGAGCTAGTAAACCATTTACTAGCCGACTCAGAAGAAATTAAACAAGCTGTTTCTAAAGCTATAGAGAAAACAGAGCTTAGGCTACAGAAAATTGATGAAATGATTTCTATTACTACAAGCCTAAGATCAAAGACTCCCAAACCAAGCCCTGCTGTTATAGCTCTGGCTACCCAAGGATACAAGAGAAAAGATTCTGCAAAATCTTTAGAAAGAAGTTTATCCTTTGGAATGCTTGGTATGGATGGAGAAAAAGAAGACACAAAACCAGAATTTGATTATGGTCATTCAAAGAGACAGTTCAGAACTGTCCAGAGATATTTGTCTGTTTTTAAGACTTTCAAGCCTGCACTCTCACCTACTTATCTAAATATGATGACTAGTTTCCAGTCTAGAGCAGAGTCGTCTGAAATAAGAACTCCAAAGCAAGAGCGTGATGAATATATGACTCCATCATCACAAGCCCCTAGAATTCCTTCTGCTTTCAGCACAAATTCTTATAATAATATCATCTCTCAAATGCCTGAGCAACCTGTGCTCAATATTGATTGTCAGCCCAGAGAAGTTATCCATGATGCCTTAAATCGCCTTTTTCCTTGGACATTGGCTAAGAAAGCTCAAGACCCTATTGTCACAGGACAACACCTTGCAACTCTCATTGTTGTAGGATTATCAGGTCTCGCCAATGAATGGTGGCGTTGGATTTCTCAAAGAGCCAGAGATGAGATTATGAATGCTGATGATGCCGACCAACAACTGTTGAGAGCTCTTGGTAAGCAATTTCATGGAGGAGATGATGAAAGTGATGCCAATCATTTATCTTCCTTATACATGTCTGCCAGATTGTGCAATCTGTCCCAAGCAGAAGAATACTTTTGCTATATGCAAAGGTTACTTATATGTGCTGGTAAAGCCAATGATCCAGCATATCTTAAACATTACCTGCGTAGTTACCCAGGTCATGTCCCCAATGCTGTCGAAAAGGCTATGAAAGACAAAAATATAAATTATCAGCATCTGTCCCTTGCCCAAATTCATCATCATATCATAGAGACATGGCAAGAACATTGCTTGGCTAAAAGAGTGGATAAAGATTTTAAGAGGCATCAAGACATGTTTACCCCTTCCTTCTGTAAAAATGTTGCAAATCTTCCAGATTGGGGTTGTGGCGATCATAATCGTGGTCATTTGCATGGTGGATGCAAATGTAAATAGAAGAAGCCTCACAATAAAGGTTTCTATAGCAGTATGCCCAGATATCATTATCTAGACAAACCTCTGCAGTATAACAAAAGGTAGAAATACCGCAAGCACTTTAGCCCTCCAGCTAAAGCAAGAAGAAAGTTTATTAAGAAACGCAGAAAACCTGCAGACAAAGAATCTTGTTTTCTATGTGGCTCTAAAGGCCATTGGGAAAACAAGTGCCCCAAGAAGAAGTCCACGCCTCGGCTTGCAGCCTTCTGTGATTCCATCCAACCTGAATGGTGGGATCCTGCTCCTGAGGGTGAGCAACCCTCTGGTGACTTTTTGTATATCCCTTCCTCGCCTTTAGATGATTCAGACTCTGAAGATAATCCTGTTTTACACAAATTTGATCCCTCTTCGGATTCTGCTTCTTCCTCTTCTTCCTCTTCCTCCGAAGATGTCCCAAATTTGGGGGGGTTTGAGCCTCCTGATTTTGATTTCTCTTTATATATGCTTTCATTCAAACAGCAGCAATCTATAGAAAAGAAGCTAGCAGCTATTGAGTTAGCCCTCTTAGAAACATAACCTTATCAGTATCATATCAGAGAACAACTGAGAGAAGAACAAGCACTCTTGCTGAGCCAGTTGTAGCAAGATAAAGGCAAAGGAAAACAAAATCTATCGGAATCTCCAGCTCCAGAAATCCAGATATATAAGCCTGCATAATTATATAAAGAATACCCAAAGAAGCACACTAAAAGGCAAGGCTACAGAAACGATATCAGAGCACAACTAAAAGCACTAATCAAAGAAAAGCAGAATGAAGTCAAGAAATTATGCACAGAGATCAGTGAGCTCAAAGATCATGTCAAGATCCTTAATGCTGAACTAGAGCAATCTTCAGATGAAGAAGTAAGAAAGTTCTGCGAAACAACCATTGAAGAAGAATCTGAAGAACAAGCAGCACATGAAGTTTTGGATACTAATCCAAATCTCTATTTAATGTCAGGACCAAAACTATATATTGAAGTTCAGTTCAATCTTGGAGAATTTAGGCCTTACAAATTAAGCTGTATGCTAGATTCAGGTTGTCAGGTAAATCTGGCAAAAGGATCAGCCTTACCACACTACTATTGGGAACCTGCTTCTCGATGAGGTGTTGCAATTCAAGGTACCTCAGTCCCTATAAATGCCAAGGCTGATATTGTCCCTCTTCTGCTAGGTAAAGCTCAGAGAAAATTAACATTCTATCATAGGGATGAGCTTAGTGATGATTTTCTGCTTGGATCTGACTTTCTGCATAGAGTCGGTCCTTATTATTTTGACCACCAGAAGATGACTTTTACTTGTCATGTAAATAAGAGGAAAGTCACTCTTCCATTATCTTTCCATGCTAATAAGAGATGCAAAGAAATAGAAGGTGATCCTGGCCAAGACTAGTATACACCCAGGTTAGCTAAGATGGAAAGATCCATAGCTTACTCAGACGTCCATGGTGAAAAACTATTAAAAGATATTTCTGAGAAGCTGGTAAAAGAATGTTTCTCAGAAAGTCCAAATGACTTTTGGACAAGAGAAAAATACTTCATGTCCCTTCCTTATGATCCACTCCAGAAGATCAGGCCTATGAAAGCCTCAGCTAGGATCATGACTCCCTCAGAAAGAGACTTCTGTGCAAAAGAAGTTGCAGATATTATGAAGAAAGGTCTCATTGAACCTTCCAAGGGTCCGTGGGCATGTCGTGCTTTTGTCGTAAATAAGCACTCTGAGCAAAAGAGAGGTAATCCTAGACTTGTGGTTAATTACAAGCCGCTAAATGCAGCTCTACAGAAAGTTAGGTACCCTCTTCCCGACAAGGCAAGCCTGCTGCAGAGAATTGCAAGTTGTACTATCTTTAGTAAGTTTGATTTAAAGTCAGGATTTTATCAAATAGGAATCTGTGCAAAAGATAGATTTAAAACAGCTTTCACAGTGCCTCATGGCCAGTACCAGTGGAAGGTACTACCGTTTGGAATTAACAATGCTCCATCCGAATTCCAGAAAAGAATGGAAGACATCTTCCGTGATTTTCAATCGGCACTAGTATTCATAGAAGACATTATGATCTATTCTCACAGTTTGCAGGAACATTTGAAGCACCTGCAAAAGTTCTATGAATTGGTTTTCCGACATAGGTTAGTTCTATTAGAATCAAAGATGGAAATTGGAAAAACAGAGATTGAGTTCTTAGGACTCAAGATCCAAAAAGGTACAGTGGTGTTGCAGAAACATGTTCTCCAGTGTTTCTCCAAGTTTCCTGATCAAATACAGGATAAGACCCAGCTTCAAAGATTTCTAGGATCTTTGAATTACATCAGGCCGTTTTACAAAGGACAGGTTGCAGACATTGTTATACTTCAACAAAGATTAAAGAAGCATCCACCACAATGGTCTGCCGCCATGACAGAAGCAGTGAAAAGGATTAAAGAAAAGGTTTTACAGCTACCATCTCTGTCACTGCCAACCGGAAAAGGAAGCCTGATAATAGAGACAGACGCCTCTTCTCATGCATGGGGAGGAGTGTTGATTGAAGCCCTGGACAAAAGAGAATTCATCTGTGGATATGGATCTGGTTCTTTCAAGAATGCTGAATTAAATTATCCATCAAGCCACAAAGAGATACTTGCTGTCAAGAAGACAGTAATGCATTTTATTCTGTTCCTAAAACCTGTTAAATTCATTATTAGGACATATTTAAAGATAATGCCTGGCATGCTTAAAAATGAAAATGTAATGGCTGAGAATAATAGTCGTATTCTTAAATGGTTTATTTGGCTGTCAAATTTTGATTATGAAATAGTTTATAAACCAGGATACTTAAACTGTTTGGCTGATATGCTAACTAGAGAATCAGCGCAAGATCCGCCAGCATTGAATATGTTCACACCAGGAGCATCTAGTTCCAGTCACTATGAGCCTGAATCAGAAAAGAAAGATAAAGGAAAAGCTCCAGCTACCCATGAAGAATTATTGCAGAAAGAAGGACTCTTCATTCTTCCATGGGATGGCTCTCTACCCAAAGATGTCAGAATCCAAACCCTCGAGTATGCTTCTACTGATGAAGCTAAAAGATTCCTGCAGCTGACAATGATAAAAAACATCCAGTCTTCTCCTTTAAAGCTGGACATATTAGAAATATGGGAGAAGGAAGCATTTTTCAGCTTCGCAGAAGCTACAGCTAAGCTCTGTGATTGCAGAGAAGTCTGGGCAGACTTAGAAGACAATGAACAACTGTGGTATATTGATATCGGTCATGGCCACCTTACCTGGACTTCATACAACCTTATTTTGCAGAGTTGCAGAGAAAATGGTAAGGTCATCATATGTGCAGACCCTGCTAACCTCAGAGGAAATACTACCTGGTCTGGTTGGACCGATGTTCTACTTGATAAATTATGTCCCAGAAATGACTGGGAGAATAGGCGCGCTAATTTCATCTTACATCTGAAAGCTGACTTGGAGGTAGTAGATGAAAATGAGCAATGGTTTAAATTTTTATTACATTTTGAAGGTGGGAGTTATAAACCTTTGGAGCATAGACTCTATGTAAAACAAAAAGTGATCAAAAGAACCCTTGAAGGTTCTGAAATAGAGTCCAGAGTCACTATTAGAGATATTTCTCTAGACTTTAAAGTTGAATCTAAATTTAGGGGAGAATTTTTTGTGAACCAAATTCCCTGTTCCAAGGTTCGGACGTGGAACGCTATTTCAGTCCCTTTTTATACCCTCCAGCTACGTCGGAAGCTTCACTGCCGCCTGAAGATTCTCAGGAATATGCGTCATCAGATGATGATGACATTTGGGAATATTTACAAGGCTGAGACCCTTATGACTGAAAGCATGGTGGGCCTTTTGAAGACTGAGTGGGCCAGTTTTGCCCCACACTGTTTCCGCCGTGGGTCGGATTAAGACTCCACATTTGTAAAAAGTAGATTCCTAGATACTGTCGTGGGCCATTATAGCTCCACTGTGTTTTCTTGTCGGAGTCTGTCAGTTAAAGAAATGATTCCGGGTCCCCGTAATGCCTCAGGCTAATTAAGGGACGAGATAACGACAAGGGTTGTCCCCACTTGTCGCCCCGGTTGATTCCTCTTTAACCTTCGTCTGTCAGTCATGGTAACCGGATCTCCTTTTTGACTGGTTGGTGCCAGTTTTTGTTCACCGGTTCACCTTCTAAGATTTGTATAAATAAGACCTCTCGGGCTCATTTGAGGGACGGAGAGTTTGGGAAGTAAGTCTAGTGAGTCGTGTATTGAGCAAGTAGTCCGCTCTGCACTTTAGTCTTGAGTCTGTAATTCGAGGATTATGCTCTGCGTCTTGGGTTCGTCCTACAAGATTGCATTAGAAACTCATGTTTGATAGAGTCTGTAAAGAGTCTGTAACAAAGCAAAGTATGCTCTGCAAGTTGGCTCTTAAGCTATAACATTGCAACAGAAATGCTCTGGTATTATTTAAGTTTGAGTCTGTTACTCAAAATGTATGCTCTGCAAGTTGGCTCTTGAGCTATAACATTGCAACAAAAGTTTTTATAAGTGTTAGTATTGTAAAGCAGTGACGACCTTCGCTGTCCGAAGGAAATCTGCAAGTTTGTAATGTATATCTTGACTGTAATAACAATCATATTGTCTATTTGCATATTGTTAATTGTTGTGTTAAGTAAGTTGATACTGAGAAAATTGAGAGATGTCATTACTGTAAGTACAAACTAAAGTAAAAGAGAGAGATCCTGGATGCAAGTGGTACGTTTTGATGCGTACAGGAATTTGGCAGCCGCAGAGAAGACCAAGGAGTTGTAGTAAGGTCTTTTGAAGTCTATCTTTTATCTCAGGACTTGAATTACACAGTGGAAGGAAGTTATAATGTTTAAGACATCCAGATATACAATGTTCTGGATTTGCAGAGAAACAACCTTATTTTTCTCTGGTTTAGGCATGAAGCACAATAATCCATAGTAAAGCATCATATCTCTACACTAACTAAAGACACCTTACAGAAGTAACATAGTAGTTTTGAAGACCATTGCGTATCCAAAAGCAAGGATTTACTGGAATATACATGATGGAAATGACATCAAAGGATTGTTGAAAAGGACAGAGATGGTTAGATTGATGACTATAATAGAGATAGATAAACGATGAGGATGAAATTATTGACAAGACAGAGATAATAAGATTGATGATTAACAAACTTGGCAAATTGACAAGTACAATATATTATTGGTGACATGATGAGGACGATAGGGTTGATGTAATTGTGGATAGAATTATGATGATGTGCTTGAAAGAAGGTTGTTTGATGACAGTTGATGACATGGTTGTATTGATTTACAGATAGTGAATAGTGAAAAGTAATAAGGCAGAAATCTCTTTGTAATTGCAAGCTAGGTCTTGTAACCCCATTTATCAGTTGGACCTGAGAAATAACCAAGCTGGGGCTTGGAATAGGAGTTGGTGCTCTTGAATCAGTTGAAGCTGATGCAAACCCCGGTTGTGTTCATCCAATGTATGAAATACCAAATTAGATATAATAAAGTTTACAAACATTATATTATGATGTGCCTCTCTTAAAATTTGATCATGTGTTGATTGATTGTTGATGTTTATGCATTTGATATTAAGCAATTGATGATACTCGTTTAAGTTTTGAAAAGTGAAATTAGAATAAGTGGGGGCACATTGATTAACCCCCCCCCCCTCTCATTGTGTTGGTGTGTCTAACAATTTGTATCAAAGCGAGCCTTCTTAATAAGCCTAGCAAGCTTGAAGGGATCCATAGATACAAGTGGAAGAAAGGTCATGGAGGTTTATTCAGAAGATGGAGTTCCATTGCTTAATGGATCAAATTATGAGTCTTGGAGAATTATAATGAAGTTTTAAATACATGTATAGGGATATGATATTTGGAAATTAGTTGAAGGAGCAGAAGCTAAGAAGCCACATGAAAGCAATGAAAAGGCGCTGAGCATAATCATGATGGGCTTGTCTCAATCAGAGAAAGAAAGACACAATCTTTGAAATTTCACTTCAGCCAAATATCTTTGGATCACACTGGAAGGTGAGCACAAAAGCAATGCTCAAGACATTGACAAAGAAAATGAATTCAAGGCATATTTAGATGAAAAAATAAGAGAAGGAGGCACAAGGTTCAAATACAAGTGAAGGTAAGAACTCTTCTATTAGCAATCTTTCTGAATGTGATGATATTAAAACTTTTTTTACAGAATATGAGGAAGAAATCTTGTTGAAATCCAAAGAGGAATTTGCATGCACTCTATTATATAGGGAGTTCAAATCCAATTCAATGCTTAGAGAGAATATTAGGGGAGCATTTGAAAAATACCAAAAGGAGTCAAAGGACTTGTTAATGAAGTTAAAAATCAAGAAAAAAGACTTGCAAGATAAGCTGGAAGATCAAAATGATGAAATCAAGGGATTGAAGATTGGATTAGCAAAAGAGCAAGAAGATATTGGTATATATCCTAAATAACTTGAAGAAGCAAGATGGGGTAATACCGATCTAAAAATCTAGTTGGAGGAAGCTAAAAGAAGAGAAGAAGTATTGAAGAACCACTTGGATGAAAAGGAGAATACTTGTGAGCACCTAGAAATGGAAGTGGTTGGACTCAAGAAGAAGTTTGAAAAATCAAATGTACATGTGAAGTTCACAAATAGTTCAACCATATTGGATGAGATTTTGGATTGTCAAAGACCCAAAATTGACAAATCCGGTCTTGGCTGCAACAAAGCAAAGGAAAAATCAGAGGTTGGAACATGGTCTCTTGAGACTCCCAAAGCAAGCTCCTCAATGACCAAAGATGAAAGTGAAGCTCCTCCTCGGGTACCTGCACCAGACAACAAAACTTTTGAAAGATCAAGTATGCATCAAGAAGCTAGGCCCAGTTTTCAAAGTAGGCTAAGAAGAGAAATATCTCCAAGTTGGAACCAAAGTCCCAGGTATGAAAATATATTTAATGGCTATTGTTTTTCTTGTTCTAACTTTGGTCACAAAGCGATGGATTGTGCATATGGGGGAATGCGCATCAAAAGAAAAAATGTCAAGGTTAGATTCTGGACATGTGACCAAATTGGACACATTGCTGTAAACTGCCACACCATGAGATGCTTCATGTAATACTCCAAAATTTCATAAAAAATTAAAAATTTTCTTGTTACCATTAATGTTTAAAAACATCAATGACGTGGGTAACTTCACCACTAACAGTTATAATTTTAAGAGTCTAATTTAGAAACTAAAAACCAATTCCTTTATTAATTTCTGTAACTGCATACCTCACTATCTGCTTTCATAATTAAGTATTAAAGATTGATTTAGCAGGTGATGATTTGAAGTAATATGAGCTAAAACAACTATTTGTTTACTATGTACAAAAGTTTATTTTTCTATTTTAGACATGAAGGAACTTCAGTTCATGTCCGAGGCTTACTTAGCTTTTTATCTAATGCAGTTAAGTGATACTTCTTGTACAGGTCTTTTTACAAGTAAGACGTTTTGTTCTCCAGTTTCAGGATCGAGATGAAGGATCTCAACCAACATAAGTAAAATGATATAATATTTTTAGTTTGGATCTTTGAGAAAAAGAAGGCACCATCAAACCCGTATCTTTTCCAAGTATTGAGAAATTGTTAAGTTGTTACTCAACATTGAGGTCTAAGTCGTTGTCTTTTTATACTTGGTTTAAGGACCTAAATTTTTCCTGTATATATTACTACTGATTTATTTATTTATAAGAATAAGTACTTGGAAACCTAAGCACATCATAGAATAGATGTTTTCTACTTAGCTGTGACTATAACTTGTACATCATATTTTTATCCAATTGTTGTTATATTAAGTCCTACATACAACTCTAGAGAAAGATAAGTTTTTCAAACTAGATTTTACAATACCTTGATACTTGTTACCAAGGTAATTTATGTGAACCTGTATTGATGTATAATTATAAGCAATTGTTACATAAGTTTAGGTATAAAAGAAATGACATTTATATACAATTCTAACAGTTTCATGCATAATATAGTTTTACTAACTACCTTGGTTTTTACCAAATGAAAGTGCCCATAAATACATTATATGGTTGTAGGTGAAGTATGATTTCTTTGTTTTTAAAGGGAGGGAAGTTCATTACCTAGAGAAAAAGTATAAACTCAAAACCCTTGTATGTGTTAACAATAATTATATTATCTTTATTTTATAGGTAAAGATCCTATCTAAACAAAAATTAAAACTAATAATACCTCCATCATATATACTAAGGCATCTTATATTAAAATAAAAACTAAAGCTTATATAATTTTCAAAGAAGATTATAACATAGGTTATATGACCTGTTTGCAGGCTTTATCCCAACTCTCAATACTATAGAGAATAAACCCACAAAATTTGAATGGAAGTGGAATCCACATGGGGTTTGGTTAGTGGATAGGGTTTTGACAAAGGTAAACCCTACTACAAAAGTCTCCAAAACCCTAAATTTTTGCATTGTTTTCCTTATACTTCATTGCTGTTAAAGGTGCCGCCAGGCTCATGGCCTCATGGCCATTGATGCCATTGTTTCGCCTCTGCGTGTGATGGCCTTCGATGCCAAATCTAGCTCCATGTGTTTTACCAACTGTAAACTCTGTCTTAAATAGCAGTGTGGTCTCGATTTCTAGCTCACAACTTACTTGTCGTTTTTCACTGACAACAAGGAGGAATTGTGTTTCCTCGTGGCTTCTGTCTCTCCAGGTAAACTCGTTTTTATCCTTTTGCATTTTACCATAAGCTTGTTTCTATTACTAAGTTTTCTTTTGAATAAAATATTAACATTTCTCCATTTTAATGTGCAGGTTTTTCTATAGGTGGAGTCTCACGACTGTGGGCTGGAAGACTTCGAGCAGAGAGGGGTTCCATGTTCCTTCAGAAACCTGGTAAGCCTCGATTTCATGCTTGAGGTTTCCTTCTATGAGTGTGTGGGGGGTTTGGATGAGTACTGTTTTACCAAGACTGAGATTCTTTTGTCGTAGCTTCGTTTTGAACCATGTTGTGGTTGTGAAGGCCGTATGGTCGTAGACTGTTTTGCAGAAATACTTGCAAATTCCATTTGGCCATAACTTTGTTTAGTTGAATTTTACTTATGCTTTAAATAGGGTTTGAAATATTTTATATTTTGATTAAGCTCTAAAATCTTTACTGTGTTGGAAGCCATGTGTTTGGCAACGAGCAGTGGTTGAAAGGAATCATTGGCAGACTTGGACTATGGGGTTTTTCGGTGTTGTACATTTCAGTTTGTATAAGTTTTATATTAATGAAATTGAAATACCTTACCACTAAATACCTATGTCTGAAGAATGGATTGATAAATAAATATAATGGAAAAGCTTTGCTGCTCTTTAAGTCCATAATTTTCGATTTTATTTAGAATGAGGATATTATGTAGGAAATTAATATAAAAACTAGTTCTGAATCTTTCTGTTAATATTAAGATTAGTTTAGGAAAATAATTAAAGAGAAAAAAGGGTTTGATACTACAACCCGAGCTCGACTGTGTAATTGGATTTGGAATATTTAATTTGTTTATTTATTTCATTTTAGTTTATATTTGATAAAAAGTTTAATACTGTTTCTGTGTAAATTTTATTTAATATAGGGTTATTATGATAAAGATATTTAATTGCAAAATGAAGAATTTGATAAATAAGAATATTGTACTAGAGTACTACCTTCTTGAAGGTGTAGAAAAATATAGTCAGGTATTTTATCTATCAGTAAATTTACATTAACCCTAAATTATTTATTTTAATACATAACTAAAACATAACTTATAAATCCTAGATAAAGATTTAACTAACTAACAAATAGTCATATAATTGCATCAAATCCTAAATTTATATATTCCAGATTTCCATACTTGCATAGAGAAATTAGAAATAACATGTAGAACCTAGTAATATAGCAAAGGAGACAACAACTTAAGGAGCCCGTTCCTCCCAACCAACTCCTGAAGACTGATGATATGTAATTCTTAGGACCCCCGAGCCTATCTACTGGTCCATCTGGTTGAAAGCATTGGGTGAGAGAATAGGTTTAGAACCCTGTGCAACTCCACAGAGTAATTAATAGTAACATTTTTTCCTGTAGTAGTAAGAACTCAGTTCAAAACAGCTGCACTAGTTCAATAAATCAACACTTTCCACTCCAACACTTCATTCTGTCCCCTCGATCGAATTTTCTTGTGCACCAATTTCGATCAGAAATTCACAAGTAAAGAATGAGCAGCCTCAACTGAATTCAATGGGTAGTTTTATCAGCATACCTAGGTCTTCTGGGTTAGTTTTTCACTTAATGAGCTACTTGCTCTTGTTCCACTGTTCTTGGGGAACATGACCAAAAAATAGGGAAGTTGCCTCCTACAACAACTAGGAGTAGTTTGAGGATGCTGCCAAGTGTCAATTTGCTCTCAAACTAGCCTATTCCACCAAGTGGTCAATAAAACACTCATTTAACAGCCTCCTTAAGTTGTTGTCTCATATTTCATTTATTTAATTAATAAAATATTAAGCAATTAAATGCAATTATCCTTGACCCCACTTGGTCATTAAATACAAACTTTATAATAAAATTAAAACACAATGTCTCCTAAAACATAAAATGGTTTTGAAATTTGGGGTATGTGACATACACACCCCCTTAAATATAACATCGTCCTCGATGTTATTTTATTCATCATCCTTAGAGTTGCCCTGGAACAGAAATGGATATGTTGCCCGCATATGGCTCTCAAATTCCCAGGTGGCTTCTTCAGGACTAAGGTGCTTACATTGCACATTCGCTTGCCCAATGGTGCGATTCCGAAGCAAGATCTCCCTCCTTTCGAGGATACAATCCGGTTCCACCAGAAAATCTCCTTCGTGTTCCACCTGCACATCATTCCAATTTATAACATGAGTAGCATCATGTACATATTTTTTTAATACAGAGATATGAAAAACATTATGAACCTTTAAATTTGGTTGTAAAGCCAGTTGATATGCCACCTGTCCCATTCTGGACAGTATTTCAAAAGGCCCACAATATCGGGGTGCCAACTTAGCACAACTTCCTAACTTCAAGGAACTATTTTTAGGCCTTACCTTTATAAAAACATGTTCACCCACCCGGAACTCTTTCTGAGTTCGTTTAAGATTTGCTTGACTTTTATGTCTGTCTTGCGCAACTTTAAAGTTACCTTGCACCTGTTTACAATTAACTACATCTCCTTTAGTAGTTCAGGTCCTAGTACTAACCTGTCAACTAGGTTACTCCATGAGATGGGGGTATTGCACTTTCCGCCATATATAATTTCAAATGGGCCGTATCTTGCTGAATCTTGGTATTGATTGTTGTAAGGAAACTCTACCAAGTGTAAGTAATCTTCCCACTTACTTGGATGTTCCTAACATAAATTATGAGCATATCTTCCAATACTTGATTCACCCTTTCAGTATGTCCATCTATCTGGGGATGAAAAGATATACTGAAATTTAAAGTAGTATTCAAGCCTTTAAATAAATACTTCCAGAAATTTCCCGTAAACTTAGGGTCTCTGTCTGAAATTATAACTTTCGGTATCTCATGTAAACAAAATATTTGTTTCATGAATATATTAGCAATATTAGCAACCTTGTAGGTGGTTTTTACTGGTATAAAATGAGCTGTTTTACTGATTTTATCGATGACTACCATTATCGAATCATTCAGATTCAGATTTCTAGGTAGACTTGTAATAAAATCAAGATTGATTATTTCCCATTTCCAGCTAGGGATGGGTAATGGCTGTAGTAAACCGACTGGATGCTGGTGTTTAGTATTAACTTGTTGACATTCAAAACACTTGGAAATGTATTCTTCTAGTTCATTCTTCACGTTTGGCCAAAAATAATCCTTCTGTAACATGCTTATGGTCTTTTGATAACCATGATGCCCTGAGTAAGGAGTATTATGAATTTCATTTAAAATCAGCAGCTTAATTTTAGGTACATTAGGTATATACAGCCTATTTTTATAAAGTATTAATCCTTTTTCATTTAGACTATACACTATACTTAAAATTTCAGTTAAATTTTCTGCTACTTTAGCTTGTAATTTCTGATAATTTTCATCCAATTTTACTCCTTCCTCTAGCTATTCTTCTAAATCTGTTTTATAAGTGTTGATTGCTGCTACAAAATTTAGTCTTGCATTTCTACTTAGAGCATCAGCAACCTTATTTTATTTTCCCTTAATATGTGGGATCTCGAAATCGTACTCGCTAAGGAAAGCTAGCCACCTAGCTTGCCTTACATTTAAATTAGGTTGATCCAAAAAATATTTTAATCCCTTATTATCTGTCATTAACGTAAATTTTCTTCTGATTAAGTGATGGCGCCACATCTTCAAAGCATGTATGACAACAACCAACTCTAAATCGTAATTAGTGTAGTTTTTTCTCATGAATTTTAAGCTTCTTAGAATCGTATGCAATTACGTGTCCTTCTTGAGTTAAGACCCACCTAGACCATCGTTGCATGCGTTAGTGCATACGACAAATTCCTTATTAGGATCATGAATTCTTAAGATTGGTGCAGTAGTTAATAATTTTTTTAACTTCTTAAACCTTTCTTCACACTTTTGATTTCATTCAAATTTCTTCCCTTTCTTCTGTAAAGAAGTTATGGGATTTGTGATTCTTGAGAACCCCTCAATGAATCTTCAATAATAACCTATAATCCCCATGAATGATCACATGTCAGTCACGTCCTTTGGGACTGGCCATTCTTCAATTGATTTTATCTTTTCTGGATCAACTGAGATCCCCTCTTTAGTTACTACATGGCCTAAGTATTGTATCTTATCCTTAAAGAAATCACACTTACTAAATTTAGCATAAAACTTATGTTCCCTTAACTTTTGTAAAACAATTTTTCAGTGCTCTTCGTGTTCTTCTTTAGTCTTAGAATAAATTAGAATGTCATCAATGAAAACCATTACAAATTTATTGAGGTACTTATGCAATACATTATTCATTAAGCACATGAAGACAGTCGGGGAATTAGTGAGCCCAAATGGCATGAAAACAAACTCATAGTGACCATATCTGGTCGTAAAAGTTGTCTTCAAAATGTCTTCATCTTTGATATGGACTTGGTGATAACCAGATCGTAAATCAATTTTTGAAAATACAGTTGCTCCGCGTAGCTGATCAAATAGATCATCTATGTGGGGCAATAGATATCTATTTTTAATGGTCATTTTATTAAGTTGACGGTAGTCAATGCATAAGCGTAGAGTACCGTCATTCCTTTTAACGAAAATGACAGGTGTTCCCAAGGAGACACGCTTGGTCTTATATACTTTTTATCAATAAGTTCCTTTAACTGTGATTTTAATTCATTTAGTTCCAGTATATTCATCCGATAAGGGGCTTTTGAGCTGGGCACTGCACCAGGTACCAACTCAATAGTGAAGTCTAACTCCCTTTTCGGAGGTAGACCCGAAATTTCTTTCGAAAATACATCCGAATACCCCCTCAGGATTGGAATATCTTCCAGTTTTAGTTTATCTTCATTATTAAGATGTTCTTTGTTAATTACATTTACAGCAAAGGCTTTACAACCCTTCCGAACATCTCTCTTTAATTGCAAGGCATAGATAACTGTTTTCATAGGGATTCCTGTTATGGTTACTAGTTCTCCTTCATTATTTACACAAGTAAAAGTTTTATTGAAGCAGTTCAAAACAACTCTATGATGTTATAACCAGTCCATACCAATTAATATGCTCATAAGATCCTAAAGGAAGTACATTTAGCTTCACAGAGGTTTCAAACTGATTCATAATTATAGTACAGTCTTTTACAAAACTAATCACTTTTCTTTTTGCTCCAGTAGCTAGTTGAACTAACCATGACTTTGCAAGCTTGTCTACTGATAAATTGCATTTTTCTACTAAATTAGGAGAAACATGACTCGGGCTAGCCCCCGGGTCAATTAATATAGAAATGTGTGTTTGATTCAGCTTACCTTCTACTTCCACCATGGAATTTTGATAATCAGCCTGCCTGTTCTCTAGTGCCACGTTGATCTTGGGCATCGCCCTTGCTAAGTCACCAACAGTAATCTCCTCCTATACTATATGAATGTTGTTGGCAGTATTGTTTCTGTTAGGGAACACTGATGCATAATGAGGTCCATTACAGTCCCAACACTTTGCTGGTTCTTTACGTTCATTATTCTTAATGTAGTTGCTGTGATTATTAGCAGGTTCTTTATTTCTAAGGCCATTAGGGTTTGACTGTGAATTACTTTTATTTCCTTGGAAATTCTTATTAGAAAAATTACGTGTGTTATTATTCCTAAAATTGCGGTTAGATATGAAACCCTTCTTCTTTTGTTCAAAATTATTAGACCTCTTAGCTTTCCAGTTTGGCATACTTTCCATTTTTCGGTTCTGCTCATAGCAAAAATTTTCCTTTCGCATAGCCTCCTCAAGGGTTTTTGGATTATCATATTCAATTCTGTCTTTAATGTGAAAAGGTAAATAGCTTAGAAACCATTGCACCTTAGGCTTCTCATCCACAATGTAAGGCACGTAACGTAGTAAACTTAAAAATTTACTATTTAATTATTTCATGTTCATAGTTCCCAACTTCAGTTCATAGAATTATTTAGCTCGCTCTTCATAATACTGTTCTGACATAAACTTCTTTTTAAAGTATTTTTTAAAGGTACTCCAGTTAATGTTCTTTTCCTTAATGCCTTTTACTCATTTTAAATCCTGCCACCATATATCTGCCTTTCCAGTTAAGTTGTAAATGACCATTCTTGCTTTTAGTTGGTTAGAGTAATTATAGATTTGGAAATACTTCTTGATTCTAGACAGCCATGCTTCGACTTCCTCTCCTTTCTCAGTTTCATCGTTGAAAGTTGGTGGTTTTATCTTCTTAAATTCTCCTGAAATTTCCTCATAAGGCTTAAATTTTCTTTTTCTAGAATAGTAATTATCCTCACTACTATCAGAGGATGAACTACTTTCAATTTTAGATTGTTTGGAATTTTTACTTTTATGTTGGTAGGACGTATTTTCGGATCCTATATCTTTATCTTTTCTGAAATTTTTCCATTAGTATCTGGTTCAGCTCCTCTTGAGCTCTTAGAATTCTTTCATTTTCTTTTTTAACTGTTTCCATTTCAGTTCTTAATTCTTTAACACTCTGTAATAATTCTGAAGAATTGTTAGTTATTTGTTCCTGAACTGGTTCTCTTCTAGAATTACTTTGTTCATTAAACAGGGACTCTTCATCTGCATATTCCTCGAGTCTTTCCATACCTGCAGTTCCAGGTCAGAAAATGTTTTTGGTAATAACATTTCAAAAGAAAAATAATAATCAGTATGCATGCATTTTATCTATTGTTCGTCTACGTAGGTTGAGCTGCATTCAGGCCTAGTGTCTGAATGTGTGCTCTGATACCACATGTAATACTCCAAAATTTCATAAAAGTTTAAAACTTTTCTTGCTACCATTAATGTTTAAAAACATCAATGACGTGGGTAACATAACCACTAACAGTTATCATTTTAAGAGTCTAATTTAGAAACTAAAAACCAATTCCTTTATTATTTTTTGTAACTGCATACCTCACTATCTACTTTCATAATTAAGTATTAAAGATTGATTTAGCAGGTGATGATCTGAAGTAATATGAGTTGAAACAACTGTTTTTTTACTATGTACTAAAGTTTGTTTTTCTATTTTAAACATGAGGGAACTTTAGTTCATGTCTAAGGCTTACTTAGCTTTTTAGCTAATGCAGTGAAGTGATGCTTCTTGTACATGTATTTTTACTGGTAAGACGTTTTGTATTCCAGTTTCAGGATCGAGATTAATTATCTCAAATATCATAAGTAAAATACTAGAATATTTGTTTAGTTTAAAACTTTGAGAAAAATAAGGTATCGTCAAACTTGTATCTTTTCCAAGTATTGAGAATTTGTTAAGTCGTTACTCAACGTTGAGGTCTAAGTTGTTGTCTTCTTATACTTGGTTTAAGGACCTAAAGTTTGACTGTATATATTACTACTGATTTATTTATTTATAAGCGTAAGTACTTGGAAACCCAAGCACAACATAGAATAGATGTTTTCTACTTAGCTGTGACTATAACCTGTATGTCATATTTTTATCCAATTTGTTCTTATATTAAGTCCTACATAGAACTCTAGAGAAAGATAAGTTTTTGAAACTAGATCTTACAATACCTTGATACTTGTTACCAAGTTTATTTATGTGACTTGTTTCAATGTATAATCATAAGCAATTGTTACATAAGTTTAGGTATAAAAAAAATGACATTTATATACAATTCTAATAGTTTCATGCATAGTATATTTTTACTAACTACCTTGGTTTTTATCGAATGAAAGTGTCAATGAATACATTATATGGTTGTAGGTGAAGTATAATTGCTTTGTTTTTAAAGGGCGGGAAGCTCATTACCTAGAGAAAAAGTATAAACTCAAAACCCTTGCATGTGTTAACACTAATTATATTATCTTTATTTTATAGGTAAATATCCTATCTAAAAAAAAATTAAAACTAATAATACCTCCACCATCTATACTAAGGCATTTTATATTAAAAGAAAAACTAAAGCTCATATAATTTTCAAAGAAGATTATAACATAGGTTATATGACCCTGTTGTAGGCTTTTATCCCAACTCTCGATACTATAGAGCATAAAACCATAAAATTTGAATAGAAGTGGAATCCACATGGGGTTTCGTTAGTGGATAGGGTTTTGACAAAGGTAAACCCTACTACAAAAGTCTTCAAAACCCTAAATTTTCGCATTGTTTTCCTTATGCTTCGCTGTTGTTGAAGGTGCCTCCAGGCTCATGGCCTCATGGCCATTAATGCCATTGTTTCGCCTCTGCGTGTGATGGCCTTCGATGCCAAAGCTAGCTCCGTGAGTGTATTCCTCAGTGTGTTTTCCCAACTATAAACTCTATCTTGAATAGCAGTGTTGTATTGGTTTCTAACTCACAGCTTACCTTTGGTTCTTCTCTCATAGTGGGGAGGAATTGGGTTTCGTCGTGCTTTCTGTCTCTCCAGGTAAACTCATTTTTATCCTTTCGCATTTTACCATAAGCTTGTTTCTATTACTAGGTTTTCTTTTGAATAAAAGATTAACATTTCTCCATTTTAATGTGCAGGTTTTTTATAGGTGGAGTCTCATGACTGTGGGATGGAAGACTTCGGGAAGAGAGGGGTTCCATGTTCCTTCAGAAACCAAGTAAGCCTCGGTTTCATGCCTGGGGTTTCCTTCTGTGAGTGTGGGGGGGGTTTGGATGAGTATTGTTTTGTCGAGATTGAAATTCTTTTGTCGTAGCTTCATTTTGAACCATGTTGTGGTTGTGAAGGCCGTATGGCTGTAGACTGTTTTGCAGAAATACTTGCAAAGGCCATTTGGCTGTAACTTTGTTTAGTATTATTTTACTTATGCTTTAAGTAGGGTTTGAAATCTTTATATTTTTATTAAGCTCTAAAATATTTACTGTGTTGGAAGCCATGCGTTTGGCAACGAGCTGTGATTGAAAGGAATCGCTGGCAGACTTGGACTATGGGGTTTTTCGGTGTTGGATATTTCAGTTTGTATAAGTTTTATATTAATGAAATTGAAATAACTTACAGCTAAATACTCGTGTCTGAAGAATGGATTGATAAATAAATAAAAAATGGAAAAGTTTAGCTGCTGTTTAAGTCCATAATTTTTTATTTTATTTAGAATGAGGATATTATGTAGGAAATTAATATAAAAACTAGTTCTGAATCTTTCTATTAGTATTAAGATTAGTTTAGGAAAATAATTAAAAAGAAAAAAGGGTTTGATACTATAACCCAAGCTCAACTGTGTAATTGGATTGGGAATATTTAATTTGTTTATTTATTTCATTTTAGTTTATATTTGATAAACACTAATTGTAAAATGAAGAATTTGATAATTAAGGATATGGGGAAAAAGTGTAAAAGCCCTATTCTGGAAAAGAGGAAGAAAAAGAAGGTCTTGGTTGACAATTTACCTAATTTAGGATTTGTATTTTTATTTAATTTTTAATATCTGCATTATTGTTTGTTTACCATATACTATTTGCAGTTGTTATTTTGTATTACTATATTACTACAACTATGCATTTGTTATTTATAAAACTTAGATTATTTCTACAATTTCATTATACTAGTATAATAATCTACGTCATTCCTATTTATGTTATTTTTCTCTCCCTGTAATAGTTAATAATTATAGGTATCTATATTAGTGTTAAACTTTAAATACAATGTGATTATTGTGCTTAGCAAGAAACATAGTTACACAAATTGTGTAGTGACTTTTAATAAACATTCTTTTGTAGTAGTTGACATTTAAAAATTTTACAGATACATTTTAGATAATGGAACTTCTGAAAATAGAGGAATCTTTTTGTTAAACATTCCTATTTAACAGTTGAAAGTAAATAAATTATATTCTTACACTTCCTAATTTGATTTATTTATCATACTTATTTCACCTATTGTACTAGAGTACTACCTTCTTGAAGGTGTGGAAAAATACAGTCGGATATTTTATCTATCAGTAAATTTACATTAACCCTAAATTATTGATTTTAATACATATCTGTAACATAACTTATAAATCCTAGATCAATAAAAGATTTAACTAACTAACAAATAGTCATATAGATGCATCAAATCCTAAATTTATATATTCCAGATTTCCATACTTGCATAGAGCAATTAGAAATAACATGTAGAACCTTGTAATATAGCAGAGGAGACAACAACTTAGGTAGCCCGTTCCTCCCAACCAACTCCTGAAGACTGTTGATCTGCAATTCTTAGGACCCCCGAGCCTGTCTACTGGTCCACCTGGTTGAAAGCACTAGGTGAGAGAATAGGTTTAGAAACCTCTGCAACTCCATAGAGTAATCAGCAGTAATATTTATTCCTGTAGCAGTAAGAACTCAGCTCAAAATAGATGAACTAGTTCAGTAAATCAATACTTTCCACTCCAACACTTCAGTCTGTCCCCTCCATCGAATTTTCTTATGTACCAATTTCACTTAGAAATTCACAAGTAAAGAATGAGCAGCCTCAACTAAATTCAATGGGTATTTTTATCAGCATGCCTAGGTCTTTTGGGTCAGTTTTTCACTTAAGGAGCCACCTGCTCTTGTTCCACTTTCTTGGGGAACATGACCACAAAATAGGGAAGTTGCCTACTACAACAGCCAGAAGTAGTTTGAGGATGTTGCCAAGTGTCAATATTCTCTCAACCCAGCCTATTCCACCAAGTGGGTAGTAAAACACTCATTTAACATCCTCCTTAATTTGTTGTCTTATCTTTCATTTATTTAATTAATAAAATATTCACNTGACCCCACTTGGTCATTAATTACAAACTTTATAATAAAATTAAAACATAATGTCTCCTAAAACATAAAATGTTTTTGCAATTTGGGGTATGTGACATACGTGTGGAGGTGTTGGCCACAAATCCCAAGTATGTGCAAGTCCAAGAAGACAATTCATGAGAAGACTAACATACAACTCAACAAGGAGAATCATTGATTCCTAGAAGAAGGATTACAAAGACAGTTTTGAAAGACAAAGGAGAAATGATATCAGTCAAGGACGCTCTAAGGTATGGGTGAAGAAACATCTTTTTCTAACTTTGAATGAAGTAGATTAGTGTACAAGTGAATATGGCTGCCATATGGCAAGCCATACTTGAAGTCTTCTAAAGACTTTGAGTTTTCCATGAGTTCATGATATTTGGAGGATGAACTCAAAAGTAATTGAAGGCTACTCCAAGCAAGGAATTAGGTCCTAGGATCGAATTTCCATCATTAATAGAAGGCTATAAAGGAAAGGTTGAAGCTTAAGAATTAAAGTTAATACTAATTTGGTTTGTATGACTCAAAATGGATAATGGTTGACAGGGGGAGCAAATGAAGTAAAGAAGAAGTGTGAGGTTGTCATTGATGCTTGCTTACCTTTTATGAATTTACTAAATGACTGTAAAATGCCTGCTTATGGAGGAAGAATTCATAGGAGAGATGACTAGTTCACATGCCCTTCATGCATGATTATATGCCTGCCAATCATTGAAAATAAATGATGCCTTAGAATAGATAAATGATTACAATTCAAAAGTAAAATGAGCACCTGGCTATAGAGTAAATGTGGTGGAGATGGTGCAGCAAAGAAGTATACAGGAAAGAGAATGCCCACAATGAATCGAATCAGAGAATGCATGCACCAATTTATACAAGGATATCAAATGCCCACATCAAAAGGTGTTTGCATCAGAATTCCCACAATAGATATAAAATACCCATGACGAGTGTAAAGGGTACATGCAGGTGTTATTATTGGCTTGGAAGAAATAAAAATGCACCCCAGTAGAAACTTTCCTTATCTCTAGGATTGATAATATGTCCGCAAGTATAAAAAATGCACCCAGATGGATATGAAGAAGATATGATTTCTTATCCACGCAGGGTGTCACAAAATTCCCGCCAAGCATGTGATAAATGTCTGCAAGTGTTGCATTAAAGGCTTAACATGTGATGAACACAATAACATGAAGAGAATTCTGGCACATTGAAGAAAAATTCCCACTGTAAAGTAGACAACAAGAATTTGTAAAAATCCCACAACTGTCTCTGATTATGCCCGTAGGAATCTCAACAAGTTACCCAAAAACGTCCACATATCACCTAGAATTCCTATCAATCTAAGTAAAAAAAACATTGGGACAATTGATAAAATAGTTATGAGGCATCCAAAACCACCCTAAGGTCACAAATATAGGTTCCTTCAACTTTGGTGATAAGGATCAATTCTTTTGAGAATTTCTAGCAGTATATTATTTCTTTTTAAATTTGAGGCAGTGAAAGACTTAAGAAGTTGGAATAACTCATGGCATCTAAAGAACACATCAACTTGTTGCAGTCATGTTTGTACTATATTTTTGCAGCACTTAATGAGAGTGTCTCAGATCTATTTGATGGCTTAATACAACATTCAAATGAACAGAAATAAGATTTGTGAATATGCCCGCAGGGCCTCCAGAATGCATGTAAGGAGGGAGATAATGAATACAGTTGAAGTGAAAATGCCCGCAGGGCCTCCAGAATGCATGTAAGGAGGGAGATAATGAATACAGTTGAAGTGAAAATGCCCGCAGGGGGTGCATAAATTCCCACCATTGTCTTTGTAACTTCCCCTCCCGCCTTGTAGCATCCCCACTATTCTAACACTTCTCTGGTAGCTCGATGTCCATGAACCCAGTTCCCATACACCTAACTGGTATGCAAAATAATTTAAAACTTATTATTTCTTTCTCTTGAACCAAATTCATGGGTAATGTTCATCCTTTTACCTTCATGCTTAAACTTAAACATCAATGTAATAGTCATTCCACATCTCACAGATACATTCTATAAGCAGAAAAGTCGTTCCGCACTAAACCCGACCTTTTCGACTTCTACATTCTGCCCTTCCGCCTTTTTTTGTAGACTTCAGGAATCAGAACTCCCTGAAATGGCCACCTTGTCTTTTGGATTTCTGCCTTATGACTTCTTCCTTTCCACCTTCTGCTGCAGACCTCGAAAGTCAGAACCTCCATGAAGCGATCATCTTGTCTTTCGAATTTATGCCTTCCGAATTTCCGCCTTCCACTGCGGACTTCGTAAATCAGAAAACCTATTAAAGTATCACTTGTCTTTCGACTTTTCGCCTTCCGACTTCCAACTTTACACCTTCCACTACGGACCTCAAAAATCGAAAAAAACTACTTTTTTCCTTAATAACCTTTTTCCCATTTTCCTCCTCCTACCTTCCGCCTTTCGTAGACAGATTCCAAGGTGCGGAAAAACAAATTTTACCTTAGAATTTCTAGCCCTTTTTCCACTTTCGACTTCCACCTTCCGCAGGCAAATTTCAAGGTGCAAAAAACCAACATTTTGCCTTGTTCTCTTCTCTAATTTTCCTCCTTTAGACTCCCGAATTCCACCTCCCATAGGTGTATCCCGGAGTGTGAAGCAACACATATTACCTTAAGATATCTGCATTTCTAATCCTGTAACTAGGCTTCTAGCCTCCATGATAATAAGCAAAATGCATTGAAACATACAAGGCATATATAGATGCAAATGCAGGAACATTTAATCAACAGTAAATTTTATTGAAATCATTAATAAGCATTTATCATATTCAACATATTCATCAACAAATACATTGCAGAAATAATACAACAAAAGACTTATCTTTGAAGATGAAGTTGTCTCGCAACTAGCTATGTCGCTGCAATGTTCCACCCAACCATAGGCCAGTGTGCTCATTAATCTCTCAACGCCACTATGACCCCCGAGTTGGGCATGAATTCCGAAAGGAACTAGGGAACAACAAACTCACACATAGACAGAACACATCAACACAATCAATCCAACCTACAATTGGGTTTATCGTACTGTCCATCCAAGCCAATACACAACTGGGTTGATCAGGCTGCAGGAAACAAGCCAAAACATTGCTGGGTTTATCGGGATACACATCAAAGCCAACAAACAGTTGGGTTTATCAGACTGCACATAGTCAAGCCAACTTCCACAACAAGGACTATCCAATCCAACTAACTGATGGGTTTGTCACACTACACAACCAAGCCATCACATTGTTGGGTTTATCAGGCTTACTCAGCCAATCCAACATGTAGGTGGGTTTATCAGGTTGTCTAGCAAAGGATTACACACATGGCCAAAATTCACAACGAGACACAACTAATCCAACTACCAGTTGAGTTTATCAGGATGCTCATCCAAGCCAATATCCAATTGAGTTTATTAGGATTCCCAGCCAATCCAATATACAATTATGTTTATTTGGATGTCAACCAAGCCAATATCCTTTGGGTTTATCAGGATATTAAGGTAGTGGAAAGGTAGAATGGCTAAGCTAGTGGCTCATTCAAGAGCTAGGGACACCTCCACAAGATCTATCTGTCCTGGCATTCACAATACCTAAAAACCCAACATAAGGAAGCATCCCTTTGTCTACTACACAGTCCCTTGGGCTATGCCTTCTCTTCCATTGCTCTTCAGGATGTGCATAGAAGATTCACCAGCCACTCCTATGTTTTTGTGAGGTTCCTCTCTACACTAGGTTTATCAATCCTATTCGATGTCTCTTCCACTCCTAAGTCTTGCATACAGCTCATACCCAAACCAAGGTGCACATCATAACAAACCATAGGGAGACACAACAACACAGGGCTCCACTCTGTAACATAGACAACATGTTTGCATACCACTCTGTAACACATGAGAAATAGGGTTCACTTGAACACAAGAGACCAGGGTTCCATACCACACTGTCACACATAAAAACACTGCAGAACCACACTTTCACGACTCAGGATGGTCGAACCACAAACAATGTGCGTCTCTAGAAGAATCGTGAATCCACAATCATGAACCCCTGTGAATGATCAATAATTAACCTTGAGGAACAACAAAACCTTCTCACGACTGAGGGAAATACGGACTGGCACACAACACGTGATCACTTGCTGCAAAAGAAAGAATGCAGCTTCCCCAGGCTGTAGACTTGCTTAGACTGTAGGCTGGCTCAATCATGAAACCGACTTCCATACCTCATACTGCCCAAGGCATTAACTGCCTCAACCGATCTTTTGGAAGAATTGAATTATTGAGGACAGAGGACAAAAAAGTAGCTGAGGGTTTATGGGTTTCCCCATTGACCTCTGGTCTCACACTATTGGCTCAGGAGTTTGACTAACTCCCCTCCCTATTCCTTGTGAAATCATGCCCCCATCTCTTTCACGTTGCAGTGCATAACTATTTGTGGTTTTTTTTTAAATTGCATATTTACATAATATTCCAAAATGTGTTGTGTTTGACCATCATGAGAAACCATAGGCATCGATCTTGATCGCCTATACACACAAAACACCAAATCGATGGCAGGGCCTTGGCCTTGAGCTCCTCGCCATGATTTAAATACAGTATATACATCGTGTAGAATTTTAATACCACGGGGTCCACCCATTCATTATCACTGTCCTCGGTGCTTTACAAAATTGAACAAAAATGGATGTGCCAATTGCATGGCATCCTCCAGCTACCACATAGCCTCCTCAGGACCGTAGTGCTTCCACTACACCTTTATCTATCCAACGACTCGATTCTGGAGCACTATGAAATTCTTGTCGAGGATGCACAATGGCTTGATTTGGAACTTTCTCTCGGGTTCCACCTGAATCACATCCCAATTTATCACATGGTTAGGATCATGTACATATTTATTAAAAAAACAAACATGAAAAACATTATGAGCTCTAGTGCTAGCAGGCAATGCAAGTCTATATGCAACTGGACCTATTATTTCAAGCACTTCAAAAGGCCCACAATATCTATGTGACAACTTGGCACAACTTCCAAGCTTCAAGGAACTCTTCCTTTCCCTCACTCTAAGGTAAACATGATCCCCAACACTAAAATCTCTATGCACTCTATGCTTGTCTGCATAGCTCTTCTATCTGCCTTAGGATGCTTTCAGGTTGTGCTTGATCTTTGCAAACTCTTACTCCATTTCCTTGAGAAATTATGGACCAATCACAGTCCTCTTCATAGGATTCCCCCATGTCCTTGGTGTCCTACACCTTCTTCCGTATAAAGCTTCATATTGACTCAGTCTCAATGATGCTTGTTGTCCATTATTATAGGAAAAATATACCAAGTGTAAATTATCCTCCCACTTGGATGGTTTGTCCATCACATACATACGAAGCATGTCTTCAAGCACCTGATTGACTCTCTCTATTTGTCCATCAGTCTAAGGATGGTAGGTAGTGCTGAAGTTCAACTTTGTACCCAAATATGAAAACAAACTTTTCCAAAAATTGGAAGTGAACTTGGTATCCCTGTCAGAAACTATTTCCTTAGGAAACCCATGCAATCTGAAAATATCCTTCACGAATATTTTTGCAATGGCATCAACTTTGTACGTGGAATTGACCGGCATAAAGTATGATTCCTTTGTCAACTTGTTTTCCACAACCATGATGGATTCATGTTGTCTTGCAGTCATTGAAAATCTTGTAATAAAATACATGGAAACAACTTCCCATTTCTATTCTAGGACTGGCAAAGGCTACAATAACCCCGTTGGTTGTTGATGCTCAACCTTCACCTGCTGACATTTCATGCACTTTGAAATATACTCAGCAATGTCATTTTTCATTCATGGCCAAAAATACTGCTTTCTAGTTGTAGCAATTGTCTTCTGATATCATGGGTGACCAGAATATGGAGTTTGATGGATTTCATCCATAACAATTCTCCTCAAGTCTATTGTATTTGGAATATAATTTATGTTCTTATAAGTAAGAAGTTCATCTTCTTCCAATTTGTATCCCTCATAATTCTTTTCAAGGCTTTGTTGCTGCAACTTGCCCTTTATCTGCATATACGTTTCATCCTCAGCAGTATGATCAATAATCTGTTGTCTGAAATCTGGTTGGCAAGTAATAGGAGATTCCACATGCTTTTCATGCACCTTCCTGCTGAGTGCACCATCCACCTTATTCTCTTTTCATTTTATGTGTTTGATTTCAAAATAAAACTCACACAAAAACTCCAGCCATCTAGCTTTCCTAGCTTTTAGAGTAGGCTGATCAAACAAGTATTTCAGACCACAGTGGTCTGTCCTTATTTCAAATCTTCTTCCCATTAAGTAATTCCTCCACATCTTGAGAGCATGTACTATGGTTGCAAGTTCTAAATCATGAGTAGCATAGTTCTTCTCATGCTCCTTCAACTTTCTTGAATCATAGCATACCACGTGGTTGTCTTGCATAATAACTCCTCCAATTCCTTGATTACATGAATCAATACACACCACAAAATCCTTTTTTGGCTCTGCAATCTTCAATATTGGTGCACTTGTAAGAATATTCTTCAACTGATGGAAGCTTTCTTCACATCTTGGTGTCCATTCGAACTTTATTCCCTTCTTTTGAAAAGAAGTGATAGAATGTGAAACCTTGGAGAATCCTTAAATGAGCCTCCTACAGTATCTTGCAATCCCATAAAAGATATCACATTTGTCACATTTCTTGGGGTTGGCCAATTCATAATGGCCTCAATCTTCTCAAGGTCCACAGATATGCCCTCCTCTGAGATAATGTGACCCAAATAATGAATTTTATCTTTATAAAAGTCACATTTGCTCAACTTTGCATACAACTTATGCTCCCTTAGCAATTTCAATGTTAGCCTCAAATGTTATTCATGCTCTTCTTCATTCTTAGAATAAATAAGAATGTCATTTAGGAAGACAAGAATAAACTTGTCCAAATACTTGCTAAAAACACTATTCATGATACACATAAATCATAGCTGGTGTATTTGTGAGGCCAAATGGTACCACTACAAACTCATAGTGTCCATACCTTGTTCTAAGGGTTGTCTTATGAATATCTTCATCCTCGATTCTTACCTGATGGTAACCAGACCTCAAGTTTATCTTTGAGAATACCTTTGCTGCTCTCATTTAATAAAAAAGGTCATCAATTCTAGGTAAAGGGTATTTATTTTTCAAAGTAACCTTGTTTAACTGCTTGTAATCAATACATAACCTAAGTTTACCATCTTTATTTTTCACAAATAGAACTGGTGCTCCCCACGGGGACACACTCGACCTGAGATACTCTTTTTCCAACAGCTCTTGCAACTGCTTTTTTAGCTCTAACAACTCTGATGTGCTAATCCTTGTAGGGTGTCTTGGACACTGGTGCTGCTCCAGGCACAAGGTGAATTGTAAAATCAATGTCTCTTTTTGGAGGAAGTCCTGGAATCTCATCAGGAAAAACATCCCTTAATTCCTGCAATACATGAAATTCCTCCAACCTGGTAGTTTCATTCTCTGTTGCCTCTAAAAAATGGGTTGCATACAATCTGCAACCTTTCCTACAGAACTTCTTCAGCTGCATTGGTGAAATATGCCTAACAAAAATCACCTTTGGAATTCCTCTTACAACCCTTGAATTCCCTTCTTCATCCATGCATTCAAATGTCTTATTATAATAGTCAAGCTTAACTTTGTGCACTTCTAACCAGTCCATTCCAATGATAATGTCATAGGAACCAAGTGGTAGAACATTCAAGTCCGCATAGGTGACTAACCCATCCATGACAAATGGACATTTCTCTACCACCTCACTAACTTTTCTCTTGGTTCTAGTGGCTAGTTGAACTAACCATGATTTGCTATGCTTTAATTTCTTAAAAGCACAAACCTCAAAAATTATAGGAGTGATATAACTGTGAGTAGATATAGGGTCATTCAAAATAGAAACAGATTGCTCAGCAATCTTACCTTCAACTTCAACCATAGTTGATTGATTATCTTCTTGGTGGTCCTCTAGTGCTGCATATATTCTATGGACAGTCCTTACTACTTGACCCATGGTTTCTGCTTCTTGAATGTTGTGGGCTTGCCTTTCATAACCATTCTCAAGGAGATAGTCACTACGCATGTAGTTTTCTCCACATCTCCAACATTGGAGTGGCTCTCTGATTACTTTTGGATCTCTTGGCCTGTCCCCCATC
Source organism: Pseudotsuga menziesii (assembly GCA_001517045.1). Classification (NCBI taxonomy): domain Eukaryota; kingdom Viridiplantae; phylum Streptophyta; class Pinopsida; order Pinales; family Pinaceae; genus Pseudotsuga; species Pseudotsuga menziesii. The sequence continues at coordinate 238,018 of LPNX010489523.1, read as the reverse complement.
AGTCTAGCTGGCTGATTCACAACTTGTGATGGCTGATTCATGTCCTTCCATGCTTTATGGTAATCCAGTTTTCCTTTGTTATGATCATAGCAATACTTGGCCTTCCTTTTAGCCTCTTCTAGAGTTCTAAGTTCATCAAACTCAATCCTGTCTTTGTTTGAACTTAGAAAATGTTGAATTTTCACTATATCATCCTTGATGTATCTGACATACCTCAACAAATCCAAGAATTTGTTTGGATATTCTTCCATGGTCACTTGTCACAATTTCATCTCATGGAATTGTTTAATCCTGTCATCATAGTACCCATATAAGAGGTACTTTTTCTTGAAATACTTCTTGAACTGCTTCCACACAATCTTTCTGTCATTTATCTTCTTCATTTTTGTAAGTTGCTCCCACCATATGGATGCTCTTCCCTTCGAATTGAAGATGGCTACCCTTGCCTTCATATTTCTCGAGTAGTCTTGGACTTGGAAATACTTTTTCATCCCAAGAATCCAAGCTTTAGCTTCTTGATCGGCCTTTACCTCGCCATTAAAGGTAGGAGGCCTTGCCTTCTTAAATTCATCCCGTCAATTATTCCGGTAATGCCTCTTCCTCTTACTCCTATGAGATGAAGAGCTTGAACCCCTAGTGGATCCTTCAGAGTCAGATGATCCATTAGAAGACCTTTTTATTCTTTTAGCACTGCTCTTGCTTCCTTCTGGATTTACTTCCCGATGCTTAGATTTCATCTGCCTATGGATGTCTGTCAAACTCTGCGGCATGGATGCATTCAATTGATTCTTCTCTTCATGAGCTTTAATCATTCTTTCATTGTTTTTTTATGTAACTTTGCATATCCACCCTTAGGCTTCTCATTGTGGATGCAATATCTGGTGGAGTCTCTTGATATCTTCTTCCTTTCCAGGCCCAATGTTGTAACCAATATCTCTGAAAACTATTCACTTGGCCCTTCCAGGCCCAATGTTGTAACCAATAGCTCTGATACCACACTATCACATCCCCTCCCGCCTTGGAGAATAAACGTGACTTCAACTGCTCACTTTGATACCACACTGTAGCGTCCCTACTACTCTAACACTTCTTTGATAGCTCAATGTCCATGAACTCGGTGCCCATACACCTGACTGATATGCAGAATAATTTAAAACTTCTTATTTCTTTCTCTTAAACCACAGTCATGGGTCATGTTCATCCTTTTACCTTCATTATTAAACATAAACATCAGTGTAACAGTCGTTTCGCATCTCACAAATCCATTCGGTAAGCAGAAAATTCGTTCTGCATCTCACAGATCCATTCTGTAAGCACAAAATTTGTTCCGCACTAAACCTGACCTTTCTAACTTCTGCATTCTGCTCTTCCACCTTCTGCTGCGAAATTTGGGAATCATAATTCCCTGAAATGACCACCTTGTCTTTTGACTTTCCACCTTTCGACTTTCACCTTTCCGCCTTCCGCTGCGGACCTCAGAAGTCGGAAACTCCATGAAACGATCATCTTGTCTTTCGAATTTTTGCCTTCTGTTGCAGACCTCGAAAATCAGAAAACCTATGAAACCATCACTTGTCTTTCGACTTTTCGCCTTCCGAATTCCCCCTTTCTACCTTTCGCTATGGACCTCGGAAATCAGAAAAAACAACTTTTTGCCTTAACCATTTTCCCATATTTTGCCTCCCTACCTCTTGTGAAGTAAAAGAAGAATCGACATTTGAAGAATTATGCACATCATATGAGGAGCAATTATGTGAGAAGAAAATCGGGAAGGATGAAGAAGGGATCTCGGGTGATCAAAATCATGAAGAATATAATGCAAATAAATGCTGCATCGAACAATGTTTTCAAGTAAGTACTAGGTTAGATTGATTTTTTTCACTTTTATTTTATTAATTTTTATTTTTAGTATTTAATTTTCCATATTACAACATATTACAACATATTCTGGATATTGTTTTTCAAAATTAACTTTTGATCTTTGTCTACTCTTGTTAGATAGATGGTTACATTAGAAATTTAATTTTATGTAAATAATCTTTAATTTTTAATTAAAGTAAAGTAGGTAGGTTTTGAGTTTTATTTCCAATTTAAAATTAGCATGTAGGATGTCCTAATTTTCTTTAATATTTCTATTTGTTAAATTATTTTATTTTTTCTAATAGTTTTAATTACTATTGTTTTTAATTTTGTCACGAATTAAAAATAATTTTAATCTTTTAAATCTAAAAAAATTTATGAAATTTTTGGTCTCTTTTGATTTTGATTTTTATTTATTTTTAATAAATTTTCTAGTCATCCTAGAAATAAAAAATGCAATAAAAATTAGTTTCTTTTAACAATTGAAAAATAAAATAAATAAATTAACAAACACACACACACACACACACACACACACACACACACACACATATATATATATATATATATATATATAAGTTTGCATTAAGAATTATTTAGATTTTAATCTTTTGAATCTAAAAGTACTTTTTAAATCTTTTACTAGGAATATCATAAGAAAACAATGTTTATTCATTTTAAATGTTAGTTTTAGATTTTCTAAAAAAATTATAAAAATAAACCTATAAACATTAAAACATTTTAAAATTAAAATATTTAGATAATAATTTTTTAATATATATATCTATATAATGAACCTATATAGATATATTTAATTAACAAAACCCTTAAATTTAATATATATATATATATATATATATATATATAATTGAAATGGCAAATCGAACGACCCATCATTCAGCCTATCTTTCGATCTGTATAGGCTGAAACCTGCAAAAATTTAGAAAAACGAATAAATTAAAAATGAATTAAAATAAAATACAATAATAATCATCATCGTAATAATAATTTGAAACCCTGCCTGTACATTCCTATATTTTCACTTGTTCCACTTTTTGCACGCTAAACGTGGAGTAAAACCTGCAATCGAAGCAAATATACAAACGTGATTTATTGGATTTGTGAGTCTGCAAAATTGTTTGACCATCTGTTGCCACCCACTATTTGTTGACACATAGAGTGGTGCGCACATGTATTTTTCTTCGAGCCCAATTTCATACCTGCAAAATCGATTAAAACAATTAAAAATCAAAACTAAAAATGAAATATTGCATTTTTTCAAAACTGGCCCTTGGATTCCTTTGAGATGATCTGAAGCGAATTGATCTTATTGATTCGCGGTGATAGCACCCCTGTAGGGTATATATTTGCTTTCTCCACCTGATAGAAGAGATTCCGCTCATGAAGGGTTTTGGATGTTGACCAGCAATTGAAATTTGATGAACACACTCGCTGTCATAAATACTCCTAATTGATGATTATCTTATCCATCCCCGTAACCATATGATCGTAATTCACGTTGAAGTCGTTGAAGTTGGTAGGATTGGAAGTAAACACCTACCTCCTTAACCGCAACTAACACATTAAAATCCTTAACTGCAACCAATTAATAGTTCAACAAATCATGGTGTATGGAACCAATTTCTGCGCTTAATACGAAGAGAAGGATATCGTGCTTATCTTCTTGCCCTGATTTTGAGATCCTTTACATTCCTTTTTGGATGGCTAACAGCCAATTCTATTTTTAGTTGAATTTAATAGCTCATTAAATCCAACGAATACACTAGTGAATTGGCGCTTCTTGCAACCAAGTCACGATTTGGATGCAACCAAAAATCCCAGATATTCTAGCTAGCCTTACATGTAAATCATGGGAGGTAGCTGCCATCACGAGAGTTAGTTTTGTCTTTAATTCAGATCTGAAATCCCAACTATCAACTATGCATAACATGAAGGAGAATATCTGCCATTCTCACCCAACAGTCCCTTAAATGTGCTTCTCCACGTGAGTACGAGGAAGACAATAGGGTTTTGGGCCTCAAAGCAATATGAGGGAGATGGGAACTTCAGAAAGCAAGCACTTTCTGAGATATAACGGTAATAAAAAGCACAGGGATACGATGGCTCTGACTGCTTTAAGCGGGGATATAACTCTGCTAGAGTGACAATGCTTTTACTTTTTTAGACCATTTACAGATGGGTGATACCATTTTCCACAGGTTTTAGGAAGTTCAAAGGTCATTAGCCAAGGTTATGCACAACAAATCAATCCTTCTCCTCATTGGGGAAAGGCTGAAGGTCAGACGATTACAATAATGATGTGGTGCTGTGAATCCAACCTAAGGCATGAACCAGTATTTCAATGTTCTTGTTGTGGAACCTCAATCCCTATACAAATTTTATCTGGATTGCAGCATATTCCCTCGCCCAGTTCTGATAGGGAAAATGCAGTCAGTAACTACTGTGGAAATTATTAGTCAGCTGATAACATCCCTCATTTTAAAGGGTTAAAGACACTACAACAAAAACTGGATTTAGCGTCGAATTTAGCACCGGATTTTAGTGTAATTTTTTCCCAATTTTGGTGAACAATCCGGCGCTAAACCTGGTGCTATTGTACAATTTCATAAAACGCCATCTATTGCATCTTTTTTTCCGTCCTTTTTAACATCCATTTTTGCGTCCATTTTTGCACCCAATTTTTTGCATCTTTTGTTACGCCCAATTTTGCATCTTGTATTGCATCTTTTTTTGTGTCATTTGTTACATCCTTGTTTGCACCCAGTTTGATGCTCAATTTTGCATCCAATGTTGCGTCTTATTTTGCTCCTTTGTTTTCATTGAGTCTTGCACCCAATTTTGCACCATGTTTTGCATCAAATTATGTGTCCAATTTTGAATCTAGCGTTGCATCTAGGTTTGCATCTAAATTTGGGCCCAATATTGCATCTAGTTTTTCATCCAATTTTACTTATAATGTTGCATCCATTTTTTCATCTCATTTTGCATCTTGTTTTACGTCTTTTTTTGTATCCATGTTTGTGCCTAATGTTTCATCTTGTTTTACGTCGTATTTTGCATCTAGGTTTGCACCTAGTGTTGCATCTTGGTTGATGTCTTTTTTGCATCTATGTTTGAGCCCAATGTTGCACCCAGTGTTGCGCCTAGTGTTGTGCCTAGTTTTTCTCCCATGTTTGTATCTAATATTGCATCTAGTTGTGTGTACAATGTTGCATCCCATATTGCATTCAATATTACATCTATTTTTACATCCAATGTTTCGTCCCATCTTGCATCCAATATTGTGTCTCATTTTAGGTTTTTGTTTGCGTCAAGTGTTGCTTCCAGTTTTGCACCTGGTGTTACGCCTGTTTTTATGTCCATCTATACACCATATTTTGTGCTCAATTTAATGTCCAATTTTACGTCTAGTTAGGAGTCCACTTTTGCATCTATTGTTGCATCTAGTTTTGGGCCTAGTATTGCATCTAGTTTTGAGTCATTAATTGTGTCTAGTGTTGAGTCTTCTTTTGCATCCAATGTTGCTTTTACTGTGACATCCATTTTTGTGTCCACATTTGTGTCTGACATAACGTCCACTTTTGCATCCACTTGTGTGTTTGGTGTGACGTCCACTTTTACATCTTGTTTTGCATTTAGTGTTGGGTCTAATATTGCATCCATCTTGCACTACTACATTTTTTACCTTTAGAAATACATTGCAATATCATTAGGGCATGGAGGAATCGAACCACCAACCTCCTGCTTGTAAGGCAGGCGCTCTTCCATTGAGCTAGCACCCTTTAAGAATCGGGAAGAGGAGCAATATTAACACAGATTTCATCATTTGAATTCTAATAAAAGACAATAAGATCCAAAGACAGTGATGCTTAAAATCCAATTTATTTTTCCAAACACATTAATAAACACAAAAATCTACCGTGATCACGCAACAAAATACCCTAAACAATTACACAATCTATTAAAGTGGTTCGTAAAAGGGTCTTAGAGAACAAGATAATGTATTGATGCATACCTAATAACCTAAACTTGAGAAGGACAGAGAATAAGGATGTGTTTAAGAAATAGTTGTAGAATCCAATTGAGGATTGTGTGTTGCTACATAAATGTTTCTATTTGTTGATTATGTGATTTTGTTCAACAATGGGATGGTAAGCAAAGCACTCATGAATGGTTATTAAAAGAAGATGCCTACCTCAAGATTCTTTAAGCCTCACCTGAATTCTAGTTGTTGTTTCAATTTTCATCATGCTAGGAATAGGCTGTTCAGTTTTGGTGAGACCTCTGGATTTACATGGACAACAGTAAAACCCTGATTGTGATGAATGAAATAATTTCATCTACACAGGTGAACTTTCGATTATATTAAAAACAAATCTTGGTGAATGAAATAAATTGACCACAGCTTGAAAACTATAGTGTCATCATGTTAGTGCACTTAATTAAGCATCCTATTTTGACAGACTCTTAAGACTATTCATAAGTTCAGATACTCTCTTTGACAACTAAATACGTAGATGTTCTCTTTTACAACAAAAATAAGGTTATTAAACAGAATCTGGATTGAAAATATTTAAGTGCATATAACAAGATACATGGACTCAAAATTGTTTTTAGTTAATGTTGTTTCTAGATGGTACATTTCATCTTCATAAAGCTATTGTCTAAACTGTTGTCTTTGGTTATTTCAGTCATTCTGAATCTTGACCTCCTTTCTTAAACAAGCTAGTACATTTTTTTTCTAGAACATTTCCTAACTGTTTACAACGCTGGAGTCAGATTGTTATTGATATGTTGTGCAGGACCTCTAACCCTCTAGAATCTAGACATGTATGCATGACCAATTAAAATTTTCATAATGACCAACCAATTTGAATTGGTGTTTTAACATTCCTTAAAGGAAAAACAAATAAAGTGGGAAGGCTAGGTTTACCATTTGTAAGGAGACTACTATTATCCCCAAGAAAGAGAGAGAGAATTAGTTAATTATTTTGTCTTATAATGGACCACAAATATCAAAACATCGTCAGTGTAGAAACCACTTGTCACTCATTAGATGCCTTCCAATATTCCAATAAAGTACCTAATATCCTCAATGGACCCTTATCCAAGGTCCATTCCATTTTAGATATCAAATGTTCAGCCTATGAGGATTGGAAATCCCAATATTATATAGACCTTTACTTTGGTCTGGTCATGGAATCCATCCAACAACCCACTGTGGTCAATCAAAGCCCTTTCCTAGAATACAAAGATCAAGATGGCTTTCTTTATAAGTTGAATCAATTGTGTGTTCCATCTAGATCAACTTGCCTTCTGCTTATCAAGGATCTTAAAGTCATAAACCCAGATCTCTCGAGCACCAAGAGAGATCATACTTCTTGAGGTATAATTTTTTTATTATTTACTCACATGTCATGTATTAGTTCCTTCATATTAAATGATAAAAAAATTACGCCTAACGAAATTTAATCCCTCTAAGGGCTTGAAGATCTGGGATTAAGATGGATATACACTGGTTACATCACATTACATACATGCACTCAAAGAATAACCTACCGGTCCTTAAACAGAAATATGTGTTCACATCTATCAACACTTCAGATTCTGCATGTACTTGAACTCTGTATTAAAACATTGAGGAGTGCAAATACTACATGGTACAAGGTAATTCAAAGATGGATATACGTTGGTTACATCACAGTACAAATCTGCACTCAAAGAATAACCTACAGGTCCTAAAACAAAAACATGTGTTTGCATCTATCAACACTTCAGATTATGCATGTACTTGAACTCTGTATTAAAACATTGAGGAGTGCAAATACTGTATGGTACAAAGTAACTGATCTTAATAAATATGCAATTTGGAAATTATGGACATCAAGCAAATCTTGAACAGAAAATCACACTAATATATCATTGGAGGAAATGAAAATGGTAGCCAACACACAGGTGTCCTAAAAAGGGGTTGACACCACCATCCATGGCATCCTACTAACAAAATTTTCTAAGCCAGTATAACACACTATCAACTACAACTTGATCGAGGGAAAATGGACATTGTTCTTTCTGGGCTAAGAAATGCGCTTCACTAACTTGACAATGTCACACTGAAAGTCTAGTGGATGGCTCAACTCTAGATGGCCCTAGGGAAGACAACCTACATTTAGTGTATCCGGGATTCCATCTAGACTTTCTTCTCCACAAGCTTGGATGTTAGAACTTAGGACATCAGGGCTCCCTCTTATGCTCTTTGACCAAGATTATACAGCCAGGCTGACTCTTCCTGGCCACACCACAAAGGACATCATCTTTCAGTGCATTGGAGATTTCACAATGATTGGTACCTTTGATGGGGATATCATCCCTTGGCCCCCATACTCATCACTAGCAGCCAGATCAGGCACTGCTTGACATCATCTCATCTGGTTTAGCATTGAGTTCCTTCTACTTTCAACACTTTAGCTATTTCACGTCATCTTTTTGTGTACCCACACTTTAATTCTTATGCTTCTTAAGTTACCTTTATTAGCTAGTTGATTACCTGTTAGTTATGACATTAAATCTCCTTATTTTGGCACTGTTCCATGAGATACTTTTGCAATCCCATGTTGTACTTTAACTTTTAGTTTTTGGATGTACTTTTTAGACGTGTTGGCCTTTTTTTGTGGTCATTTGTCAAACACTACAAAATTATCTATCTTATTTTATATCTCTCTATAAGATTCTCTAAACTCATTTGGTTGCGTTGATGCTATAGTTGTTCCCGTTGCTTGTTTCCATCCTCCATGAAAACTTGTTGATTCTTAGAGATTCCAAGCAAGGAAACCCTATCTGAGAATGGGACAGTGCAACTATCAACTTGTTGGATCCAGAAACTATTTGAGAATGGGACGGTGCAACTATGGTGCCTCTTGTAAATTACATCATTATTCAGTATGAACTGAAAATCTCTTCAATGTTTTCACGTATTTATTGGTTAAATTGCATGTCATGATACAACCAATATCTCCAAAGGGTTTGAAAGGAAGACATGACAGCGCTATTAAGGTAAATAAAGAGTAATTTTCATGCCTTAACCTGGTAATGTGCATAACTTGGAAGCTTCAACCCATTTGTTATCTATGAATTCGAGATGGGGGCGCAGTTTGGCATGAATAAATATCATCTCTTCTTTTGTCTACAAGAATATTTTCTAACAGTAAGATAAAAGAATATTTTTATTGCCAAGAATCTTTTATGTTTTATATACAATCTTTAAGTTGTATATAAACTTCTCTTTCAAAATTTGTAACGTGGATCATAAATAAAGTTGGATCTAAAAAAAAATTATTTACATAAAAAATAAGATAAAAGGGATGTAATTATCCTCTTTATAATATTTAATTTTTTAAGCTATTGTAAAGCAAAGTCCTAATTATGTTTTAGTTAAGAAATATTGGTAATGCATTTACCATCAACCTTTCCTAGTGTCTAGCACTGATTAGACTATCAATAAACTTAAAATTATTTAGTGCATACCAAGCTTAATCCATAGAAATGAAAACTACAGCCTCCAACAAACAAACACCAAAGATTACCGTGACGTGTTTTTAAATATATGACTCATTATTAGTCATCTAATATAAAGTCGAGCCATGTGTTTAAACTAAACTTCGGTGGAGTCATGTTAACTTGAAATATATCTATAAGAAAAAAAAAAAGGTTAGTGGCATACTTTGTAGAATACTATTCCCTTTTTCCAGCAGAAACCAGATCCATTGCACTCGATTTCCAATTGTCTTTTTAATGCAATTCTTCATTTAAAACCCCCTTTCATTTTCTACGTTATCATTCTGTAAATTTTGTTCAGACTGACATAATTTAACATACATATATTAGCAGTGAATCTAATAAGGAGTCGGCTGCAAATTACACCTATCACCAAACTCAATTTGAGTGCAAACAATCAACAGACTCAATTTCACTCAAATATGGTAATTGAAAGACGTTTCGCAAGCTGAAAAAATCAAACCCACCCGATCTAAATATTCTTTTAACTTCAATTTCTTAGATTGATGATGGGAAGTCCAAAATATTCTTTTAACTTCAATTTATTAGATTGATGATGGGAAGTCCAAATCATGTATTGATGAAAGCTTAAATAATTTTGCATAGAAAGTACAGTTTACAAAAAATGATAAAATCCAAGAAGCAATTGATGAATCAGAGGAAATGTTGAAAATGCAAAAATATACATCTAATCAAATGCATTATGAAACTTTTGCCAAGAAACATGATATTAAGAGGGAAGTAATACGTAGGAAAAATGACAAGAGACACATGGGGTAGGTGAGAATAAGAAAAAGCCTGCTACATCCCCGATATTGTCTGATAAGAAAGACATGAAGATGCTCAATTCAGTTCAAGTTGGGCTTAAAAAGCACAGCTCATTATCAACATCTAAATCTGACAATATGAGGTCCATACTAAAGATAAAGAAGCCTACAAGCCATTTTGAGGACCGTTTGAGGTCTGATGTTGCTGGTGCAGTGCCTACAAGCCATTTTGAGAACCATTTGAGGTCTGATGTTTTGGTGCAATATCTTCAATAACTGAGCCGGAGTTGAAAGAGACTTTAAAAGGTCATTAGAGAGTGAAAGCAATATTCATAATGATGGAGACAATATTTTGAATTTTTCTTCTTATCTTGAAGAAATTAGGATACAATCACTAGATACAAGCATTATTTCAGAGCAGACCATGAGTGAAAAGTAGTTTGGTCAGAAAAGGCGAAGCATGGAAAAATAAATTAGAGGTTCGCGATTAGTGCCTGAAACTGAGTTCCTAGATCATAGAAAAACAGTGACAGATAACATTGTTAGCAATTTTGAATATTTTAAACATGGAAACACAGAAGCAAGCATTCAGGTTTCAAACTGTAAAGAAAATTTGAAGGGTGAAAAAGGTTTTGAAAATATTCATGAAAATTATGTTCCTAATGAAGATCATGTTCTTTCTACATTTGTGACAAAAGACAATGAAGTTAGGGTAGTTCCAAACACTTCTTTGCATCAAAATTCCATTATGAAGAAGAAAAAAAAGCTTTTGAAGAAACATAATTCAGGGAGGGCCTAGCTGATATATCCTTGCTTGAACGGGGGGCCTTCCCACCTACTTTGTTTGTACGGACTGAATAATTCCAATATAGGGCGAATAGAAAATAAATGCTAGAATGCATGGAAAAAATATAGAATAACGGAGCATGCAATAGAATAGGGAATGGGTCGGTGCAGTGAACTTAGCCTTTTGGCCTTGTCTCGATCCGTCAATGAAGGATTTCATTTCCCACTCAGCAGCTTCACTGTAAACCTCTAGAGCTTCCACTTGTTTTGTCACATTTATCACCAGCTCCGCTTGCTTTCTCTCCTAGTCCGTATATTGTGCAATGAGACTCTTTAGCAGAGTAGCTCTTGATAGTGAGAATATTTTTTCATCTTATTGCATACCACTGAGCTCTCAGACTTTTCCCTAAAGTAAATCCATGCATTCCTTGATATATCTCTCTAGATTCTTTCTCATTCCACTTTATTTTAATACCTAAGGGAGTCTTCTCTTATAAACCTTATCCAAGAAGGAAACACCAGCTCCTTCCAGTACTTACAGCCTCTCTAGCCTATGTAAGGTTGCTTTTTACTTTTGTGATCCATTAAGTAAAAATTAATAAATACAAATTATAATTGGCTGCCAAAATAAAATGAGTGACAACAATATATAAATTGGGTTAGACAAAAGAACATAAAGAAAACTCCTCCTCCCTCATCCATGGGCTAAATCTGGAACAATACAACCTTGTCTCAACAATTCCAGTATCAATAATTGCAGGCTATGATTCTCTCTGACAGCAAAGCCACAACTAAAGGATAAACACCTTTCACCTAGTAACTAGAACCCAAAGCTCAATTGACAACCCAACAAATTCGAACCCAATGCTTTTCTAGAACACAACAATGGGATGGTGAGCACAATAGCAATGATAAAACCCTAAGGCGTACTAGAGCCCGTCGTTAGACATGATCTCCTAAAATAGTGAGCTTCTGCAGACCAAGAATGACCAGCGTATGAAAAAAACAGAGAGAAAGACGCAAAACCCCACATATATACGTTGTGCAGAGTTCCTTAGGTGGCACTCCATTCCTAGGTTTTGGAAAGAACATCTGGGTATAGTCTAACACCAATATTTCTATTTGGATTCTAGATACAACATTGTAATTTTCATAAATGTCAGGCCATGAGAATCTTCCCATTCCACTCCCACTTCTAAACCAAATGAGACAATCTACCCCTGCACGGGGGCACAAGCTCGACCAGTACAAGAATGCCAATGTTTTTGGACCAATACGATGATTGTAAAAAAGCTTTTATATCAGGATTATGTTTAGCTAATGAAGATGTCAATCTATGCTTTATCCAAACCAACAGATATCAAACAATAATTATAAAACAAAAAAAATTATATCTTTAAGAAAACATATATCATTTAAAAGACATATATATTCTAAAGAAACATTTTTAATATCATAAAAGATACAAATTAGTTTGCACATTTCAAACCTTTACCTTTTCCTTCCATTTTCTTATGCCTCTCTAAAATGTCAACTTGTATAAACTCGAAGCTCGGAATGCTTTCCCTATTATGTCAGGTTTTCAAACACAAACTCGAAGCTCTGAATGTTTGAGTCAACTCTCATGTATTATTAATACATAATACATGTGAGAATTGACTTTTAACCATATACTAACAGAATTTGTCAAATCACAATAACAAAAAGATTATTAACCAGACAATTAAGTAAAAAAACCCTAATGATTAAATCCCTTCTATTATATTGTTATTTAAAGTATAGCGGCTCAATAATAACTTTCATTGCGCAGACTAACTTGGTTTGTTTCCTCCAGATCTAGCTCCTATTCTGGCTCTATCCCCCATCGACCTATAAATATTAAAAGCAAAACATATACAGTAAAATATCATAAATATACAATGTTGCGTTCAATGGCTTTTTCAATCAAACCGCTCACTCCAAACAGTAAAATATCATAAATATACAAACAGTAAAATTATATAAATGGATAAATCTACATAAGATTTTTTGAGTGCTCAAAGAGCCCATAGAGATAAAACCTTAGGAGGTGCAAACCTTTTTTCAGGTATGGCAGGCAAGGAGCTATTGGATGCTTGCACCTAGCAAAATTTGATGGCAAAATTTGATCCAAGAAGGAAACACCAACTCCTTCCAGTACTTACAGCCTCTCTAGCCATGTATATTTAATATCCATTTTTCAATTTGGCCAGAGAATGGGATAATTAGACTTCTTTCCTCTCAGATGTGGTCATAGTATTACCCCTCAAGACGGGCAGCTGCAGCTTTATTTCCTGAAAGTATCTATCTGATCTCTTAATGACATAAATTCTATTGTTAATAGTGCTTTTAATTTCCTTGACTCCCTCTATCGTATTATTCATGTCTTCATAGGTGTCATGGTAATTAGGTAGAATGAACATTGTTTTTGTTTTATGAACTGTGGTGAACATATATTCCAATCCTTGCTTTGCTGAAGTTCCCCCTTTGACTGACTCATATTGCTCTGCCAGCTTGATCCTAAGCTCATTTATTTCCTGGATTACTTCAGCATGTTTCTTTAATGCAACCCTATACATATTAACCAAAAATTTCACATGTCCTTTTCAATTTATCATTCTCCGTCTGCACTTCTTTCAGTCTATATCCTTTGGTAGTCATCAGGGCTGTAACAGTTTGCTGAGCAATTCCAGTAAATCCACTCTTGATATAACCCACTAGAATCTAAATTTGAGTCTGCCCTCTTGATGTTATGACAACTGAGGAACTAGGGATATAAATGTTGAAAACTTCATCCCTTGAGGTCTTATTAAATAAATACTGTTAAACTTCTGTAAGTTCCACAAATTCTTCAACAATTGGACAGTAGCCAAATCCCTTTCACCAAAGAGTAAAAAATGGTAGCTAAACATAAACGTATGTGTTCACAGGTACATTTATAACATGACCTTATTTACTAGCTAGCACAAAAAAAGTATGACCCTAAAATTAGAGCTGTTCAAAGATATGATAATGGGGTAGTGGCTCTAATAATTGACCCTAAAACCATAAGTAAAGCATTCAAATTGAAGACTAGTGTAAATTCTGGCTACGCTTTTTTTCTTATCAACCCAGCGGAGCTTAAGAAGAGGCACGAATTTATAGCTAAGGTTAGGAGTATAAAAAGGTTATCTTCCCTGTTTAAAGACCCAGATGATGCCATGTAATTTACTACCTCCTACCCTAAGGATATGCTTAGGTTTTGGGCTAGGAATTACACTGATATAATCCAATTATTGTTGGGACAGCGTAACCTTAGTACCATTACTGAAGAAGCTGTGGCATTAATTGTTTTGAACAACACCACTAACCCTACTGAGTGTTATGATTGCGCCAAATACTTAATTGACCTGATGGACCTGCAATTCAGGGCCCTAAACGATAAAAAGAGAAATGAATTCAAGTACTACTCCTCGATCATGCATTTAATGGTGTTTAAGGCCAGTATTTATATTCAAAGTAATTTTGGTAACCCTGAAGATAGTAACAATCTATATGTCCAAAATTCATTCACCCTTTTGCACTGAGATTCAAATAATAGGTCCTATTCAGCATGTGTAGAGGTCTTATTCCCGCAAATGAAAAAAGATATTCTTTTATTTAAAAAGAAAAATGAAGGGATGTATCTCTTTTTCTAGAAGGGGATTAATTGGGCACAGCCGAAAGATTGAAGTTATATTAGATTTTTTTGCAGTAAGGTGTTTCCAAAGGCTCTCAAAAAAGCTTTTCCTTCTGGATTGGCATGGTTGGAGTTTGTCAGTCATATAGATACCAGAGAGATCAGATAATCAAATAAAGATAAATATTTGCACGGAAGAAGAAAACGTTTTTGAAGTATTATCTGGAGTAGATCATCGAAAGGAAAGGACACAGATCAAGCCAAAGAAACTTAACTTTGATGAACATTTACATTTGATAAAAAGGGTAAGAATTGAAGATGAAGATGAAACCAAGATCTTTGGATACATGGTGGCCCTCTTCTCAAGTTTTTCATTCCTCCACATCTATAGAAAAATGAAACTCAGGAAGATGCACTTTAAAAGGCTGGTCTGTTGCTAGAAGTTAACAGTGGCTATGTGTCTGAGTTCTGAGGAGTTATATTGCTGCAGTAATCTCAGTTGGTTCCTGAATTTTGACATAACTATGTAGAACTCTCTGTTCCAGTCATTTGGATTTATTCCAGCTCGTAATTTTCTGAACAATGTTGTAAAATGCTATGAAAAGTGATAGTGATCAGGTGCTACTATGGAATGGTCTTATATATGGCTATGGAGAACAGGTTTTCTTGTAAATTTGGTTTTAAGGTTAACTTTTTCACTAAAGCATATGAGCTTTCAAATTCCGGTCTGCTTCTAGTAGTTAACAGTGGCTATCTGTCTGAGTTTTGAGGAGGTATATTGATGGAGGAATCTCAGCTGATCCCTGAAGTTCGACATAACTGTAAAAATCTCCATTCTGATCATTTGAAGTTATTCCAACTACTAATTTTCTGAAGAATGTCATAATATGCTACAAAAAGGGGCAGTGATTGAGCAATATCATGCTTGTGTATGGTTATGGACATATTATACCTGTAGCTTTGGTCTTAAGGTTAAACATGGTTATGAAGACTGCATTATGGTTTCGATAAATGTAATTTTGTGTTTTTGCCTGGGAATGACTGGTCTTATGTATGGTTTTGGAGGACTGGTTATACTTGTAGATTTGGTTTTAAGTTTAAAACTGGATATGAAGATAGTCGTATGGTTTAGACATATTTAATATTCTGTTTCTGCTTTTGGATATAAAGAAAGGAAACTAGTTTCCCTTTACTATTAAGGAGGTAATGGACTGTGAAAATGAAGGAAGGTTCTCTCCTTATCAGTCGAGCGTGCTTACGCACCCACATCACTGGCCAAGAGAAAGGGCCCCTATTGATCTACCTTACCTGAAATAATAATTATCTATATTACCTGATCTTATACCACGGAGGACCCATCATTCAACAGCCCGCCCGACCCATAAATCCCCGTTCAATCTGCATTCCCCAGGACACCTCACCCAGGAATAAACAAACAAAGGGGTGGTGCTGTAGGGAAGGGACATGTATAATAAATGCCCACTGGATAGATTTATTGATAGATGGATCGATACTGTTGCGGGAGAGGATTCTGCTCCAGCAACATAGAATGTACTCTGTTTTATTATATTAATATAATAGATACAACTTTTTTCCAAGAAAAAAAAATTACACAAATATACACAACCAACACAGGAAGCTTCTGAACTATATTATGTCTCTCATACCTACACACTCTTCCATCCAGCTAGAACAAAGGTAAATACAATCTAAAATATTATTGATGAGTGATTCTTCTTATTTTGATAAGATCATATCGATGCTCTTCTAAAAGGGACCAATATTTTTCTGATGATTAATTGGCTGCAGGTAGGTTTTCCTGTGTCCTATCGGTTCGCTGATAAGCAAGATAAAATATCTCAGGTAGTTAAGAACCAACCACTCCACTGGGCTTAATGTGTAAACTCCTATCAGTTCACATCCCTAGATCTGGTTAGCATAAGTAATCAACAGGGGGAAGGCATTTCTGGGACTTCTAACACCACTTAGGATAGCAGAAGATTTGTCCAACGAGCTATTAAAATCTCTTAATAAGAAGTGATCCGATTTGGTATGTCCAATAGAGTATCAAGAAAAAATGTGCGGATCTTCTAAAAAAAATGCTATCATCCAAAACCACAACATGAACAAATAGGAAGAAAGTTTCCAATATAAGTGACAGTTTGTGATCTAGATTGTTATCCACATCGACAGGACCATGATTGACAGTTTGAAACTTCATCTTGAATAAGCCACTACAAATGATAATAATGTAAAAGTTATGAAAAATATCTTCCCTCTACTAGCCCAAACCCTTTTAGTTGACAGGAAATCTCAAATGCATGCAAAATGAAAAAGGAAAAAGCGTAGAGCATAGAACTTACCAATAAAACTTTTCTGATTGGAATCTTTGGCCTCTGTGAGCTTCTTCTCCAGATCTTCCAGCATCTTGATCTCCCATTGAAGGTGTTGGCTGGTGAAGAGAGCCCCCAGCCCATGCCTAACACATGCTCCCAAGTGTCTGCACAACCCAGGGGCATATTTGAGGAACTAAATAGATCGGTCAGATTCCACTCAAATAAAGCCTCCAAATCGCACATTGCAGCGATTGGGAAACTCTACAATATCTGATCATTAAGAAGATAATAATCTGGGAATTCTTTTTCAAAATTTAACTAGACAGAAAATGAAAAGGGCGCTACCTTGCAAGAATAAGAAAACTACATCGAGTGAACAAAAAATGAGTGACCTAGTTGAGTGATGCAGAGAATGCATGTCAGCATATCGGTGGATCAATTGAGATAGAAACTTACAAGGGTTCAATTCATGGTTTTTTCCTTTCGACTCTCTTTCAATAGGTAGAGGCAGGAAAATGAGCACCATTTTCTCACACCTCAGTCAAATTAAATTCAAATTAAATTCAAATTAAATTCAGTTAAATGACTTTTAAAAAGAAATTTGTGATGCTTTTATACCAACTATATTGTGTGATTCAATTAAATTATTGACATGAATAAGTTAATAGGAGATAATGCTTAGGAACAATGTAGAGTTTGGACAAATATGGACGGTATATTTTTATTAGATTGAATTGTATATCAAAATTTTAAAAATTAAATTAAATTAAATTAAAGATCAACTTTGAGAGTGTTAATGCATTCAAATATATTGTTTTAATATAATGAAGAGAAGAAGCCAAAACCTTATGTGTTGGAGAAACCTTGTTCAAAAGCACAAATCTTAAGAAAGGCTCGCGACTTACCACATATTAATGGGGTTCATGATTTTATTATTAGGATGAAAATTAAGTAGGAATCACCCTAAGGAGGGTAGTGACAAAAAAAGCTCCAAGCACATCAAAAGCCACATTGGATGTCTCTTCCTCAAACAAGACACACAGGCTTCAATACACTAATTGCAAATAAGCTAGATTGAAAATTCAAGATAAAAATGCAAAAATGAAACCTCCATGGAAATGTCTCCTTGAAAACCCAAAATTCCATTTCAATCAAATAGCCTAGTTTCAAAAAAAAATTATCCTAAAATGTTGCTTCACACCAAATGGTGTCTATAGAGATTCACACTTTAAAGAGTGGTGCTTGTTGAATTCAACATCACCAAACTAGAGAGCAAGTAAGAGGAACATCTCATTTTCAGATGTCTTATCTTAGTATCCATTATTTGGACAAAGGGAGGTTTTACTACCTTCATCGAGACTTGGGTGGCTCCCTCTCCACATTCTGTCATTGTCCAAAACAAATATGCCTACCTATTTTCATGACGGATATTTTCAAGCATAGATCACAATCCTTGTGTGGACCTCTCCAGCCAGATCCCATCTGGAGGATCACCTCTTTCTTCCATGTTAATTATCTACTCAAGGAAGCAAACAACATACAGAGGCCTAGACCAATCAGAATTTCAAATCAGTGAGACATGGATTTCCTCTTGACACCCTCTCTAGATGGATCAACTAGCTTCCATAACTCTTCTAATAAACTCATGTTTTAGATCCCAGGGCAGACATCACCAGGCCAGTAGACAAATCATCCATGGGAGGTCCCAGAGACAGACTCTCTCTATGCAAGAAAACTCTCCAAGTTTGGTCAAGCACACAATACTCCATTCAGAGTTTCTTCTAACAGACCTTGGATGTTAGGGCCACACTCTAACCCAGGTATGTATAGTGGATGGAAGAATAACTGACAATGAGGATATAGAAATGTTGGTCGCAGTTCACTAAGACAGGCAACCTTTGCACCTGCATAGACGAACCAGACAATCAAAGAAGGTGCCAAACATGTAGAGGAGACACCTATAGGCAGAGGAGACATATGTTAGCACACAAATCAAGTTTTTAAGATGAAGTGAAGATGTCCAGGATCTAATATGGATGGTTTGAAGATGACTGCACTATAGGGACTGGGGTGAATTCGGATAGCCTCGCACTTGATATAATAACCCAATTTAGCTAGTTTATTAAAACTGAGTTGGGCAGACTTTCTTTTTGGGTTAAATTGATAAAGAAAGCTGGTTGTATATTAGGGGCAAATATGTAGGCAATTTCCACCTTAAAAAACAAAAACTTGCATCGATCACTTGGGTTTAAACACAAAAAAACACAAACTTGCATCCATCGCTTGGGTTTAAACACTAATATCTTATATAGGGTTTGATTTCTCGTGTAGGGTTTCAGAGAACCCTCGTGCAACAACTAGGATTTTCAATTATAGGATTAAGAAGAAAATATCTGCACATATTAGGCAATCGACCCTGCTTGATGCTGGGCAATGTGCTGGGAAAATTTCTCGTGCAGGGCTTCAGAGAACCCTCGTGCAACAACCAAGTTTTGCAATTATAGGATTAAGAAGATAATATCGGCACACATTGGGCAATCGACCCTGCTTGATGCTGGGCAATGTGCTAGGAAAATTGCAAGAGTCACTGTGATACTGGGTAACATTTTAACGTCCAGGGCATAAGAAGTATATAATTTGATGTGGCAAATGCAAATAACAACAACATGCATAGCATACATCAAATAAGGGCAAACAAATGGGGATGAAAAATAGACTGGCGTACCTTAGCGGGCTATGCCAGAAATCCCTTGACCTTGGCGAGCTCAAGATCTCCGAGCCTCCATTGTCTGCAGGCAACATGAGCCTCCATTGTCTACAGGCAGTTGTTTTGCCTCCTAGTCTTTTACATTTTCGCCAAGATTCTTTCTTCTAAAAGCTAACGAGAATTACTTTATCACTTAATGGTTGTGTTACCTTTCTAGTTTTGGGTAATTTAGGTTGATTATTTTGATTAAAAGGTCTTTGCAAATTGTAAAACAAACTTATACAAAATACTGATGGATGTAATTTGTTTTTTGTGTTTTAATGTAACAGGGCAGTCGATAATCAGGTACGTCCGTGCTTTAATATCCAAGTTTCCATACATATATTGGTTTAAATTAGCAATTGCCCCATAAGGTGCAAAGATAAGTTGAAAGGAAAAAAACAAAAAGTAGAGTAAATGTGATAGAGTGAAAAAACAACACAAAAAAATTAAAAATGAAATGAGATTGAAAATTTAATAAAAATGTATACACATAAAAAATAGTATAAAGTAATGTTAACTATAATAGAATAACTTGGTATATATTGTAGAAGTTAATCTTAAAGTACTTTAAAATATCAATGTCAAGGAATATCACAAGTCAGATTCATGGAAATCATTAGGAAGCAATTAATTTAAAGGATATAAAAAGTTGTGTACACGTATGTAATCAATATCAATCTTGAAATTAGCATACTGAGGAACTGAATTTGAACCAAATAGATATTCGTATTAGTTTTTTTGGATTAGGATATAAGTTGTGTTAGGAATATAGAGGAACAAATGGAGGAGACCATCCAAAGGCATTGAACTAGTAAAATAATACAACATTGAAGTCTAGAACAAATTTTTAAGATAAATGGAGAATGAAAACATTAGTTACAATAAATTTTATGTACAGAACTTCAAATATTAAAAATACATAATATCCATTAACTTTGGAAAATACTATAAAATCTATGCATGATTTCTTAATAAAAGTAGAAGAAAATGTGATGAGACACTATAGGGAAAATAACTATAATCTAGAATGATGAACATCTCAATTTGTAATTGCATTTTTTTCATTAATGAAAATCT
>LPNX010489523.1:133344-206959 GCA_001517045.1 Pseudotsuga menziesii | reverse complement strand
TTTAATTAACAAAACCTGCAACTTTAATATATATATATATATATATATATATATATATATTAAAATAACAAATATAACAAAAATTGAAATGGCAAATCGAACGACCCATCATTTAGCCTATTCTTTCAGCCTATCTTTCGATCTGTACAGGCTGAAACCTGCAAAAAATTAGAAAAATGAATAAATTAAAAATGAAATAAAATAAAACACATAAAAGAATATATAATTAAAAAAAAATTGAATCCCTGCCGATACATTCCTATCTTTTCACTTGTTCCACTTTTTGCACGCTAAACCTAGAGTAAAACCTATAATCGAAGCAATTATACAAACGCGATTTCTTGGATTTTTGAGTTTGGAAAATTGTTCGACCATCTGTTGCCACCCACTATTTGTTGACGCATAGAATGGCGCGCGCATGTTTTTTTCTTCGAACCCAACTTCATACCTGCAAAATCGATTAAAACAATTAAAAATCAAAACTAAAAATGAAATATTGCATTTTTGCAAAATTGGCCCTTGGATTCCTCTAAGTTGATCTGAAGCAAATTGATCTTATTGATTCGGGGTGATTGCACCCCTGTAGGGTAATATTTGATTTCTCCACCTAATAAAAGAGATTCCGCTCATGAAGGGTTTTGGATGTTGACCAGCGATTGAAATTTGATGAACACACTCGATGTCATAAATACTCCCAATTGATGATTATCTAATCCATCCCCGTAACCATCTGATCGTAATTCACGTTGAAGTCGTTGAAGTTGGTAGGATTGGAAGTAAACATGACCTACCTCCTTAACCACAACTAACACATTAAAATCCTTAACTGCATCCGATTAATAGTTCAACAAATCATGGTGTATGGAACCAATTTATGCACTTAATACGAAGAGAAGGATATTGTGCTTATCTTCTCGCCCTTATTTTGAGATCCTTTACATTCCTTTTTGGATGGCTAACAACCAGTTCTATTTTTAGTTGAATTTAATAGCTCATTCAATCGAACAAATACACTAGTGAATTGGTGCTTCTTGCAACCAACTCACGATTTGGATGCAACCGAAAATCCCAGATAATATGGCTAGCCTTACATGTAATTCATGTGAGGCCGCTTCCATCATGAGAGTTAGTTTCATCTTTAACTCATATCTGAAATCCCAACTATCCACTACGCATAACAATGAAGGAGAATCTTTGTCATTCTCACCCAACAGTCCCTTCAATGTGCTTCTCCACGTGAGTACGAGGAAGACAATAGGGTTTTGGGCCTCAAAGTGATATGAGGGAGATGGGAACTTCATAAAGCAAGCGCTTTCTGGGATATAACGATAATAAAAAGTGCAGGGATACGATGGCTCTGACTGCTTTAAGTGGGGAGATAACTCTACTAGAGTGATAGTGCTTTTACTTTTTTAGACCCTTTCAAGATAGGTGATGCCATTTTTCATGGGTTTTATGAAGTTCAAAGGTCATTAACCAAGGTTATGCACAACAAATCAATCATTCTCCTCATCAGGGAAAGGATGAAGGTCAGATGATTACAATAATGACGTGGTGTTGCGCATCCAACCTGAGGCATGAACCAGTATTACAATGTTCTTGTTGTGGAACCTCAATCCCTATACAAATTTTATCTGGATTGCAGCATATTCCCTTGCCCAAATCTGATAGGGAAAATGCAGTCAGTAACTACTGTGGAAAGTATCAGTCAGCTGATAACGTCCCTCGCTTTTAAAGGGTTAAAGATCATGATCAACTCATCTCATTCACAGTCGTCTCTTGACGATGGAGTATTAGTTTTAGTAAATGGATCAATTACTTTTAAAAACAGTACAAATTGGACATTCACACAATCATTCTTCCTGGTTCCTCGTCAAAGTTGGTACTTGTATTACATGATGTTCTTAGGTATTTAGATGACGAGCCACAACAATAACAGAACTGTTGGTGGTTCATCAGCTAGACGAAGGGAGGACACTAGAATCACAAATGGTGGAAGAGACAGTCAGCGAGGTGGTATCATCCAAAAATTGATTTTTTCTCAAAGTTTATTGCTACAAAGAACTTCTTAATTGTATGTGGAGCATCGTTTAATTGTAAGTTTTTCATTAAAATTCGCGAGCTTAAATTTGCAAATTTTTATAAAAATGTCATATCTCTTTTCAATGAATCATTGAAAAGATATACCTAGAATTTTTCAATAGTTGTTCAATGTGAGATGTTCATTCATTGCATCAAGAACGCATCCAACTGCCAGCATAGAAGTATATATCAATAATCACATTAACGTTGTTAGGGTAAGAGTTAATAGGTGCCCATATATAAAGTATTTACAATATTATAATAGTTATAAAAATATTTTAAGAAAAATATTAAAGACAAATATAAACACTAAAATAGTGAAAGAATTATTTGTTAAAGCTTAAATTATGATTACCTTTACCTTTAGAAGCCTATGATGTACTTATGAAATAATGTTGCGTAAGAGTCGGGTGGGTATCGATCTAGATATAACTAGGGGCTTTCACAACCAACGCTTGACCCTAATGAATGGAATACCAGAATGAATGAAATAAATATTGATTTGATCAGCATCTGAGTAGTAACCGGCAATGACAAATAAGACGAGAGTTGGAATTTATTCTTAAATTGGCTTCTAAACATCAACATAATAAGAAAAAGCATGGGTAATGACAAAGACACCAAATTCATAGTAACGCCAAATTAGCCTATTGTTAAAACTAGATTCATAGTTTATCTTCTTATTCCTTTGTTGATTCAGGTCATGTTCTATTCATTTTCGAATGATCGTATAAATGGATATTTTCATGTAATCGATTAAACTAAATCAATTTATGGTGACTACTTGGCATCAAATGGCATAGCATGCATCATATATCTACATATTTTGCGGTCATTAATCTATCGAATTTACTTAAATTATCTCCTTGTTCAAACATTAGGGTTTTTGGATAATTCTTTGTAAATCACAGTTTGATTCATCTTATTTGAAATCGAAGGTAGCTGCTATCGCAACTCAACCTTCTTCTTGATTTTTATTTTTGCGCAGTAGGACCTGGAACATCTTCGGTTTGGGGGAGGTAGGTGTTTTTCTATAGTTTTCATATAAACCATGTCATTTGGTATGTACTTCTGTTTAAAAAAAGTGAAGGCTCATTTGGTCGTTCATTCCATACCTTCAACCGCATGTTCCTTCCAGACCTTCAACTGCATGATCATTCAGACAGATATTCGCATAGTCTGCCAAACTTATCATAAAAAATCGCTTGTTTGATCATTAAGATAGTCTTCATTTAGAGGGGTCGACCACTGAAAGGGTCGACCCTCTCTCTCTCTTGCTCAAACATTACATAAAGATGCACTAATTTTTGTATGAGGATGTAAAAACTCTAATTTTTGTTTTAAATTCTCTGTAAAACAATTAAAAACGTTAAGAAAAACACATACAAATAAAAATAAAAATATTAAAAAAAATAATATAAATTTAAAAAATAATAAATAAAATAAAAGTACTAAATAACATAAAACTAATACTTTGTCTTTATTAATATTTTTGTTTTATTTTATTGCAAAGGAAGAAAAGTATAAAACAATTAAAAGTTATATATATATATATATATATATATATAATAATAATAAAAATATATACAAAATATATTTTGTTCCCAAACAAAATTAAATTAAAATTATATATATATATATATGTGTGTGTGTGTGTTCTTTTCTGCAAATAAATAAATTTAGCAATAATAATAAAAGGGTTATGATAAATGCAAAGATACAATTAAAATAAAATTAAAATTAAACAATACATATAAATAAAAAATAAATAAAATACATATAAATAAATAAAATTACAAATTACAAATGAACGTGGAATCTTCTCGAAATCAAATTTTATTTTTGTTGCGCTAACTTTTTTTCACAAGTCACTGAGAAACAGGTTTTGACAAGAAGGGTTGCTTAATATGCATTGCTACTTTCAAGAATAAGAGCATTTTATTTATTCTTTTTAACTTTTATTAAGCACATATTTTCCTATATTTCCAATGCTCTCACAAGTTTGTTGCGGGAAAATGCTAACTTTTTTGCAGGTTCAAAGACGAACGAATGGCGAGTTCTAGAATCGCATAAAATTTTCAGAAAAAATGTTTCATTGAAAGCTCGAAGGAGTTGAGTTTTCCCTTGTGTATGTCATGACATTTGCTGCCACAAAGAAGCCTTTCAGAAACCAATAACGCCATGTCATGATTACTTATCCTTCTCCTTCCAATCATGTTCGCCATCCATGTTAGAGTCTATTGTTTCCCTACCTTATATATCATGACTTCCTGCATGTATACCTCTTCTGAGTGATACACGTTTTCCGTAGTTTCCACATTCATCATTTCCTTATGAATAAAACTATTTTAGCTTCCTTTCCATGACTATATTATTTTATTTTCCTTGTCATAAAAACTATATGACCGTGAGACCTTTTATCTATAGTCCTACCACCCATTTTGTATAACTCGTGTTGACTGATGTGGGATTCCTTAAGTCCCACCTTTCAACAAGTATTGCCCATCGACCTCAACACCTTATCTGGGATAGAGACTAGAGTTCATTTTTAGTACCTTGAGGCTTGCATGCCTTAATGGCAAGTTCTCTCGCTGACAATCATGGCAATACATCAATGTCCCTTGATCGTTAGATCTTGCAAGTGGCTCGACATCATCTCATCTATGCACACTTTGCATGATGTACTTAGGTACCTTGGCACTCATTGACATCAATGGTGAGATTGCCTCGCAGTGGTTAATGACATCCATTAATGGTCGGTAATCCAATGACTTATTTCCATGTTTGACATCGACACATTTATTCACATGGTAAGAATTGTACCATCGGGTTTTGTAGTAGGTGAAGACTATATACTTTGCATGACTCCATCAATAGTTTTACAACAACATACTTCAGCCATATGAGAGTACTACATTTCTACTTTCAACTGTCATATTTTACTTCGTACAACCAAGCAGTTCAGATTTCTTCACTTCACAGTCTGTGGTCCAGCAGCAACAACCAAATTCCTATTGCATAGTTCATCAAATTTTTGGGTAAGTGGAGGTATGTTGTTTTCTAATCGTTTACCATGTAATTCCTTAAATGCTAGAAAATGAATGAATTTGGAAAATTCCCTCACTACATTCCCTTTCTCCTTTTCATAAACCTAATACATATTAAGTTGGGGGAGGGGGGATTATTCATTACCATTTTACATATTCATCACCTCATTTATCATTACCCAACATGTCTTTCCCAAACTATGCTTTGTTACACATTGAATAAAAACATTGCTATATATATTGGCATGATTCATAATATGAAGAAAAGGCTTTCTAATATAAATTTATGGTTTATCATTTTCAATGTATCTATACTTTTAAATCTTATGTATTGCAACAAAAATACAAGTAAAACGAGTGAATGTTTTTAACACAAGAACCAACATTTGTTATACTTATGGTTGTTAACACAAGAACCAACCATAAGGAAAATAGTTGCCACTCGTGCATTTCAAATAATGGAATGATTTACTGTTACATACCATCATCATGTAAATCCCAGCTACAAAGCCAAAAGCTAAAAAGAGAATCAATGCATAGTTGCCTGAGGACATGCAACCAGTCAAGTTGGGGGGAATGTTGAGCCGCAAAAGTACCACATTTTATTCATCTATCATGTACCATTGATCACCTTATTCCTATTTTATCCTTCCATAAAACCATTAATATCCACCACTTCACTAATAAATATGAGTTTATATTACCATTTTCCAAATCATTTATTTTTTAGTATTTTGAGTGAATTTGTGGTTAATTATTAAGAAAAATAACATATTTTCATTATACCTCAAAGTTGGGTGAGTTTGGTAACGATTACAGGTGTATTTGAAGACTTTAACAAGCCCAAAAGTCACCACCTAGCCTCAAATTCGAATTTCATCTTCAAGATGTGGGCTAATTTCAAGGAGAAGATCATGGAGATGGAATATCTTATCCAATATATCATGGAGGATTTTAAGGGATAAGTTGATAGAATAGTGGATCTGTAATTATGATTAGTTATCTTGAATTCATGTATAAATAGGAGTGCTCTCTCCTCATTTTGAAGGAGAGGCCTCTCTATAGAGATAGAAAAATAGAGAACTGGTTCATCTTTTGAGATAGTCATGGATTTGATCATGTTGTAATAGATTTCATGTTTTAGAATAGATATTTTGATGTCTTGGTTATGAATTAGTTGTGTTGATTTTATGTGAGCTCACCAGTTAATGTTGATTGTTATATTTCAGTTTATTTCATGCAATCTTATGCTTTCTTAGATTAGATTTATTTGATGCAATTTCCTGCTTTGCTAGATTAGATTTCTTTGCATGTCATTTCCTTCTTTTGCAAGCTTAATTTAATTTTAGTCGCATGTATTTTTAATTTCAGTCACCTAGAATATTAGATTAAGGTAGCAATTGTCACATCCCCGACCTTCCAACCGGCGAAGAGGACGCGACGAACGCCACATACGACCGGGCGAACAGCCCCATGAACATAAACAGGGATAAATGCGGAGTTTAAGAACTTAAGATGCATAATCCATCATACCAGAATTCATAATTCTTTAATCATACAGCGGAAGCAATGCACACATTACAGCATTCATCGTGTTCATTATAATTCGTTTGACATCATTATAATTGCAGAGATGGAACAATCAGGATTACTTATCTTTGATGAAGAATCCCGCAACCAACTACGTCGCTGAAACGTTCCACCCCACCATAGGCTAGCGTGCTCATCAATCTCTCAGCATGCTGCCACCCCCGAGCTGGGCATGATTCCTCCAAGGATAAGGGTCAATGCAGGCTTACACATAGCCAAGGGACACCATCAGCCAAACCAATACCACTGGGTTTATCAGGCCTTCAACAATTGGCCAAGCCAGCACAGTTCGAAGACCAACCACTACATACCCGCAGCAAAACAAGAGGTTCACCACTCTGTGATGAAGGCCAGACAACCGGGGACAGTCCCAAAACAAAGATGAACCACAGCTCAATTCCAACCCTACTCCAGAGTTATTCTTGGCCCTAACGTGGCCAAAACAACTCAACAACAACACCCAAAACCAGGGTACTTCAGCAACCCAAACTCACAATGCAAACAATGGCCACAATCCACAGTCCACAATGTATAAGAAACAGAACTCCCAGCATAACCATGGGAAACTCAGACACAGATGTGGCAATCAACAGCCAACCACAACGTGGGAAAACAACAGTCCCACAATGGAAGAAGTGAACACACATGCATAATCCAAAATGGAAGGAGGACGGACTCTTAACAGCACTCAGAAATTGTGGGAAGAGCCACAGCAACCCAAATCGTGGGTGAAACCAACAGTAAGCCCGAATCATGGGTTAAACTAACAGCAAGTAGAAAACATGGATTTAAGCCATGGATATGACACATACCAGTGGAGATCATGCCCTTGAGGCCGTTTCACCTGCTCGCTGCGTGCACAACCAGATAATATCTGCAACTGGTGCGGGAGGAGCACAGAACCAAAATCCCAGCCCGTGTGAGGATGAACAGCATGTCTCTCTGCATGAGGTGAATGGGCAACGGTCTAAGCGTGCGGAGGAATAGGAAAATTGTGCACAGGAGGAAGCCGAACCCGTATCTGCGTGAGACATGAGCAGACCAAATCCTACGTGAGGATTAGGAGGCAGTCGGGGGGACGAACAGACCACAGGGATCCTGCATAAGGGAGAGTGCGTGAGAGGGAACCGACAGTCCTAAGGCACCCACCAACAACGAAGGTAATGCATAGGGGAGAGAGTGGAGTGAATGCAGTCGTGGGTGGAGTGGGCGCGTGGGCAAGGGACTGATAATCCTGCCACCCCACTCCCAAAACAATAACTGCCTCAACCACCAGCAGCCATAACTCCTCAACCAACAACAACAAAACAATAAAGAGGTTGACAAGGGAAGAGGTTGGATGAGACAAGAAAGGTGGCAAATCAACAAGGTGGTAAAACATGGGTTTTTTCCCCCATAGGCCAAGGTTTGACATCCCCCACCCCTTATCCTTTGGAATCATGCCCTTTTCTTTCAACGTTGCACTATCGTAGCTGGTTGTGGTTTATTTTATTTGATGTGCGTATTTACATGATGCCACATTATAATGTGCCAGATAGCACGGCATACAATCGACAACTATCCCCATTGCCGAAACATACACAACCAAATCGATGGTGGGGCTTTTGCCTTTAGCTCCTCACCACGATTAATTACATTATATACATCATGCAAACGGGGTCAAAACTGGGACGTTACATTCCCCTCCCCCTTAGAATAACACCGTCCTCGGTGTTCCATTACATATATACAATACATATACAATTGCACATCAAAATTTCAAAATTTTGCAGATCTATCCCACGTTCAATCATCTACTTAGAACGTTCACGACCAAGCCCTTCGGCTTCCACGAACTTCTCCTGTTGGTTCTCAGCTTATCCCGAAGTCTAGGAACTTTGCGGCTATTTCCCTCATCATGTTCCCTCATTGGGCAGTCCCGGCGTAAATGTTGTTCTCGGCATTTCCAGCATTTCACTGGCTGCTTCATCTTTACCTGCTCAATTTCCTTTGAGTCTCATGCCTGGACCATTTCTTAACGGGTCACTTGGATGAATGTCCCATCGCTGATCCACCTTCCTTTCCTTTGCCTATTGCTCCCAGAAGGCTTTCCACCTCCCTTTGCAAACCAATAGAGTCTTGCAAAATCTGGTGGTTCATTTCACTCTGCCTTTTCTGTATCTTGAGCATCTCCCCAAGATTCTCTTGGGTCTTGTCAATCAGTTGAAGGAGACTTCCAGCTAAGTCCAACAACTTTTGATCTGCTGCCATATTCAACGCGCACCACCTGGTTTCACTTTTCTCACCTGTGAAATGCACCATTGAAATTCTATCAGACCAAGCATAATATGGACATTAAAATCAGCCAATTAATTTCCCCATTTGGCATGACAGTCCAAGTCTCATCAATGAGGCTTTCATATTTTTCATGCCTTCCCAACAGGCACATGAGCTCATTCATGTCCATTCTTGGGAAGGGAATTAACCATTCCAGCATTCACAATTTTACTGAAGTAAATACACACATTTCATTCTCAATCATGCATGCATTCAACAATCCTTTGTTTTCATAATGCATAAACATATGTATATATATGTAATCAAAAGGCAAGAGAGAGTAGTAAGATTTTTTTTCCCTTTTTGTTTTGTTCCTTTCTGGAACCCACACCACTACGATGGATTTTCATGCTCTCAGCCTCTTTCACTTCACCGTGAATGCTGGACCAATCCTTCTTGGTCATGACACTTAGTGTCTTCGGTCTATCCCAGACCTCTAAACCATGGAGTCTCTCCACATGGTTTGTCTCAACTGCTAGGAGCCTCATAGTCTCACTAGCACCTTTTTCATTACCGCTCATTCCGAGCTTTCCAGGACAGTCCCATGTCCACATGCACCCCTAGGATGCTCTCATAGTCCTCGCTTCCAGCGATACCTATATCCAAACATTGAATAGATTCACATGTTTAGTTTATTCTCATCAGTTTTTTTTTTGTTTTTTTGTTAATCTCTAGAACAAGAGCTTAAAACATCATAACCAAATCATATACACATGTATATTTATAAGCAAAATAATCCAATACTTATCTGTATTGTACGTTTCCTCGTTTGTCCACAAGATCCTGCTTCGATTTGCAAGCCTTGGGATCGCCTATGGACTTAGATGTTAGGTCAGCACGCCGGCTGCTCCACAACATCAAATAATTAATGTCCATCCAGTACACAATCATGTCAACTGGGCTTGGAACTTTATCACGACCATTTCCAGGTCTAAGATCTACTATGGATCCTCAGGCATATCACATCCCATCATACACTTATACCAACATACACTTATATCAACAATAACCCTTACTCCGCAACCCCTCACAACAACCATTTATCATTTACCTTTACCTTTACCTTTAGCCTGTCAACACAAGCAACACAAGCAATACAAGCAAACTCATCAGCATTATTGCTCTAAAGCTGTAATCACATTTCATATCATTCGGTCATAATGGATACTAATTCAAAACATGTTCTGTAGATGGAATTTAATAATTAAACATGCATATTCATAGCAAGGGTTACAGAACACTTATCCATTTGCCGTCGCAGTATGCCTTTATATCTGTTAGGCACCGTCAAGGAGTTGGGAAAGGCTGAATGCTAAGCTGGTGAGCTCGCTGCAGAGCTAGGAACACCTACACCAGAACTAGCCTAACTTCTAAGACACCTACACACACCCAACACAAGGAATCAGTCCCTTCTCTGCTACTCAGTTCCTCAGGCCCTGCATTCCCTTCCATTGCTATCCCGAGGTTGTGGAGAAGAAAGTCGGCCCTCTAGCTCTGTCTGTGTGGTTTCCAATCACCAGGTTTAAGCAAACCAAGCCCCCATCCCTGCTTCCTTTTTATGTTTCATATCCACACATGTCTTACCGACATAATCGATACCATGTCACTCATGTTGTTTACCAAACATGCAGTGCAGACGAGACATTTTCAAAATGTCCAATGGTGTTTCACTCGAAACCCATTTCCAAGGGAAAACCTTCCCATGAAGTTTGGCTTCTGCAGGCCATCACACATGGTCTTCCTGCAGTGTGTACCCCTGACACATTCATCAAATAGCCAAACAGTCAATCATTACCTGATACTACAATCCAAATTGATCGTTCCATAACCAAGCAATGACATTAGTAAACAAATTCAATAAGAATTTGCAATTCTATCTACTACAGAAATTGACTTGTTCAACTATGGGTCTCTTGTAAGCAGCACTACTATTCCCATTATAATTTTTATGCTTACTATCATAATATGAATACCCACTTACCATGCGTCCCTCCTGACACAATCTCATACAAGCCAACAGTGATCAGTAGTCGTTAGTAATTCTTAAATCCGAAATTCACAATTCAAATTTAACAATCCATTATGCATACCAACTACTTTTACAACTATGAGACTCTTCTCATAAAGTTTGGTTCTTTCACATGGTAGATTCTGGCATTGGTCAGGGTCTTACCTCTCACTTCCATGCTTGAAATAATCTACCTGAAACCTGAGTTTCAATCAACCAAACACAATCTCGTGCAAGCCAATAGTAACTAGTAGTTGTCAGCAATTTCTTAAATCCGAAATTAACAACCTATTATGCATAACATATGGTAGATTCTGGCAGTGGTCAGGGTCTTACCTTTCACTGCCATGCTCAAAATAATCTACCTGAAACATGAGCTTCAATCAACCAAACACTTGGTAAGTCTGGATGCATATAACCTTTTCATTGCTACAACCATCACTGAAGCATTTCCAGAATTTATAAAATTCAAATACCTCCAGCTGTTAGTCACATCAATATTATCAAAGCTCATTTACGTCATGCAATCGTTATCATACTAACATTGCAAGGTATAGTCATATCATTCATGCAATTAAATGAAATGTTTAGATACCCTTACTTCACAAGCGTATCATTCATACCACCTTGCTCTTCAATAGAGCATTTCTGGAAGCCAATTGATCATGACTATCCTGCATTCATAACAACCTTTGAAATGGTTCCTGAATTGTCATCAATTCATCATTTCAGTCATTAGTCATTCATAATATCACATGCACTCATCTCAATGCATTCAACATATCATGCATGGCCTAACCATGTCCATTTCATATAGGATGCATTACTATAATCAATATCATCAATATATATAGGCATGACACCTTTCTATATTCAAACATCCACATGGTATGAGGTCTCTTACCTGTACCAATCCATGGAATTTTCCATAAGCAAACTCTTACCTGCATGGGTTCTACTTACACCCTTGACATGACCAATTTGGTTGGTCCTTGCAGGAGATTGCAGAATTTTCTCACCAACTTTTATCCTGGACTTGTTGCTTTACCCCTTTCTCCATAGGGTTACTGGTCACATTCCATCAGCATCAGCAACATATTCAGCTAGGTCCATGTCGTCGTTGGTTTTTCCACTAATGCCAACATCAAAGCAATGATTATCATTAGTGGTTCATTATAATTATATAATTCCCAATATTCTTACCAACATGCAATACATACCCTCATGCATTTCATGCATAAAACCTAGGAAATGTAGTTATAATCAGCAGGACAGGGTTTTAAGGAAAACTTCCCTTTTCATGTCCTTCATCCTTGCATGGAACTACTCTTCCGCACAACAGCTGATTGACTTCATAGTCCTTGCTACCTCTGGGCATGCAACTTCCCATATTTTTCCATTTGATAGCAGCGGCCGTCATTAGCACTTTGCTACTCCATGCTCCGATTCTGGCAACTTACCCTTATTCCCTACTGGATAATCTTTCCAACGCCTATCCACATGCTTCATTCCGAACTCGGGTGTGAAAGCTGCACCACTTCTAAAAATGAATATTTTCACCAAATCTTTGCATTTTACACACTACTGTATTTGGACTGGTTGCCAACTTCAGCCAACTGTAAACCACGGAAAACAGCTGAAAATCCCACTGGAAAAAAGTTGAAATCTGCTGAAAAATCCTTCTTGAAAATCTCAAAATCTTTCCTTTGTTAAATCGGGTCTCATTCCAATTATCCATCCGCAAAATCGGCTCTTAAAACCACTAATCCATCCGCAGGATCGGCTCTCAAAACCACTAATCCTTCCACAGAATCGGCTCTCAAAACCACTAATCCTTCCGCCGTTTTGGATCCCCAAACAGCTAACTTCTTACGCGGTTCATCGGCGGTCGGGTGCACTTTTCATCGGAAAGACAATTCACTAGACAATCGCAACGACAGTTCATCTTCCTTAAACTTTTCCCGATCGGCAATCCGATCCACTAACATTTTCCGATCTTCTTCTATACTTAGAAAAATTTCAACTCTTGTTCTTCCTGTCGCCATATCGGACGTTCAAACAACTATCCTCTCCGATGTGTCGGTGATCTTTGGAAGATCTCTGCCGGAACTGCGGCTCCAACTTCCGCTAATTTCCTCCGAAACTTCTCTTGTTTTCATCGGCGAGGAAGTTCCCTCAACAGCCGCAATGGTGGCTCGTCATCCTCTATCTCCTTCCGATCGGCGGCCAAATCTACTGTTGGCGTGACCTGATCAGCATCGGCGGGATTTTCACATCGAAATGCTAGCGCTTTTGACTTCCGCAACGGCGGAACATCAAACACGAACTTCTTCTGATGGCCGCTATTTACTTAGAAAAATATTGAACTTTTGGCGTCGAAGGTCTTTCTCGTCAGGAGACTTAGTCCTTTCCGCAGCCGCAACAGCGGAACCTGATCTTCTTATTTTATTCCGATCGGCAGCCCAAACTGATCGGCGTCGACAGACTCTTCTCATCGGCAAGCTAGTGCCTTTAGTTTCCGCAACAGCGGAACATCAAACCCTATTTTCTTTCGATTGGTGAACTTATTTTGACCGGCGTCGAAAGTATTTTCTTGTCGGAGGTCTAGTGACTTTGACTTCCGCAACGGTAGACGGGAGAACAACTATTTTGTTTTGATAGCCGACGATTTCAACACTTAGCCAAATTTTCCAAATTTTTTTCCATGGCGTCGGCGGTCGGACGACTTTTCCGTCGGGTGCGTAGTCGTTTAGACTTCCGCAACTGCGGATGCTCGAAGAGCTACTTTCTTCCGACGGACACTTAGACAATTTTTTGCAATTTTCTTCAAAATATTTTCTCCGTCGGGTATGCTTCTGTCTTACTCTTTCGCTGCATCGGATGTCTCTTCCACTAAGTCCTCCGCTTCATCGGAAGTCCAAACCACTAAGTGCTCCGATGAATGTTCAAACACTTAGACAATTTTCTTGAAATTTTCCCTCCGTCGGCAATCGGATCCACTGCTGCATCCGTGGTTTAGTCCTTTCGTCAGCCGCAACGGTGGACGGGAAACCGCTAAACTCTTCCGATACATCGGAAGTCTGTTCCTCTTTAGTTCTCCGATGCTCCGACTGTTCAGGCACTTGGATAATTTTTGGAAGTTTGCTGCCATCAACTCTGATCTCTGCTGGGTAGAATGAAGTCCTACCTCTGTCACTGCATCCTTCATGGCCCATAGAGGCCCACTGTTGCAACCTTGGCTCTGATACCATTTTGTCACGTCCCCGACCCTTCGACCGACGAAGAGGACGTGATGAACGCCACATACGACCGAGCGAACAGCCCCATGAACATAAACAGGGATAAATGCGGACTTTAAGAACTTAAGATGCATAATCCATCATACCAGAATGCATAATTATTCAATTATACAGCAGAAGCAATGCACACATTACAGCATTCATCGTGTTCATTATAATTCGTTTGACATCATTATAATTGCAGAGATGGAACAATCAGGATTACTTATCTTTGATGAAGAATCCTGCAACCAGCTACGTCGCTGCAACGTTCCACCCCACCATAGGCCAACGTGATTATCAATCTCTCATCACACTGCCACCCCCGAGCTGGGCATGATTCCTCCAAGGATAAGGGTCAATGCAGGCTTACACATAGCTAAGGGACACCATCAACCAAACCAATACCGCTGGGTTTATCAGGCCTTCAACAATCGGCCA
Organism: Pseudotsuga menziesii; assembly: GCA_001517045.1. Lineage (NCBI taxonomy): Eukaryota > Viridiplantae > Streptophyta > Pinopsida > Pinales > Pinaceae > Pseudotsuga > Pseudotsuga menziesii. The sequence goes on along the minus strand of LPNX010489523.1, from coordinate 192,197 downwards.
AGCCAGCACAGTCCAAATACCAACCACTACATACCCGCAGCAAAACAAGAGGTTCACCACTCTGTGATGAAGGCCAGACAACCGGGGACAGTCCCAAAACAAAGATGAACCACAGCTCAAGTCCAACCCCACTCCAGAGTTATTATTGGCCCTAACGTGGCCAAATCAACTCAACAACAACACCCAAAACCAGGGTACTTCAGCAACCCAAACTCACAATGCAAACGATGGCCACAATCCACAGTCCACAATGTATAAGAAACAGAACTCCCAGCATAATGATGGGAAACTCAGACACAGATGTGGCAAATCAACAGCCAACCACAATGTGGGAAAACAATAGTCCCACAACAGAAGAAGTGAACACACATGCATAATCCAAAATGGAAGGAGGACGGACTCTTAACAGCACTCAAAAATCGTGGGAAGAGCCACAGCAACCCAAATCGTGGGTGAAACCAACAGCAATCCCGAATCACAGGTTAAACTAACAGCAAGCAGAAAACATGGATTTAAGCCACGGCTATGACACATACCAGTGGAGATCATGCCCTTGAGGCCGTTTCACCTACTCGCTGCGTGCGCAACTAGATAAGATCTGCGACTGGTGTGGGAGGAGCACAGAACCAGAATCCCAGCCTGCGTGAGGATGAACAGCACGTCTCTCTGCATGAGGCGAACAGGCAATGGTCTAAGCACACAGAGGAATAGGACAACGGTGCACAGGAGGAAGCCGAACCCGTCTCTGTGTGAGACATGAGCAAACCAAATCCTGCGTGAGGATTAGCAGGCATTCGGGGGGATGCACAGACCATAGGGATCCTGCATAAGGGAGAGTGCATGAGAGGGAATCGACAGTCTTGAGGCACCCACCAACAACGGAGGTAACGTGTAGGGGAGAGAGTGGAGTGAATGCAGTTGTGGGTGGAGTGGGCGCGTGGGCAAGGGATTGACAGTCCTGCCACCCCACTCCCAAAACAATAACTGCCTCAACCACCAGCAGCCATAACTCCTCAACCAACAACAACAAAACAATAAAGAGGTTGACAAGGGAAGAGGTTGGATGAGACAAGAAAGGTGGCAAATCAACAAGGTGGTAAAACATGGGTTTTTTCCCCCATAGGCCAAGGTTTGACATCCCCCACCCCTTATCCTTTGGAATCATGCCCTTTTCATTCAACGTTGCACCGTCGTAGCTGGTTGTGGTTTATTTTATTTGATGTGCGTATTTACATGATGCCACATTATAATGTGCCGGATAGCACGACATACCATCGACAACTATCCCCATTGCCGAAACATACACAACCAAATCGATGGTGGGGATTTTGCCTTTAGCTCCTCACCATGATTAATTACATTATATACATCATGCAAACGGGGTCAAAACTGGGGCATTACAGCAATACTCTGCCCCTGCATATATTTTGTCTGTACCTCACAAGTTTACAGTCTTTCCGGGTTGACAATTAAATCGTTGGATATATGTATAATTTGTTTAATGTTTTTTACCAACAGTAATTATGGATAGAAACTATGATTATGTGCTTGACAGAAGGTTGTTTGATGATAGTTCATAACATGGATGTATTGATTTATAATCAGTGACAAGTGAAATGCAATAAGGCATAAATGTCTTTGTAATTACAAGCTAGGTCTTGCAACCCCATTTCTTAGTTGGACCTGAGAAATAACCAAGATGGGGCTTGGAATAGGAGTTGGTACTCTTGATTCAGTTGAAGCTAATACAAACCCCAGTTGTGGTCATCCAATGTATCAAATATCAAATTAGATATAATAAAGTTTACAAACATTATATTATGATGTGTCTCTCTTATAATTTGATGATGAATTGATTGATTGTTGATGTTGATGCATTTGATATTAAGCAATTGATGATACTTGTTTAAGTTTTGAAAAGTGAAATTAGAATAAGTGGGGGCACGCTGATTCACCCCCCCCCTCTCAGTGTGGTGGTGTGTCTAACATCTTATTCTTTCCAGATTATTCCAACCAAGTTGGGGTAATGTAAACTTCCTCCTTGGAAATATATAATAAGTTTTTAGATTCTTAGGTTGAAAGTAGGTGATGCTGTTAGATTTTTAACATTTAAGCTATATGATCGTAGGATCTTATCTGAGAGAATAACAAGCACAACAATCAATCACAAGAGACAATGAACACAAATATTTTCCTCGGGGAAACGATAAAGGAGAAAACCCCACAACTTCCTCAGAGATAGAATTAGCACCAAAAGTAAAACCCAAAGATAGTAAGATGATCTCCCTATAGCAGTAGTCTCTCTCTCTCTTGTCCCATCTTCTTCTCTCTCTCTCTTTCAGTTATGCGCTATACTGAGTGTGAGTGAATGTGTATGAATATGTGTTAAATAGAGAGGCTCCCTTTCTATTTATACTAATTCTTGACTTGTCAATAAATCACTAGGGCCGACTTCTCTAGGAGATTCTAATAACCCAAGGGCCCCACAACTGTGGGGAATTTAACCCTTGATCAATATGGAGGGTTATACTCTATGACTTTACATGACTTGTTTACATTATTGAATCTCCCGATCAAAACATTGGGGCATGACATGACATAATTACATTACAGATACTTCCTGGAATAAACATTGGGGTACAATACATAAGATATACAAGTGAATACATTCCGAAGTTACAAATACATCAACATTCCCTCTTAACAAGGAAGGTATTCTCTCGACACAATTTATCAGCACAAGTCTTCTTCTCTGTATCATCTAGATCATCATCAAGTCATCTTCATCTTCAAGTCATCTTCATCGTCAAGTCATCTTCATCAAGTCTGGATAATCACTTGATCTGGAGCATCACTGGATCATCATCACTGGATCATCATCAAGTATGGATCATCACTTGATCTGGATCATCACTGGATCATCATCAAGTCTGGATCATCACTTGATCTGGATCATCACTGGATCATCATCAAGTCTGGATCATCACTTGATTTGGATCGTCATTGGATCATCATCAAGTCTGGATCATCAATTGATCTAGATTGTCACTGTTGGATCATCACTGGGTCACCATCACTGGTGCTATCTCAATTCTAATCGTCACAAAAAGTTCTAAAGATCCATCCCTTTTTCATGTTGGATGTAGGCCTATCCTTCATGTAGGTCTTCATCGTCTTCAGCACTTATATCTGACCATGGAATGAACCATCTCAGAAAGGCCTACTCAGCACTTACATCTGACCATGGGAGGAACACATCCAAGAACAATGTCAGAAAGGCATGCCCAACACTCACATATGACCCTGGGAGGAACAAACCCCATGTCAGAAAGGCCCAGCACTCACATCCAACCTCATCTTGTCAGAAAGAATCTGCACTTACATCTGACCTCATCATGTCAGAAAGGATATGCACTTACATCTGATCTCATAATGTCAGAAAGGCATTGCACTTACATCCGACCTCATCATGTCAGAAAGGCTCTGCACTTACATCTGACCTCATCATGTTAGAAAGGAGCTGCACTTACATCCCACCTCATCATGTCAAAAAGGCTCTGTTCTTACATCCAACCTCATCATGTCAAAAAGGCACTGCACTTACAGTCGACCTCATCATGTCAGAAAGGCTTTGCACTTACATCCAACCTCATCACGTCAGAAATACATTGCAATTACATCCAACCTCATCATGTCAGAAGGCTCTACACTTACATTCAACCTCATCATGTTAGAAAGGTCCTGCACTTACATCCGATCATGTGGGAACACATCCCTCAATCACATCAGAATGGCTATGCACTGATCATGTGAGAACACATCCCACAATCACATTGAAATATCTCTGCACTGATCATGTGGTAACACAACCCACAATCACATCAGATCATCTATGCACTTATATTTGATCATGTGGTAACATATCCCTCAATCACATCAGAATGGCTCTGCACTGATCATGTGGGAACACATCCCACAATCACATCAGAATATCTCTGCATTGATCATGTGGTAACACAACCCACAATCACATCAGAATATCTCTGCATTGATCATGTGGTAACACAACCCACAATCACATCAGAGCATCTCTGCACTTACATCTGACCATGTGAAGCTCAACCTTCCACCATGTCAGAAAGGCCAACGGACACATCAATTCCCTTTGGAGGGAACCTTGATCTGGAGAACACCAAGTTTCTCCCTAAAGTACTCAAACTTTACTCTGCCTAATGGCTTGGTCAGTACATAAGGTGTCTGCTCATCCGTAGAAACATACTAGAGCTTCATTGCTCCTCTCTAAACCATATCCCTGATATAGTGATACTTGATCTCGATATGCTTTGACTTGTCATGGAACAATAGGTTCTCCGATAGCTTCACACAGCTCTAGTTGTCGGAATATATACAAGTAGCATCCATCTGGAGATCAAATAAATCAGACAGTAGCTTTCTCAGCCACACTGCCTCACAACTAGCCGAACAAGCTGCAACACACTCTGCTTTGGTTGTACTCAATGTGACACAGGATTACTTCGTGCTAAACCAAGAGATCACACCTGATCCCATATTGAAGAAACACCCTGAAGTGCTCTTTCTATCAATAGCACTGCCTGCCCAATCTGAATCCACATAACCTTCTAGGTTAATCTTCTGATTTTCCTCATACTTGAGCCCATAATCAATTGTACCCTTTAGGTACCTCAGAATATGCTTTGCAACAATCAAGTGAACATGTCTCAGATCCATCAGGAGCTGGCTTAATGTGTTCAAAGCAAAGCAAATATCTGGTCTCGTATTCATCAGGTACATCAAGGACCCAATCATCTGACGATACATCGTAGCATCAATCGCTTTTGATGAAGCATCACTCAATAGCTTCAGGTTCGATGCCATATGTGTGGTCATGGCTTTGCAGTCCATCATCCCGAACCTCTTCAGGATCTCTACTACATACTTCCCTTGTCCCAGGGAAATTACATCTGCATTCTGCCACACCTCCATGACTAGAAAATAGTGCATCATACCCAAGTCCTCCATTTCGAACTCGGAAGAAAGCTTCCTCTTTGTATCAACAATCAACCCATCCTCACCTGTTACAAATAGATCATCTACATACAATAGGAGTATCATTGGGTTCCCTTCTTCAACCTTGTAGTAAAGGTTGTAATCCGCTTTGCTCTTGGTAAAGCCCAAACTGGATAGGAAGCTATCAATTCTGTCGTACCATGTCCTGGGTTCTTGTTTCCAACCATACAGGACTTTATTTAACTTACACACATGAGTCTCTCTGTCATGTGTCTCAAAACCAAGTGGCTGCTCCACATATACTTCCTCTTCTACTACACCATTCAAGAAAGCTGTCTTGACATCCATATGGTGTACTTTCCACTTCATTACTACAGGTAAAGCAAGTACTGAACTGATGGAAGTATATCTGGCTACAGGAGCAAAAGTTTCTTCATAATCTATTCCTTCTTTCTGGGAGAAACCACGAGCCACAATTCTTGCTTTATATTTCTCTATGTTACCATCTGTAGCATGCTTGATCTTACTGATCCATTTGGAAGTCACAACGAACTTCCCCTCTGGTCTTGGGACAGCATCCCAAACATCATTCTTCATGATCAATTGATACTCTTCTATCATAGCATCCTTCCATTCTTTCTTTTCTGCCACTTCTTCATAGTTGGAAGGTTCTTTATGAAGTCACATAATAGGGTTACATAACCGGAGCAGGACCTGGTTCTTTTTTTTTCTTTGTGTATCTCTTCTAGAGCCCCATATCTTTTTGCACCTTGGATAGCTTCTCGTACCCAAGCAGGTTTCCTCTTGTGAGGATTCTTCTCCTGAGGTGGATCTATAGGTTCTTGAGGTTCTTCTATTTCTCAATCTTCTTCTAGAATTTCTTCGTTCATGGTTGTGTCATGAATTCTGGGTACTTGTGTTTCTACAGGTTCTTCAGCAGGTCTCTTTCTGGATTTATTGTAAGCTGAGTATTCATCAAATGTTGTGTCCCTGCTGATGTCGATCTTCTTGAATCCTGGGAATTATATTATGTAAGCCTTCGAGCTTTCAGAGTATCCCACAAATATACCCTTCCTTCCTGAAGGATCTAACTTTGCCCTCTTTTCTTTTGGAATGTGTATGTACACTAGACAGCCAAATATTTTGAGATGATTGACTTCTGGTTTCTTGCCGAAAAATACTTCTTCAGCTGTCTTGTTCTCGAGTACTCTATGTGGAGTATGGTTCTGTACATACACAACTATTCTAGCCAATTCTTCCTATAGATGCATGGGAAGATCTTGATCATGAAGCATTTCCCTTGTAGCTTCCATGATCATTCTATTCTTTCTTTCTACAACCCCATTCTGTTGTGGATTATTTGGAGTGGTCAACTCCCTCTTAATCCCTGAATCTTTACATAATTCCTTGAATTTATTTGATGTGAATTCTCTGCCATTGTCTAATCAGAAAATCTTGATCTTCTTCTCTGTGTAGTTTTCGATCAAGGATTTGAATTCCTTGAACTTGCTGAATACTTCATCTTTGTTCTTCATGAAGTATATCCATGTCTTCCTAGAAAAATCATCAATGAAATAAACATAGTATACATACCCGCTTAATGAACTGGATGACCTTGGACTGCATACATCAGAGTCAATGATTTCCAAGATTCCTTTAGCCTTGCTTTCGCTACTTGGAAATGTCTTCTTTGTGTTCTTTCCTTTCGCACATCCCTTGCATACTCCTTAATGTTTTGATTGTATTTATGGAAGACCTTCAACAACTTTGCTTGCAAGTGGTAGTGCCCTATAGTGTCCATGTGCAAGCCTTCTATGCCAAAGTTCATTTGGTTCTATTGAGTCATGAACCAAAGCTTGTTCTGGTTGGCCCTTTAATCTGTATAGTCCTCCCTCTTGTTCTCCAATTACTACTGCATCGTCAATAGTCTGTCCTTTTGGCCACATGATGACTTGGCCATCTATAAATGCAACTCTTATACCTTTTGCATCTAATGCAAAGATGGAGAGAAGGTTCTTCTTTAGTCCTGGTACAAATAGGACACCCTTCATTTTCATAGACTTTCCAGAGTCTAATTTGTAGGTGGATTCTCCACTACCTTTTATTGGATATTGGTAGTCATCCCCAAGTTTCACCTTGTGGGGTGATTCATTTTCTCATAGTTTCACAAATGATTCTTTGAATCCCGTCATTTGTTTGGAAGCCCCACTGTCTATAAGTCAATCATTGCTTCCACTTGTGATGTTTCCTATGAGAGCGGAAATCAAAACATATTCTTCATCGCTTGAAGACTCATCACTTTCTTGTTTGCTTCTCTTCTTGGAAGGCTCATAATCTTCTGCGAAATGAGCATGATGTATTTTCTTGTTTCCCTTCCTCTTGTGAGATCTATCTTTGTTTCTAGGACAATCTCTTGCAAGGTGTCCTCTTTCATCACATGTAAAGAAAATGTACTTAGACAAATCTTTGTTAGACTTTCTAGTGTTTTTCTTCTGGTGAGAGTGCTTACCTCTGTGATGGTCTATTATGATTTTCTTGGATTGTATTGTGAGAGCTTGATCTTCACTTCCCATATTTTCTTCTTGAGCTGATATTTGAGCTTATTCTAGTGAGCATTCCTCCCACAGTTTGCCAAACTTGACTAGCTTCTTTCTGTCGCACATCTCTTGAATGAAAGAGTCCCATGCCCTAGGGAGACCATTCAAGGTGGTCATCACAATTTTTGCATTATCTACTTCTTCATCTACCGCTTCAAGTTGTTCCTTGATCTGAGAGACCCTTGTAATGTAAGACTGGATAGTCTCTGCATTCTGGACCTTTACATTCTTCAATTGGTTTCTCAAAGTCATCTTTCGATTTATGTTCTTCCCTTCAAATAACTTGGTCAGTGCATCAAACATCTCTTTAGGTGTCTTTAGAGAGGACACTTGTGGTATGAGGTGATCCTTGATTGAATCAGAAATAATCCTCTTAGCCATGACTAATTTCTTCTTGTGTAAGGCCTTAGCCTCATCTCCCTTTGGAACTGGAACCTCTTCATTGATGTAAGAGTCCAACTCATTTTCTTCCAGGACCACGGAGATCCTATACTTCCAAGCTCGAAAGTTATCAGCTCCCTCAAGATTTTCATCAAGCTTGGTATGATGAGACATATTTAACAGAGAACCTTAAATGGAAATGCAAAAGATTTATATCTTATCAAGTTAAGATATCAGAACTGGATCTGGAGCTGAATTTCTGTAGAGCTGGTTTTCTGGTTCAAGAGTAGATTAGGGTTTGACTTTACCAAAGTTCTACCCAACCAAAAACTTTGATCTTGATCTCTAAACTTCAATTTTGGGGAGGAGATCAATCCAGGCCTGGGCTCATTCAAAAATTCCACTTCTGTGGAAAGCCCTAATTTTCGGCAGTAGTGTCAAGTCAAAAATTGAAAATGCTCAGAATCAGATTCTGCTTCGACAGAAAGATGCGCCCTAGAGAGGAGAGTCATCCCAACCTCCTTTTGCTGAAAATCTGTGGAGAGAGATCCAAAAAGTAGGAATACCTAGCTTTAGCAGCTGCACAGTGTCTTCTTCTCAGGTTAGCTCTAATACCATGTTAGATTTTTAACATTTAAGCTATATGATCTTAGGATCTTATCTGAGAGAATAACAAGCACAACAATCAATCACAAGAGACAATGAACACAAATATTTTCCTCGGGGAAACCATAAAGGAGAAAACCCTGCAACTTCCTCAGAGATAGAATCAACACCAAAAGTAAAACCCAAAGACAGTAAGATGATCTCCTGACAGCAGTAGTCTCTCCTCTCTTGTTCCAGCTTCTTCTCTCTCTCTCAGTTATGCACTACAACTGAGTGTGAGTGAATGTGTATGAATATGTGTTAAATAGAGAGGCTCCCTCTCTATTTATACTAATTCCTGACTTGACAATAACTCACTAGGGCCGACTTCTCTAGGAGAGTCTAATAACCCTAGGGCCCCACAACTGCGGGGACTTTAACCCTTGATCAATAAGGAGGGTTATACTCTATGACTTTACATGACTTGTTTACATTATTGAATCTTTCGATCGGAACATCGGGGCATGACTTGACTCAATTACATTACAGATACTTCCCAGAATAAACATCGGGGTACAATACATAAGATATACAAGTGAATACATTATAAAGTTACAAATACATCAACAGATGCATATTCTTTGCTCATTAAAATTGTCTTATTCTCCATATTTTTTGTGTTTTGTAATCCATTTCACCAATTTTGAACAAGGAAGAATAAATGGCCTCACAGCCACATTTTGGAGATAAGACATTTACATGTTTGCAAACAAATATGGTTCGAGATCTTCATCTTCTAAAACGAGAAATAGTTTGGGATATTCTTCTTCTTTTAAATTTTGTAATATTCTCCCCCAATTAGGATTATTGTTTAAACTTGCATTGTTGGAAGCGTTTGATTAAATGGTTCTTTTGAGCTCTTTATCAATAGATGTGGTTTCTACTTCTGGCTCTTTATGGTTGTCTTGTTTTGGTTTCTTTTCAGGATCCATATAGAATGTTCTACATGTTACTCATGTCAACAACAAAACACATTAGTGAGGTTAAACACAATAATGAGAAACTTTAAAACTTGGCAAGTCATTTGAAAGCTGAATGGTAGAAACTAAAAGAAGTTGCATTTGAATTCTATGATAGAAATGTAAATCATGATGAGTGTAACAAAACTTCAATGTATGATTGCACCTTGATTTAAATCTCATTTACATGTGAAGTTTGAAAATATGTTGAGCTAAAATCTACTTGTAATTGCATGAATTATTCGAATGTATAAGTGATTTATGTGAGGAAAAACCAATGATTGTAGGATATGATATGAGCAATCTATCTTATCCTTATAGAAGAAAAGAGACAATGAAGGATCTAAGGAATATTTATGTTATGGACACGAGAAGTCTATTCGAATTGATTTGTTTCCTTTTGTTTATGTAAGGAGGAGCCATATAGGTCAATCAAAGATTAAATTGTTGAGAATAATATTTAGTCAACGTAATACATATGTCTTTAGCCCCTTCCCATTAAGCCATTATGAAATGCATATATTCGAATTGAAATATAATTCTTTAAGTATTTCACAAATAATTCATTTCATCCAATGGTTGGTAAATACTTTGTAGGTTTGCAAAAATGACGTTGATAACTTCAATACTGGAACTCAAACTCAAATGCTTATTGGTGTTGAGTGTTGGAGACCCATCTAATCTATAAGTGAAATAAAAGTGTCTCCTTTTGAAGTTTTACTTCGATTAAGTAGAGTTGGAAGGTTTACTTCCTTTTTGAATTTGAATGAATAGAAAAATGATTTCAAAGCATGCAAAATATTTCAAAATATTACATTTAATCTCGTGATTTGAATTCGTAAGATTTAACTGGTGGCACCCTAAAGGTTTGTACTCCTAAATTATGGAAAAATCCCACTCTTTGTTGGGAGGTTTCAAAGAAAAATGTTTGAAAGTTTGGAAATCCTTCGACGGTTTACTAAGAGTTCTCAAAAGAAGCATTTTTCAAAATCCCATGAAACAATCAAGAGCTTTTAAAAGATAAATATTTTGAGAGTTCTCGAAACAATTAGGTTTCTTATCACATAGGAAATTTGAAAGCTTCTAGGTCATAGGCACATGGGATATTCTCATTTGAAAACTCCCAAAACTATTGAGAGGAAATCAAGAATACTTCTTTTGGCAAGTCCCAAAACAATTGGTAGAAAACAAAAAATGCTTATTTGAATAGGTCCCAAAATTGTCGTGGGGAAGATCAAGAGATTGATTTTTTGGATACCCTTAAAGCTTTATGGATGCAATGAAAGAAGGATATTCTAAATGTCCTAAAATGCTTGGGATGGGATGAAATTTAACTTTTGAAGGGGTTTCGATAGGTTGTCCGAGTGCGTTTAAGGAAATACTTGACAAGACATGGATGGAGTATATGTGTCATCTTAATGGTCGAGTTTCTAATAAAAAACAATGATAGTTCAAATAAACAAAGATTTATGGTATCCAAATGCATCCAAAGAAGAGATGAGTAAGGGAACACTAAAAACCAAATGAAACCATGACCCAATTTTATGAAGAGATCCTTGATAAGTGTATGATGAATTTGAAAATTTCAAAACCAAGATCACACAACTTTTCAATCCATCATCACCATTATAAATGTAGAGTGGAAATCATATGGTTGAAATAAAAAAGGAATCCCAAAGTTAAAAAAAACTTGAGTTGAGGCCTCAACAAATGGAAAAACACTAGATGAAACCATGAATCTATGTAATTCATTTAGCTATGTTATGAAAAATGAAGCAACCTAGTAGAAAATGCCATTACTCAAATGTGAGTACTTGTAAAATCATTTATTATGAGGGAATCCCTAATTTTCCCAATTCCTTAATTACAACAACTTACTTGCTAAACTAAAGAAAAGAAAATAAAAGCAATACTGAGGGTTATTGTCTTTTTAACGTAATCCAATGTTCCAAACTAAAGTCATTTACTTCATCAAATATTTGTTGATTTAGGCCCACTTATTTGTTAATTATCAAGTCAGACAGTTGGTTTGTAGTCTATATTTAGCTATGACTGCATTGTAAAAATACCCTTTAATTCTTAATAAATATCAAAAACTGAATTTTTTCTTTAAAAAAAATCATAAAGCCTTTAAAAAATTTGTTCCCAATGTTGCTCCACTACCTATGAGTAACCATAGCAGCAATGGAGTCACCCTAATATCAAAAATTTGCCCCGCTACTAGCGAGCATCATCCATATATGCTATGGAGATATCTTCACGTCCTCATTATAAGTTGAATTTCCTTTCACAGTGTTTTATTTCTGAGATATTGATTTAATAATCAATTAATGGGGGACATTGAAATTTAAAAAGCAAACATGGATAAGGCTCACGTTTAGGAAATTGACCGATTTGCTATGCTTGAGTGGTAAGGCCGCCCCTTTTGAGATATTTGATTCACTACCCTTCACATGGGAAATGGAACCTTTTAGTCAATTAATTCATTAGTGGACAAATAGATTTTTGGGTCATCATGGTGTTAGTTAGAACATTTTTGGTCCTCCATAATTGGTTTTGGCATCATGGAAAATTTGAGGTCAAGAATGACCTTTATTAAATAATAATAAAAAATAAAACCATTTTGATGTGAGATGATGATAATAATCTATGTATTGATCTTGTAAAATAAAAATAAATAAAAAATCTCAAATCTAAATATTACTTTTTAATTGAATAATAATTAACCATGATTAAATTGATTTTGAATCTTTTTTACTTATTCAATATAAATAATAAAATATATTATAATATGAATGGCATATATTTTATTTAAACTTTGAAATAAACTATTTATTGTTTAGATCATTTTAAAATATCAAGTTTATGATGTTTAATAATTTTTTACATTATTAGTGATGGGTGGTTTAGAGTTATGAGTTGTAAAAAGTCTTGAGGTCAAACCCCTAGGAGGCTATGCATAGATATATAAAAGCCTTACTTGACTACAGGGTGAGGCCCCTTCTGATGCCCTCCCTAAGAATTCTTTTGATAAACATAGCAATCTCGAGGCCACCTAAAATTCTTAAAGTAGCAACCCCTCTCCAAAGTTGTGAACCACAATGAAGAAAAAATCACATTATTTAATCATCATTCTCTTTTATTTAATATAAATACAATTTAATTAAATTTAAAAGCTTTCACAATTAATCATAATTATAACAAAATCCTAAAATTAAAACTAGTTGATATTTAACTTTCCATCACACTCCCCCATTTTTTATTTCAATAATTTATCCTTAAAGTATCTATCTTTTTAGTTTTATAACTTAAATTATTATTTAAATTTTTTCATTCTTTATGTCAAAAAACTTTCCATTCTTTTTTCCAAACACAAAAACATACTTTCTATTCTTCTAATATCTTGTATTAATATTTGTTTAAATTTTTATTATTTAATTCTAATAATTTAGTCCCCACTTTTGCTTTATTTTATGCTTTTCAAGTTATTTCAATTATCATACTTATCTCCATCCTCAATTGACTTTCACATGAACCTTTAAAATCATCATACTCGCATCCATTTTAATTGATTATATTATATTATATTATATTTATATTCAATTTCAAATTCAAAGTATCATATTCATATCAATTAAATAATAAATTCACTGATTTTAATTCTCATAAATATTACATTCATTAAACCTGTTATTTTTCATTAATTATACATATTATTTTATGTTCATTTTTATTCTTAATTATTAAATTAACATTAACACATTAGTATTAAAATTTATTTTATTGAAACTATTTTTAATGATTACATTTTTTCAATTAGGTGTTGATGGACTTCATTTATTATCTTCATTAACCTAACCCTTTTTAACTAATATTTTAAATTTAAATTTATTTTAATGAAGATTGGTTACAATTTTTTCAATTAGTTGTTATGGACTTCATTCATTATTTTTATTGACCTAATTCTTTTTTTACTAATATATTTTAAATTTGATTATTAATTTGAATTAGTTTTGATAGACTACATAATTATCTTTATTTACATAACTATTTTTCATTAATATATTTTAATTTTCTTAATTTTTTTTCTAATTATTTTTATAAACTTAATTTTAATTTACTAATATATTTTAATTTCCATTCAATTTTTGTTTTACCATTTCATCCCATCATTATTTTTGCTATCCTCGTGATGAGGGTGGGATGGAGAGATAATAAGAAAAACAATCTCTCTCCAATAATAATTAATTTTATGATTATATTTCTTGATATTTATATGATAGTTATTTGGAGAATGACTCGCTTGGAAAAAATTAGAAGGGGAACTTAGGTGTTTGTTGGCATTGATCCTTTGCTAGCGATGATGGGCATTTTAGATTTCTAATAGTTTGTTGTCAAAAAAATTTGAATTAAATATATAGGTCTTGGAACATATTAAAAGGACATATATTTTCATATTGGTATTAGGCAAATGACTTCGAGCTAATTGGCGATAATGCCGAAGAATGGAATAATTGTATTGAATGGAGTTGGTATAAGATTAAGTGATAAAGAAGATAGATTAGTGTGGGATTGGAAAGATGCCAATGGAGTGATAACAGAAAAAAAAAGCTTATGAAGCTATCTTTGTTGACAAGGTGAAGTTCCCTCCTGAATAGTGGGGAAAATATCTATGGAAATGGAGAATTCCTTTAAAAATTAAATGCTTTGTTTGGTTGTGCATTGAAAATAAGATTCTTACATGGGACAACCTCCTCAAGAGGGGTTTCTACAGGCTAAGAATATGTATATTATGTGAGATTGGAGAGGAAACAATTTCCCATCTATTTGTTAAGTGTTCCTTCATTAGATTTGTTTGGAATGAAGTTAGAAGGATGTTAAATCTTCATGATGAATGGGGATCATCAAATTTCTAGGAGTGTTTGTATGGTTGGTTTCATAAAAAGGTTAAATACAAGGAAATTTTTGTGTTCGATGTGTGGAGATTCAGAAACCAAGAAATTCATATAATTTTGAAGAGATTAAACCTATAGTTTTTATGTCTACTTAAGGATTGTAAGTTGTCTCTTTGAACATTTTGAGGGATAAAGACAAAAGAGAGACATAATCCTTATCCCTCCTTATCTAATTGGTGACATTTCCTATGGATATTTTGATGGTGCAACAAAGGATGGTGTGTGCAGGCCTAGAATGGTTTTGATGATTAAAAGGGATCACACTATAAACTTATGGATGCATGTAGAAAATGGAACTAATACTAAAGTTGAACTTGTTGCTTTATGGGGGCTTCTTTGGTTTATCAGGAAAAATAGGTATAGTTGATGTTCATATAGCAAGGGATTCCAAAGTTGTGATTGACTAGGTTGCATGAGAATCTATGCTTCAAGTGCTAGATCTTGACCAGTGGGAAAATAGAGTATTGTAATTAAATGGAAATAGATTCTATATCACTTTCTCTCACATTTTTTGAGAGTTCAATTATAAGAATGATTGGATTAGGTTGTGGGAGTAATGAACGGTCTT
Organism: Pseudotsuga menziesii; assembly: GCA_001517045.1. Classification (NCBI taxonomy): domain Eukaryota; kingdom Viridiplantae; phylum Streptophyta; class Pinopsida; order Pinales; family Pinaceae; genus Pseudotsuga; species Pseudotsuga menziesii. The sequence continues at coordinate 177,064 of LPNX010489523.1, read as the reverse complement.
CTACACTTTGAAGAGGTCATCGATGGAAAGACAGTGGATGCGGAAACTGTTAATGTCTTTTAGAAGATTTATGTTTCTTTCCTTCTATTTTTGTCACCTTTGATGGCTATGTAGTTTTGATGTATGGGACCCAAGTTAGTGAATATAATATGTTTGAAAAACTGATTGAATCTTTGTCATGGAATTTTGTTGGTGTGGGGAGAAAGATCTATAGAATTTCTAACCTTTTCGAGAAATAGTCTATGTGACTTTGATTCCCTTAATGAATAACAAGTTACAGTTATTTTCTTTTTCTTTTGAAAAAAAACTAATAGTTATATCATTCTTCACTTATTTATTTATTTTAAATTCACTCTTTTTCGAACTATCAAATATTTATTTGAATTTCTAAATCGATGCTTTTCATTCAATGGAAATCATTACTGCTTGGAATTGTTCCTCAAGTCTAATAATGGAATATGAGCTTCAAATACCCATAGAAAACATTTATCATTATATATATATATATATGATAAATGTTTTCTATGGGTATTTGAAGCTCATATACCATTATTAGACTTGAGGAACAATTCCAAGCATTAATGATTTCCATTGAACGGAAAGTATCTATTTAAACAAGATAAAGTGACCTTTGGTTCCATATTCCAAAGGTACATTTCATTTTTCTATGACTCTTCATTCCCTATACCTAAAAATTTACAAAATTTTACACAATGAACCATAATCCCATAGGATTAGGTTTCCAAATCCCCCCCCTTAATCCAAAGGGGTGTTTGTGAGTTGAAGCATATTTCTAATTTTTTCAAGCTTCTCTCTTCCAAGTGCTTTGGTGAAGATGTTTGTAACTTGCTCATTTGTGGAACAATGTCTCGAATAAATTATTTTGTCCTCTAAATTATATCAAATCAAATGGTACTCCATGTTGATGTGCTTGGATCGATCATGGAATTTTGCAAAAATTATTCATATCTTTTTTTAATAATATTCGAAGATAAAAAAACTAATTTTGACATCCTTCATCATTTCCATCATTACTCAGTTTATACCACAGTATACAAAAATATATAAAGATCCATCATCATATAGATTGATTACAAGTACAAAGTATTTTCCTGAATCGTATCGTCATCACCTCCCTAATACGTATTGGCCCTAGTGCCTTTTTCAAACCTAATTTGGAAGCCTAATATACAAGAGTGTTCGGTTCTATATATATGTACACAAAGGAAATGAAGATAAATTATTCAAAAGCTACCTTCAATTCTATTGCAATGGTCTGTAATGTGATATCCCATACTACCAGAGCATTTTTCATCCAAGTGACGACGAACAAAGAATCACCATAAATATGGAGATTAGTGATATTCCTTTGTAGTTCCAATTTCATGAGATCTCTCAAGGCAAGAAATTCAACTTTGTTAGTGGTTCCTCATGCCATATTGGTTGTGAATTGTATTCAATGACTTTTCTAAGTATATATGATCCCTCCAATTCCACCATAGTGATCAAACTCTAACATGTGCAGTAAAATAAAATCCAAGGAAACAAGTGATCAATGATCAATTCCTTGATCATCCTTTCCTTTCTATTATCTCCCAAAATTTTGAAGTATTGATCCATGGACACAATACCTATAGAGATATAAAAAATTTGTAGTGGTCTATCATTGAAAATATAAGAGTTTCGTGCCAATTATAGTCCCCCAAAAGTAATGAAGTGGACTACATGGAATTCCATTAAGTCACGATGATGAAACCACATATGTAAACCTTCTTCCACAGTTTCCCCTTGCCATAGATGGCCTTTTCCAATCTAATGACCTATGTTTCTCCACACCTGTAAAGTAAAGGGGCATTGATTAAATATATGTTGCACATCTTAATTCTCCTATTGATAGAGAAAGCACATTCCAAGCCCATGATTTTTTTTCTTTTGTATATAATCCCATGTGGGGACTTTAGACACAAGGGAAAGGTACATAACGATAATTGTCTTTTTAGGGATTTTAATTTCTATATGGATGACCACCATCAACACTGTACTTATTCATTTGAAGCCTTTAAAACATCATATCTGAATTTGAAAATATATGTACCACCCACTCAATTAATGTAGAAGGAGCAATGTACTTCTGAATTATAACCTACTTCCACAAATTATCTTTAGAGATAAGGTTCCAAACACTTTTAGCTACAAAGGCTCTACCAAAGAAAGGTATTTGTTTTTATTCCCCACCCTCCCTCATGTTTGGGTCTGGAAATGCTTCCATCACACCAAATGGAAACTATAATTGTCACTTTTCCCCTCCACATAGATTCCAGACATACCTTGTGATTTTTTTCCATAACACACTTGGAGATATGGGCCAAAAAACATCAATAGATTGCTTCTAAGATGTATTTCCCAGAGTAAGACATCCACCACTAGACAACCACCTATGACACCAATGGTGAACCTGATGTTCTACTTTTCATATCAACCGATTCCAATCACAAATGACATAGTTCATGGTTTTGATGTAATATTCAAGGTATTTTAAACCTCTTTATAACTCCACCATAATGAAATGAAAATTTTGGTATATGATTTCTACTACAACATCACTAAGACTATTAAAATTTATGACTGACTTGATGAGTTTGTCCTCCATTCTCATGTCCTTGAAAACAATCTTCATGATATCATTGAATTTTCGAGCTTCATCAATAGATATGTGGGAAAATAAGAGAATGTAGTTGACAATAATAGGTGGGTTAAAGTATCCAAACCTCCTACATCAATCCCTTTCAGTTTTTTTTCATGATTCACTACTCTAATTGACAAGATAATGCCTTCAACCACAAGAAGGAATATATACATAGATGATGGACAACCTTGTCTGATTCCCTTAGAGGGTTTAAAAAAATAGGAAGTTGAGCTATTGATTAGTACAAAAAAGGTAATATACATGACACAACCCATAATATATTTCACCAATTTCACACTAAAACCAATGTGAATTAACAACAATCTCAAATAAAGCGAACTGTAGTGATCCTATGCTTTGGAAAGATCTATTTTCATCACCACTGCTGGTAACTTCCTCTATCAAATGAAATGAAGTGCTTCTTGTGTCATTCCTACTGGCTCATGTATTAAATGACCTTTACAGAACCCAAATCATTACACTAAACTAAACTTAGAGAGGATCCATTTTAGCTAAACCACAATTAACTTAGAGAAGATCCTGCACACACAATTACATAGTGATATTTGATGAAAGTCCCCCAAAGTGGATACATTATCCATCTTTGAAATAAGTGCAATAAAGGTTTTGTTTAGGGACCCTAATACCTTCCCAGCAAGTCTCATTTCCTCAACTAATGTTAAGAGGTCATCACCCAATAAGTCGTAGAAACTAATAAAGAAACTAATGGTCCATCCATCTAGTCCGAGATTCTTGCCCTTGTGGAAGGTTGAGATAACTTTACATAAATCATCTTTGGTCATCTATTTGTAGAAATTCTGATTGTCCTCCTCCAAGATTAACTGGGAAGTAGCCGAAGATTTTGATAATATTAGCTATGTTGACACTCGAGGGTTATTTATAGATCTGTCCAAAATACCTCACCCTTAACTCACCCAAACCTCTAAAACCTCGCATAGGACTACCATTCTCCAATTGTTGTTCCCAAATGGAGTTAGTGTTTTTCAAGTGATTTTCATAGTTATGGAAAAAAATGGTGTTTTCATCACCAAGTATCAAGCCATAAAGACTCCATTTCCATTCTATCTCAAAAAATAGCTCTTTCTTCTCATCTTCCAAATATTTTAATCTTGTTAATTATACATTATTAAAGACACATGTTCTATTTTTTTGGAATATAGAAAAGTTCCTTCTCCATTTTGACTAATGAATTGGATTGTTCTTTTTTTCTCTGTGCATCCCATGCCACCACTCTCTCCTTAAATTTGTTTAGTGCTAAATAAAATTCCTTGCTAGCCAAAAGGTTGATGTCCACATCAAAATATTTCCAATGCTTTAAGACCAAATTCCTGAACGAGTCATCACTTAACCAGACAGGGTTAAATTTTAAAGTGTCCAAGGGATTCTCCTCCAGATTTTTCGATTTGTAAGAGTATCAGAGAGTGATTCAAGATTTTTTCAAGTTCTACTCAATATCTTTATGTTCCCAAGTCTTTAAGAATGCACTCATCAATCAAGAATCAATCAATACGTTTAAAAACAATGTCCTCACCTCTCCTATTGTTCTGCCATGGTTGTTTGACTACAACATGGTCTACATCGACCAAACGCCGATATTTGAAATGGTGTAAGAAGTATTCTTCTAGGTGGTTGAGTCATGCCCTATCCCCCCATACCTTTTTGTTTTTCACCGTAAAATTTAACTATTTTTCGATAAGCACATTATTCTATCTCTGTAACACCCAGTTTTTGACCTCGTTTGCATTAAATGTATGTGATGTATATATTGTATTTAATCGTGGTGTGGAGCTAAAGGAAAAATCCCCACCATGGATTATTGTTTTTATGTTCCGACGATTAAACTTGTTGCCAATGGGATTTTGTGCTCGCCGGCACATTATAATTTTGAACATCATGTAAATATGCAATTTAATTAAAAACCCACAACCAACTATGTCAATGCAACAATAATGAGAAGGGGCATGATTTCCTAAGGATAAGGGGGGGGATATTCAAACCTTTGGGCCAATGGGGAAAATCCAAATGTCAAAGGGAGAACCCATCAAACTGTCAACTACCTTTCTTGTCTTATTCACCCAATCATTTATTACTGCCAAAAATTGGTTGGGTTGGTTATTGCATGGGATGGGCAAGGTATGACAACCCAAATTCGAATTGGAGAAGACATATGTTTTGGGGAAACATGTTTTGACTCCTTGGGCAAGCAAAAACCCAAAAACGTAGGCCATTCTACCATGCTTTCATGTTGGCATGTTTTCCTCACCATTTTTACCTTCACATGAGCTCTCTTAGGCATCTAAAACTTCCTGTGTGTATTTTCATTCCACGTTTTTTGCTGTTGGCTTCATTTTCCCATGGATGGAAGGTCGTTTTTGTAATGCCAGGGATTGGGTTGGTTTTCCTCACGTTTTTTGAGCTGCTGGTGTATTTTCCATTCATGTTCTTGTAGATCCATGTGTTTTTACCATGGCTGTGAAGTGTTTTTGTTAACTTCTAGTGGTTGGGATCTCTGCTGGGTGTTTTTGTGTTGTTCCCACATGCCCGCGATGGAAAATTCCATTGTTTAGTGTTTCCCAACGAGTGGGAGAACAAAGCCATGAATTTTGGGTGTTGTTGAGTTCGTTTTGGCCATGTTAGGGCCATAAACGACTCTGGAATTCGAGTTTCTCAGACTGAGTTGTTTCTACTCAGTTTCCATACCTGATTTTGGTCTCTGTGGTGTTTTTCCTCCAGTACAGACTATTATTGTTGTGTGCATATCGTTTGTTGGCCTTTGAACTGTCTTTGGGTGTGGAAATGGGGTCTGAACTTGCTTGACAAACCTAGTGTGTGCAGGAGCCTCACAAACAGATCTAGAGGGATGGATTTCTTCTTTACACCCCCTGAATAGCACTAGAAGGGAAGGCATAGCCTGAGGGACTGTGTAGCAGAGAAGGGGATGCTTCCTTGTGTTGGGTGTGTGTGGATGTTTTAGAAGTCAGGCTAGTTCTGGTGCAGGTGTCCATAGCTCTTTTATTGAGCTCACTAGCTTAGAATCCAACCTTTACAGCTCCCTTTTAACCTGATAAACCCAACTGTGTTGGCTTGGCTGAGTTTTGTGTATCCTTGGCTACATGTCAGCCTGCTAGTTTCCCCTTATTCCTTGTGGAATCATGCCCAACTTAGGGGTGGTAGTGTTGTTGAGCGATTGATGAGCGCACTGGCCTATGGTTGGGTGGAACGTTGCAGCAACCTAACTGGTTGCAGGACAAGTTTCTTCTAAGATAAGTATTCTTGTGTTTAATTCCTTGCAATTGTGTTTTCTTTACAAATCCATATGAACATGTCAAATGTCGTGAATGAATGAAATCACTTCTGCTGTTTGATAATCATTTATGCATATGTGTATGTTTAAGTTCAATGTGTTTTATTTTCATGGGGCTAGATTGCCCGAAATGTTAGTATTATAGTTGCATCCTCTCGCCGGTAGAAGGGTGGGGATGTGACACTCTCAACAGATTTAATGAAAAAAACCTATCCAACAAGGATTTTTTATCCACATACTGTCCATAAAGATTCACAATATTGAATTCACACTTCAAACCTTTACTCCATAAGATGGTTCAAATCCCTAAGCAAAAAGAAAAATAATTGTTTAGAGATACAAAATTTTCCATCTAGTAATTAATCCCCTTGAAATACCTCGAGAGTCCATGGCTATAAAGTCCCAATTCATGAGCATTTTCTTAAGTTCAATGGTGAGAGCTTCCCCAACTCCCATAATTTCTTGTAATAAAATGATATAAGGCCACTCCTTTTCAGCTAAACTACTCATGGAAATTCTTTTAGCTTGGATTACCCGCCCACAAATGTTATAAGAGAGGATAATCATTAGGGTACCTCAGCTTGGGGTTGTGTTTCTCTAAGAACCCCTTTCAACTTTGATTGTTTACCATATTGAATCTCAATGCAATCTCGCTCTTGCACAAACCAAATGAAATACTTCATACCAACCATATCTACAAGTGGACCTTTCAATTTTTCCTCCTTTAGTCCACACGACAGTAGGGAACCAAATATCCCTTTGTTGAATTTGGGTCTCAAAACATAATGGACCCCACCTCTACTAGAAATAGTAGGGTGTAAAATTCTAATTAAAGGGTCCACCAAGCCTCCCTCATGCCTAGTTGAATTGTTCAAAATTGAGTAAATGGGTTCAGTAAGGGCCTTAGATTCAAATGATATATTATGAGTGAAAGGTGGATTCCTTGGTCTCCCTTCGCCTTTTTTCGAGTAGGGTGAGACCTCAACCGGTGTGGTCCGGGACATGGTGTCCTCCACAACCTCCAAGATGGTCCAAGAGAGTACACGAGACTTACCATATTCATATTCGATGAGTCTGGTGGAAGTTGGAACAATTGTTGAATTGCCAATTTTGTGCACTGTGTTAATGAATTGATATTCCACCATGACCACAAACTAGTTTGACAACATATTCTATCCATCAACTTCAACATTTCGATTCCTGTCTACCTTAGATACTTGGGTGTGACATGTATTTGAATCAAATTACTTTGAGAATATACCAATATCCCTTCTAGTAGGATATTCAAGTTTCATCAGAGTGTTAGGGTATGCTATGGTATTTCCCCTTGATATTGATTAGATTCCTCCCCGAAGGGTGGGTCTTTCCTCCTCTAGATTTGTTTGGAAAAAGGGAACGGACAATTTGCAATAAGGTAACCCTAATTGTGACACATCATTCATATAAATGGTATGTTTTGATAATCAACAGGTTGTAGAAAAATCATCCACCTACCTATATTTTTACATATTCATATAAGCCCTTACTTTTGTTGATGTCAACTAGAACTTTGGATACATATTTGAAATAGGTGCTTTAGTAGTCATTATCAACCTTTATAATATTTCCTAGAATATTTTTGAGCTTTGTTAAATTGCGATGCAACCAAAATTCTTAAGGAATCCCCAAGAACAACCCATATGGGAATCCTTTGTGTCTTTTTCAAGCGAGAATTAAATAAGGGGGTACCAAGGTTTCAAAGAGAGGTAAGACGAGGTAATAAACTAGGAACTTGTTGGAATAGGCTTTGTGTCATTGATAGAGAAAAAAGAGTAACTCATCCTACCTTTTGAGAGGATGTTGAAAGCATGGCCATAACCTAATACCATGCTCCACATCCACCACACCAGCATATTTAGATGGTTTTCCAAAATCATCCTCCCAAATAATTGACCCACCAGGATATCATCCAAATACCCCATAATATGTGAAACCCTTATACCTTCACCTGCACAAATCCACACTGGATCAGAATGTTTCTTAATGACCTTATAAGAGCCCTCTTATTTTTGTTAAAATGACCATTTATTTAGACTTAAATCCTGCTCATGGTTCTGCAACCCACAAGGCAATATAAATCCAAGTGTTGACCAACAAAAATGACACCCCGACCTTAGAAATAGGATTGTCAGATCTCTTTGGACCACCAAAATTAGAAGTAAAAAACCATTTGATAGTGATGAATCCAAAAATGTTATATGTGTGGATACTTTGATCAAATTATTAGGATAATCAAATCATGCAGCAAATATTCTGGATCTGACTTGATCTTTGTCCACTTTGATATGTATGAACCCATTCTTACCTACATCCACTTGGCCTTGGTCAAGCTTGTCAGTTTTAGAAACATTAATGATAGACTCCTTTAGATGCTTATCAATGAATTGTTCCTGATGACTTGGTTTTCTAAGGACATAACATCACTCTCCACCTTGTAAGAAAAATAACTGCCTCCCACCACATCATCCTTTAGCCTACATATAGGTAAAATGTACTCGAATATATTTTGTCCCTTTGTGGGATCCATTGTGTAATCAATCATTTCTTCCTCTACATCAAAGACCGCTAGGGTTTCTGTAATGCCCATTAGTCTCCTAATCTCACAAAAAAACTATCATCAATATATGTGTGTGTATGTGTGGTTTTAAATTTTAATTAGAACCAACATTATATTTTTTTAAGTTAAGATTTTTTATTTTTATAAAGAGACACGTGTTAGCTATAGGTTTAACATATATGGAATTACACATCTCCCTCATACTGGGATGTAGAAAACACCTTTCAATGCAATAGAAAATTCAATTTTTATGCATTGTGTAATGGATTAGTTCCAAAAAAATTTGTTATATAATTTTTTGGCTTTGAAGTCTCTTAATACTTTTTATTAGTAGAATATTTTATTTCTAAACTTATAATTTAGTTTAAAATGAGAGTGTTATTTTTAATTATAATTAATATTTTCTATATTTTGAAATCTTAACAATGTAGAACTTACAATGGAAATATATATTTTTAATATGATTTGTAGTTAATATTTTTTTATTTCGTTACATATACATTATATATATATGAATTCAAACACAATCCAAGCATGCTAAATTCAATATTCCAATATTTAAATGTGATCACATAATGCAAAATCACAATCCAATATGCTTATAATTAAATGCGAACAAATAATACAAGTTGAGTGGGCCTAATGGTTAAGAACATGTGTTTCCTCCTAGGAGTTCATAGGTTCGAATCTTGGGGGGGTAGGGTATGTATGCCTCTGTAGAATTTATCAGTTAAATCGCTATGCAAAGTGGGGTCCCTTGTCCCACAAATAAGGGGGTATCATACATTAAATTGGTGTTTGGCTTGGCTTCGTGTCATGTCCCCAACCCTTTGTCGGCGGAGAGGACGCGACTAACTGCTATGAAGCTAGGAAAACTAAGCCCCATGAACATAATATATAAAATGCATTGGAAACGAAAACACACACACATATGCATAATTCGTTTAAACATACAGCAGAAGAAAACACATTCATCCAATACATTCAGCATGTTCATCATCTCATTTAAGCAATAAATACAATTGCAAAGACAGAATGGACAAGAGATACTTGTCTTTAACAGAAGCTTGTCCTGCAACTAGTTGTGTCGCTGCAACGTTCCACCCAACCATAGGCTGCAACGTTCCACCCAACCATAGGCTAGTGTGCTCATCAATCGCTAAGCAACACTACCACCCCCTAGATAGGCATGATTCCGCAAGGGATAAGGGGAAACTAACAGGCTCACATGTAGCCAAAAATACACAAATCTCAGCCAAGCCAACACAGTTGAGTTTATCAGCCTAACAGGAGCTAGGAATGCTGGCTGCTAAGCTAGTGGGCTCACTGAAGAGCTAAGGACACCTACATCAGAGCTATCCTGACTTCTAAGACGTCCACACACCCAACACAAGGAATCATCCTCTTCTCTGCTGCACAGTCCTTCAGGCCATGAGTTCCCTTCCAGTGCTATTTAGGGGGTGTAGAGAAGAAAGCCATCCCTCTAACTCTCTCTGTGAGTCTCCTGCACACACTAGGTTTATCAAGCAGGACCAGACCCCATTTCCACTCCAAAAACAGTTCAACCAAAACAACAGAGGTGTACACAACAATTTCCAGATCTGGGATTGATGAAAATCGACTTGGGAGCCAAAAATGAATTTGCAGATGGGTAAAAAGACCCCCTTAGCAGCCATTCAAATTCCAGATTCGTTTATGGCCCTAATGTGGCAAAACCGAACTCAATCGGAACCCAAATTCGTGGCTATGTTTCCCCCATTAGTTGTACAACTCTGAACACGAAATTCACCAACCATGGAGAGGTGGAAACAACACAAAAACACCCAGGAGTGATCCCAACCACTAAACGTTAACAAAAACACTTCCCAGCCCTGGGAAAAATGAAGAACACAACAGAGAACGTGAATGGTGAATGCCAAGAGCTCCAAAATCATGGGGAAGACAAAAAAACATGAATGATTTCACACACAGCCAATTCTGGATGCCCGAGACAGCTCACGTGAAGGAAAAATGGGTGAGGAAAACATGCCAATGTGAAAGCATGGTAGAATGGCCTATGTTTTTGGGTTTTTTCTTGCCCAAGGATTCAAAACGTGTTTCCCAAAACCTGATGGCTTCTTTAATTCGAATTTGGGTTGTCATACCTTGCCCATCCCATGCAATAACCAACCCAACCAATTTTTGCCAGTAATAAATGATTGGGTGAATGAGACAAGAAAGGTAGTTGACAGTTTCATGTTCTCCCTATGACATTTGGCTTCCCCCCCCCCTTATCCTTAGGAAATCACGCCCCTTCTCATTATTTTTGCATTGGCATAGCTGGTTGTGGGTTTTTAAATTAATTACATATTTACATGATGATTTAAAATCACAACGTGCCTAGCTAGCACAAAATACCATCAACACCGATTTAATCGTCAGAACATAAAACGATAATCCATGGTGGGCCTTTTTCCTGTAGCTCCACACCATGATTAATTACAATATGTACATCATATACATTCAATGCAAATGGGGTCAAAACCGGGGTGTTACACTACGACCTTAAAAATAGATTATTATTATTATGACAAACCAAAATCCAATATGTTAATAATGAAATGTAATAACATAATGAAAACTATCAATTCAATGGGTTGGCCTCATGGTTAGTATTTTTTGAGGTACAACCCATTATGGGGGTTCTCCAAGAGTTGTCCATATGGAGCGGCGAGGAGGTGTTCCCCCTTGCCAAGGAAGTGTTTAATGACATACAATTCCTATCATAGAGATTCAAATGTTGTCCGACCAAGTTTTTTATGAACTTGGTCGTAAACATGAACAAGATCACCTTTGTAGAATAGGCATGGGTGGACATGACTATTGTAATGAGATTTAGAGTGATGTTTGGAAACTTTGATGTGTTGTTGTGTGACACAATGATATCCATCCACTCGTTCCAAAGCCATCAAGCATTGTTCTAGAGAAACAATTTCTGGAAAAATTTCAACGATAAGTTGCAAAGATGGGATTTGACACTTGATAGGTAGAACAAACTCCATTCCATGGACGAGGTGAATAGAGTAAACCCACTGGTAGTTTTGGTGGATGCCTGATTCTCCTAGAGGGAGGGAAAAAACATATGATGCAAGTTGGACTTGTGCTTATCCACTATATGTTGGAGCATGGTTTTGAGGACTTTATTGATTGGATCAACTTGGACATTTCCCTGAGGGTAATGGGAAGAGAAAAAATGGTGATCGAATTTCAAATGGTATGCTAACTCTTTCCAAATGGTATCTTCAAAGTGTGTGTCGCGATCAAACACTAGTTGACGTGGGACAAGAAATCGAGTGATAACATGGTTAAAAAATAAATGTTCCATCATTGTGGCACTGTTGTTGTATGTTGGCATGGTTTTGGCTCATTTGTTGAAATAGTCAACACCCACTATGATGTACTTATAGCCACTAGTTGATGCAGGGTTTCACTCCATGAAGTTGATGGCCCACTTGCAAAATGGACCAAAAGTGACAAATAGGTTTAATGGGGCAAGAGGGGTCCTTTCCTTTGAAGTGAAGAGTTATAGTTTCAACAATGCTTGATGACATCAATGCAATCAGATAATAAGGTGGGCCTGGAATAACCAACACAAATTATCTTTTGGGTAGTGGCCATACTCAAGATATGACTACAATAGGCCTCACCAAGACAGTCGTTTAAGACCTGTTCAGCTTCATCATGGGTGAGGCATCATAATAAGACCGTGTTAATGTCGTGTCAACATAAAACATCATTGATAAGTGTTGGGTCTATACACCAACTATCTAGACTATGTTTGCAATTTGATTCATATAGTTAAATAGGTTCCTAAACATTAAGTGAACGATGACTTACACAACACATCAATGAATAACACGGAGAATTACCCTGGAAACCCCATACTTTGGGAAAACCAACAAATCAGTGAGCTCATGACTCATCTATTATCAAGCATAAATTAATTACACTTGGATGGTACAAAAAAAAACCAATCAGCACACACTATTACACGTGTGATTACCCTCACTCACGATATGCAACAATACACTATGCTCAACGATTATCTCCTACCATACTATTGATACATTGTCATTACATATTATTTATAGGTGCAATGCAACTAACTTCTCATTAATGGAACTCCATAACCTCCTAACCAAATGTAGTTATTATGCTTTGACCTGCCAACAACAGTTGAATCCATTACACTTCCAGTCGTCCAAGTGTTCATCAAACTCATGCTTTTGTGGACCAAGTCGTTTACCTTTGACCAAACAACTAATCTAGTCAGTTGGTCAAACAGACCGTTCACCATTTGTCACCTATGACTGTATTCGACTAATTCTAGTAAACTATCGACTTTGCTAGTTGATCTTATGCAAATAATATAACACTCCCAACATTATCTCACTTATTGTCTTCTTTGCATAATAAACATATTACAATTTTTTAGTTCATAGGGATGACAAACACATCATTTCTCTGCACCAGGAAAAATTTTCCATGATTACCCACTTTATCAATGAATCTACAACACTTTTTGTCATGTTAACCTTTTCCAATAACACTTTCTGGTTCTCAACCATCTCTTTCACAAAATGGTATTGAAAATCAATGTGTGTGTTTTTTTTTAATGATATGTTGTATTTTTTTCCAATAAAATTGTGCTATGACTTTCAAAATCCAACCTAATAGCATGATGCCCAAAACCCAACACCCAAACACAACCTTTCCAACCAAACAACCTCCTCACACGCATGAGTAGCTACCATGTATTCAGTCTCAATAATCGACAATGCAATGACTGAATTCTCTCTACTCATCAAATTGAATGTTGCACTGAATAAATTGAACACATATACGCTAGTCAATCGTCTGCAAAAAATGTCTCTAGACCAATCAAAATTGACAAAACCTTGTACATTGAATTTCTTGTTTCTCTCGGACTCTCGTTCATAACAAATTGATAAATATGTCATTCCACACAGATATATGAACACTCTCTTGACTACGGTCCAATTCTATTTTCTAGGTGTCATCTCATTAATCCCACTGCATGGGAAATATTGGGTCATGTACTAATGAGTGCATACATTAGACTACAAAACTATCATAGTGTTAGGGTTAACCTTGAATTGTGAATGAGTCAAAGTTGGTTGAGGTCTAGCACATGGTTTGGGAACACGGTTAATTATATCCCATGGTATTTTTCCATGGTATAGGTGGCCAATGGTATTTGGCTTCTTAGTATTGTCCCATGGTATTGTATGTAATGAAGCCTTTATAAGGCTTGGCAAGAATCCATTGTAAAGTGGCCCGCGAGTGAGTGGTGGCTATCTCACTTGGCTCGCCTTGGCCGGTTTGGGTCAAGGGAGATAATAGATCTATTATGGTGGTTTTCCCCAATTTTGGGGTTTCCACGTAAACATTGTGTGTCTATATTTACTGGTTTCTGTTCTAGTTTTTTTTCTCTTGCAAGTTATTATATTTTAATGCTCGTTAAATCCTAATAAGAACTTGTATCAAAGCATGTGGTTAGAGATCCTTGAGTCCGTGGTTTTTGTACCTTATTTTTAATTAATATGTTGCATGGTGCATGTTCACTAGTATCTGACACCCTAACAGTTTTTTTGGGTTCATGGTTAAAATGTAATTTCCCTAGGTTCTAGAATCACAAGGCATCTGACTTCTTATGCACAAAGAATGGATGTTGCATCAAGCATGGAATGAACCACTGGGTAGGTACGAGGGTGGCAGGTGTACTTGTATCCTATCTTGATGTGGACTAGAGAGGTCAAGTCTTCGATTATTGGAGTAATGTGAGATGGTTTAATCTCAGTTGTGGGACCAAGGTTGATGAACCATGTATGTGAAGAGAATTCCTAGAGAACTGGTGGTTACATCGATTGAGGACCCATGCAATTAGGTAGATGGATTCTTCTTTATATGGATGTCAATGACAAGGTTGGATGCGGGTACAAAAGGAGCATTCCAGAAAGCGAGCATGGAAAACTGAGAGGGTGAAGCAACATTTGGTGATGTTGTAGTCAACATGAAGGTACATGGAAAAAATTAATGGAGTAGTTTGCATGTAAAAGACCATATGGCTGTAAGACATGGTAAGGCATGCATACCCATGGTAAATCAGTGGTAAAGTTGAGAGATAGACCTAGGTGATAGGGGAGTGTATGTGAAATTACTCATCAAAAATTTGAGGGGCTTTGGTATTTACTCCGAGTCAAGTTTAAAGGGGTGATTTTTAGGGTTAAACTTGACTCGGGAATGAGTCACGGTGGTTGAGTTCTAGCACATGGTTTGGGAACATGATTTATAATATCCCAAGGTATTTTTCCATGGGATTGGTGGCCAATCATATTTGGTGGTCCATAGTATTGTCCCATGGAATTGCATGCAATGAATCCTTTATAAGGCTTGATGAGGCTCCATTATAAAGTGGCTTGGACGCGAGTGGTGGCTATCTCACTTGGCTCAACTTGGACGGTTTAGGTCAAGGGATATAATAGATCTATTATGGTGGTTTTTCCTAGTTTTGGGTTTTCCACGTAAACATTGTGTGTCTATATTAAATGTGTTTCTATGTGGATTTGTGTTCTCTCATTATTGATTATATGTATGCTTATTTAATCCCCAAACATAGGGAACATGTACCATGCACTCCTTTTCTTCTTTTTTTCTTTCGAAATTCTTCAACAAATAACTTGACTCCAATAGGAATAGGTACCTTGACCAATCAACTTTCCTGCATGTTGAAACGTTTCAAGATCATCTCTACATATATCCTTTGACTTAACTAGAGCCTTCTACTTGGTTTTTCTCACATGATTTCCATTCCAAGAATGAAATTTTCTACTCCAATATCCTACATGTTGAACTTAGAGGACAACTACAGTTTCACCTGTTTTATAACATCCATGTTATTTTTTACCAACGACATGTCGTCAACATGCATATTTAGGTATACAAAGTGATCTCCAACCTTTTTGAAATACACATTGTGATCCTCCTAAATTCTCAAAAATATCAGTTTCTAGATATACTTACCAAACTTTTGATACCATATCTTGGGTGATTTATTTATACAATAATGAGACTTCTTGACCTTACATACCAACTCATTTTCTCCATCCATTACAAAACCTTTAGGATAATTCATATATATTTAATCTTCAATATCACCATGAAGAAATGACGTCTTTACATCCATTTTTTTTATCTCAAGATCAAATGTTGCAGCTAAATACATTATAAACCTCATGGAAGTTAGGTTGGGAACAAGAGATAAAATTTCACCAAAGTTGACCCCCTCGACTTGAAAATATATTTTTGCTACCATTCGAGCCTTGTACTTCTCAATTTGACTTGCTGCATTATAATTTTTCTTGAATACCCACTTGATTCTAGTGGGTTTCCTTCCACTTGGTAATGTGACTAGATCCCATGTCTCGTTTTTCTTCAAGGACTCTAACTCTTCCTCCATGGCCCTTTTCTAGAGTTTACCCTATGTCAAGTTGATTTCTTCTTGTACTTTCCTAGAGCTCTAGCATCTTCTTGTCATAGTACTACCGCGTTAAGCATTCCTACTTAAAATATCTTTGGAATCTCCTCCAAGAGATTTTATTTTCATCCAAATTCTCTACCTACGTCACTTACTTCCGCCACTGGTAAGATTTACCTTGGAGATTACAAATGGTGATCCTAAATTCTTTATTATTTGAATAATCATGAAACTACAAGTACTTCTTCATCTCTAAAATCCAAATCTAAGCAACTTCACCAGTTTTCTCTCCATTAAAGGTGGGATGTTTCAACTTCCTAAGCTCACCCTATAAGGAATTACCATCTCTCTCTCTCTTCTGATGTCAAAGAATAATGCTCATGCCAGATCTCGGGTACTTTACTCCCATGATTACTTCCAATTGTTTGGTATTGAGAATGAAATATTCTTTTACTTGAATTATTATCCTTGGAATGTTGATACCTATCCATGATTGATCTCTTCATGGATTATTCTCCTTCCCCTTTTACCACAAAGGATACTTGTTGCACTTGATCTTGCAACCTCATCAAGTTCTGCATCATTTGCTGGTTAATTTGAGTATGTTGTTCCATACACTGCAAAATCTTTCCATTTTCAACCTAAATGCTCGTTAAAGTTTTGAGCACTTCTACAGGTTCCATCAAAGAATGATGGCCATTTGATTATTTCGTTTGATCTTCTATTCTCACTTTTTCGACAAAGTGAGACATTTCTGGACTGATGGGCCTTTGGACAGTAGGGCAGAATTCATGTAGAATTCTGCCTAAGTATGGATAAGAACATAAAGGAGAAGAGGAAGGAGCTGTGACAGAGGAGGGAGCATCAAGGAAAAGGGAAGGATTTTGCGACAGAAGATGGAAAGAGAAGAAGAAGACAAAGAGAAGGCACAAAACGAGGAAGCTACACTAGATGAGTAAGCCACAATAGAAGGACAAAATGAGATACAAGATGACATGGCAGAATATCAGCAGAAGCATGCGTGTAAATAAGTGTAATGACCAGAAAATGACAGTATGGCATAACGGTGAGAAAGCGATAGTCCTTAGTGATTGTGGGTACGAGCTCAACGGGAGCCAGTGGAAACCACATGTGTGAAGGCATCTTTGTAAGTTAGGACGATAGTGCCTTTTCTTATGTATTACTAGAATAAGAAAGACATCCTGTTGGCTGAAGATAGTAAGTCGATTGGGATAGCGACTAAAGAGGAGTTTGTAATGAGTTCATTAGAGTGTGTATCGAGTTAGTACTGAGTTTGAAACAAGCATGTATGGGATCTGTATCAAGTCTGTAATGGGGCTATACAAGAAGGAACCCAAGTTGTAGATGGGTTAGCTGGTTTTAGCTAACTAGATGATACAAAATTTTGGAGTAATCTCTAGAATCTTGAAAAAGACAATGGATCTAGACTTGAGTTACGTAGTTTTGGTTAATGACTCTAGATCAATGAGTGCATAAGAGTAGTGGTTCTGTAGCTGAGTGCACATACAAGTAGAGAAGGTCAAGTCAATCTAGGCTATGTGCAGATCGCTATTAGGAGTAGAGTAGAAAGAGAAAGATAGAAGATAAGAGAGAATGAGAGGGAGGAAAAGTCTGTAAAGATAGAAGAGAAGATCTTGAATAGAGTCGACAGATTTGTGCATAGACAAAAGGTGTATCTATTTTCTCATGCCAGATGAAGAGCACCTTGTGGTTTTTTCTTGGATGGGTTTCCACGTTACATGTTGTGTATATGTGTGAATTTTGAGTAGCTTAGTTGTATGTGTAAATGCTGTGTTGAATGGATGGTTTATTATTGTGTTGTAACTAGATAAATGTATGACTACCGCATTATATTACTGAATATGCTTATGATGTCTATTCATTGTTTGTTCACTTAAGTCACATAAAGAAGGGCCAGATCATAGCTTGGTATTGAAATATTGTGCATACAAGTAACCCACCTTCTCGGTCTTCATTGGAAACCTTGGCACAGAGCCAAGGTACTAAAATACCCTCCCACACAAACTGGAGAAACTTTGTTCTAGAAGTTACCCATAAAACTGAGATATCTTAGGTGAGACGACATCTGTGTCGCAGGTGCTGTCGGCTGAGCTCCACTCCGTCGGGCCGATGTCTTGGGCTCTGTTGTGCTATGAAGAAGGGACTAAACCTGGGTCCAGGGATAGAGAGAGGGAAGAAAGCCAACATGGACCTTCTTCCATCCTTATAGTTCTGCTTTCCTACTACTATGGAAATCGACAACTATAAAGGCCTAGAAAATTGTATTGTAACTAACAATTTGAGGTCAAATTGGTTGTTAGTTCACATCTAAATTCATATGTATAGTATTATTCATATCATCTACATATACAAATTTTATAAAATACACTTATAAAATTAATTAAGCTTAAGAATATACATTCTTTACAAAATAACAATTACCAGAAGCTAAGGGTTGAAACCTTAGTTTTGATACCACACTACAATGAACCCTGTATGCTACAAAACCACACAGATGACCATCGATGGATAAAACACACAAAATGCTACACAGGCTCTGTGAATATACTAAAATTAATTGAAAATAATTAAAACAAAATAATACGAGCAATAATTGAATAAAAAACTATAGAAGCGTAGTTAAATAAATCTTAACAATCTCAATTAAAGATTAAAATAGACCAAACCACCAAGAAAAAAATAATGCTAAAGAAATGTCCTAATGGCTTAAAATTTGTCTTCCCGACTTTTTACAACACCTCCGACACTTCCAACATTGGGAGTCAGAATTCAAAATGCCAATGAAAACACAATATAAAACACTGTTAATCCCAACTTTCACAAGCATTGCTAACACTTCCGACATCATGAGTAAGAAGTTAACAACGCTAAATAGAGAAAAAACAAGAACCCTCTCGACTTCCGATCCTTGACGTCGACACGTAAAAATTCAGGAATTAGAACCAACAAACAAGAGTTTACAACAATCACTCTCTAATTTTTGATCCTGACGTTAGCACGTCGACAGTTGGAATTCGACATGGGAAAACACAACAATTCAAAAACAACACTTCCAATTTACAATTCTGACTTCGACACATTGGAAATTGGAAGATGAGCGTTGGAACATGTCCACCAACTTTGCAAATGATCCCAATTCCACTGAATGGGTAAATCCATCACATTGGTCCCTAAGGAAAATTAGGAAAGAAATCCTTTTTGCAAAGCCTATGATGCTTTGACAAGTTGAATAACAAGACTTAGGAACCTATCCCAACTAAACAATCAATCGACACACAAACAAAACATGAGAATTGGGGAAAACGACTAAGTACGACCATACCACAAGTTGGAAATGACTATCCATATGCTTCCAATTGACCTCTCAAAGCCTCAAACATACTTAAGAATTCTTAAGTAATTCGAGTCAAACATTAAAGAAAACTTGCACTTCAAAGCTAGAGTTATCTAATGGAAATATTATACCAACTTAAAACTTCAACTTCCATTCCATTCAACTAATAATAGAAGTAAAACCACATAACAATCATGAAGACTTATCAACTGTTACAGTTATAACAATTATAGTCAGAGGAAACATTGAGTAGGTTAATAAAATTAACACCCTTCGATGCTTACAAGTATTGATCACAGGTTCACTAAGGAATTACCAACTCCTTTATCCCACAATACCAAGCATGAATGCATTCATTTCCAAACATACAAATGTAGAATGTCTTCATTAACTCTTTAATCATGAAAGAATGTGAAACTAGAAATATTTATACACTTAACTCAATCCTTCATATGGGAAAATATTAACATCCTTTGGGGACCTATTGACTTAGTTACCAATGCCCAACTAAGGACTAATCCCTTTAACTTCATTTTCTTTTTTATCAAGCACCATGAATGAGTCATATTAATCATTTTAATATCAAGACATGAAGCTTACACAACAACTTATCATATAATTATATGGGCATTCACACAATAACAACATACACATTTCTTTATTACAACAAGATACATTTTTACCATTTCAAACTTAATATAATGTTTCATGCACTTATCTGAGGTCAAGCTGTCTTGCAACTCGCTTTGTGGAAACCACGCTCCACCCAACTGTAGGTAGTTTTTCTCATGATTCTCTTATCATAACTCCACCACCGAGATGAGACTCATGCAGTCACCATAGACTTCTCACTAGCCCCAAGTTTCCCAATATTCCTCACTTGACAATCAAGATTTACTGGCTTTCTACCAAATCCATGTTAAAATGTGCAATTCATTACCTTAGCTTCATTCTATTGGCACAATAGTGACAGTCATCATCGTCCTCTGTCCCTAGAATTCCACTAAGTTAATTTCATATACCATTTGTCATTTCACTGATGCAACCAAAGGAAACAATAAGGATAAGAATTATCAACCAAAAAGGATTGCAGTTTAGGCTTGAATTCTTAGGTTTCCCACTAGCCCAACTATTACTGTGTTATAGTCAAATTGGACACTTCTCTCTAGTTTTGGACCCGTTCTTGAGTCCACCAATGATTCTGATTGAAGACAAGCAACGTTCCTTCTTCACACTCTTTCTACATTGCATTGCACTTTAACTTAAACACATCGTGCGTTCTACAACCACGTTCAACAAAACTATGCTTTTGCACTGTGGATCAACACATTATGAGTAGTAAACTAAGTTTCCTTTATGTGGATTCTCTGTCATAGAAGACTCTATTCAAAGTCTTCTCCAGGTATTAACTTCTCTGTTTTTCTTGCTTAATTACATCCATACATGAAACATTCTACTCTTCCTCACGCACTTCCCCTTCTGGACAATTCTCTTCTCTTTCACATATTGAAGTCCACACAGTCCCCCTCGTTCTGCTCAGTGCATCCCTTTAAACCACTCGAGCCTTTTTTCCCCCAAGCCCGATTTCCAAAACTATTGCATGGATCTATCTTTTCCATACAACACTTGTCAAAACTGCAACTAACTTCCACTTAATCCATCATTAAGTTATAAAACAAGTTTACAGGATTAATCAAGGAGATTAAGGGTTAAACAAAAGGTTATAAGGTCTACAGGGTTACACAGGGTCATAAACTTAGCCCACTTGTCTATATACAACTCCCCCCCCCATCTTCACCATCCTAGGTGAATACATGAGTCCCCGATCATCCAACATTTTTGACTCAGCCATGACCAATTTTTTAGACTTTATATTAATATTCAAAATAAATATAATGAGTTCTGTCATCTAGGCACTCATAGACTATTAAATCATAATTACATTTATAAGTTGGGGTGTATTCTAGGGTGTTACATACTTCGATGGTTCCTCCCAGGACGATGGTGCATTTTCTGGTGCTGAGATGGTTTTGAACTTATGAAACAATCACTCTTTCAACATGTGGATGGGATGTGGTAGGGGCACCAATACGAGAAGTGAACTCCTTGCTTTATATGGATTATTATTTTTCACACAACATTGACATATTTTGTGTAGGAATATTGTGGGTAACTCAAAGGTGATCATTGATTGGGCTCAACACAAAGACAGTTTACATGTGGTAATTTTGGAATGGTGGAAATGCACAATCATGGGTAGCCTAGACACCTTACAACCGATACAATTCCATCATGGCTTCAGGGAGTATAACACCGAAGCTTATATCCTCTCTATAAAAGCTCTTTACTTGACTGAGGGTACTAATTTTTTAGAGGAATGGAGGGATGCAAAGGTGGTTACACAAGGATCTATCATATATATTAGGTTTTAAACTCTCCTAGTGCTTTAAGTTTGAACTTGCTTGAACATTGAGCATATAGTTGCCATTGAATTTATAGATTATAAAACTCACATTTTGCCAACAATTACTTTTTTTAGTTCATTAAGTTATCTTGTAATTTGGTATTGACCTATTTAACCGACCATTTGCACCGATCGGACGACCAACAACGTCAGATGTGACCGCTCACGCGAGCCGGATCGTCCGATCGGTGCAAATGGTCGGTTAAGTAGTTTACTCTTGTAATTTTTGAACAAAAAGTCTTGTTTAAATAACAACTCATGAATTATATTAATTGTATACTTTGTTTAAATAACAACTCATGAACTATATTAATTGTATACTTTGATTCAAGTATGAATATCAAATATAACATTTTTTCCCTTTGGTTAAAAAAAAACAATGACCATCTAACATTCATGATTTTTAGATAACAATTTTTAGAGTATATAATTGTATACTTTAATTCAAATATGGATATCAAAACCTTCACGGAATTATCAGTTTTTTTGTCATTACTGAATTTTCAAAATACCCTAAAAACACTGCGAGATCTTACATCTTACAGAGTGTGAGAGATCTTACATCTTACAGTGTGGGTTTTGGAGGTTTTCTTGTCACCTGGAATTTTTGGAGGGAAACAGAGTGCTTGAAAATTGTTCCATAATATTTGTTTAAATTCCTTGCAAGGAATCCCGATCAATTTTGGTCATCCGGATGTTTCTTTAATAAAATAAAAAAACCAGACATTGGATTTTATGGTTGGCAGTTGTCGCTGAAGTATATTCACCCTTCGGAATTAACGGTTGACAGTGGTTTTTGTAGAATGGCTTATCGGATTACCAGGGTGATGCACAGTCACAATTACAGACATTAGACGATGCTATTGCTGAACACTCGTTCCAGTAAAGTACTTGCGATTCCCTGTATCCAACTGGATCGTACTGCATGGAGTTTGAATCAGAAGCAGGCGATACGCTTGCAGAGCCAGGAAGCCTCAAAAGTGTCCCGCACTGCTTTTATGAGTGTCGAGAAGCGAAAGCCACAGATTGCTCCAGTATTAGACATATACTCATGGAATGCCAAAGTTATCAGTTTATTTCAGAGCGGGCAAGTAAAGGATGCCCGCGAGTTGTTTGACAGAATGCCTCAACGAGATCTGGTATCATGGAATTCGGTTATCACAGGATATGCCCGGAATGGAAGAATAAAGGATGCACTACAAGTGTTTGACAGCATGCCCGAACGAAATGTGGTTTCTTGGAACGCGATGATTGCAGGCTATGCTCAAAATGGCAAGTTGCAGGAAGCTGGCGATCTGTTTGACAGAATGCCTGAAAGAAATAATGTTTCATGGAACACTATGATCACTGCATATGCCAAGAGTAACAGAATGGAAGATGCGCGTACCTTGTTTGATGAAATGCCTTCCCGAGATATGGTGTCATGGAATGCCATGATTGCAGGGTATGCTAAGAATGGAAGGCTGGATAATGCAAGGCAATTGTTTGATAAAATGCTAAAGCGTGATGTTGTTTCATGGAATGCAATGGTGACAGGGTATGTTCAAAACGGGAGATTAGACGATGCTCGCCTGTTGTTTAAGGAAATTCCAGAGAAAAACATAATCTCGTGGAATACTATGATTTCAGGCTATACCCATAATGGTAGAATGGATGATGCCAGTGACTTGTTTGTCAAAATGCCTGTACGAAATGTTGTCACCTGGACTTTGATGATTGCGGGATATACGCGGAATAGGAAACTGGACGATGCACGTGCATTGTTTGACAAAATGCCCACAAAAAATGTGGTATCATGGAATGCTATGATTATGGGATATACCCAGGATGGGAAAATAGATGAAGCGCGGTGTTTGTTTGATGAAATGCCAGAACGAGATGTAATATCATGGAATGCAATGATTACGGGATATAGCCAGAGTGGGAGGATAGATGAAGCATTTCAGTTGTTTGACAGAATACCCCACCGAGATGGAGTATCATGGAATGCAATGATTGCAGGGTTTGCGCAAAATGAGAGGATGGAAGATGCTCGTAGGCTTTTTGATGAAATGCCGGAAAGAAATTTAGTCTCGTGGAATGCAATGATTGCAGGTTGTGAACATAATAGCCATTGTGAAGAAGCCCTTAATCTGTTTTCCCAAATGTTGTGGGCAGGAGTGAAGCCAGATCACTCCAGCTTTACCAGTGTTCTGAGTGCATGTGCTGGCCTAGCATCATTGGGAGAGGGTAAGCAGATTCAACAGTATATTTTGAAAATTGGCATTGTAGTTGATATCCCTCTGGCGAATTCCCTTATAACCATGTATTCGAAATGTGGGATCATAGATGATGCGAGACTGGCCTTCAATGAGATGCCTGAGCATGATGTTATTTCATGGAATGCAGTTATTGCAGGGAATGCGCAACATGGGCATGCTGAAGAGGGCCTCCAATGCTTTAAGAAAATGCAGCAATCTGGCATCAAGCCAAATGATGTCACCTTTGTAGGTGTCTTGTCTGCCTGCAGCCATGTAGGTTTTGTGGAGGAAGGGTGGCGCTGCTTTGATTCAATGACTCGAGATTATGGCATCGCACCAAGATCAGAACACTATGCTTCCATGGTTGATTTACTTGCTCGTTCTGGGTTCCTGGCTAAGGCAGAGGATTTTATCAATAGAATGCCATTGAAACCGGATGCTGCGGTCTGGGGAGCACTGCTTGGAGCTTGCAGAGTTCATGGCAATGTTGATATTGCTCAGCGAGCAGCAGACTGCCTATTTGAATTGGAACCACAAAATTCTGGACCATATGTGCTACTTTCAAACATTTATGCTGCAGCTGGAAGGTGGGATGATGTTCTGAAAGTGAGAAAAATGATGAAAGAAAGGGGTGTGAAAAAACAGCCAGGCTGCAGTTGGATTGAGCTTAAAAATAAGGTTTATACATTTGTTGTAGGAGACAAATTGCACCCACAAATGGAAGTTATCTATGCAACATTAGAGAGATTGCTTGCCCAGATTAAGGCTGCAGGGTATGTGGCTAACACAAATTTTGTGCTGCATGATATGGAGGAGGAGCAGAAGCAACATGCTCTCTTCTATCATAGTGAGAAGCTGGCCATTGCCTTTGGACTTCTAAATACATCTCCTAGGACACCAATCCGGATAATTAAGAATCTTCGTGTGTGTGGAGACTGTCATAGTGCCATTCGATATATCTCCAAGATTGTTGGTCGAAATATTACCGTGAGGGATACAAACCGCTTTCATCATTTCACTGATGGATTCTGTTCTTGTGGGGATTATTGGTAATGGTAGGTAAAACAAATGCCATGTGGCTTGTTTGTTCACCACAACAACTGAAATTTGAAATTTGGGAAGTGTAAAGTTATACAATGCAATTAAGATTCATCAACAAGCATAGTTATTTAGTTTGGTATGAGTTCTTGATCATATCAAAATAATTATTCCATCATGTCTTACAGAAATGGAGTTAGCAACTGTGTACAAATAGATACCAAAATGAGTTTTTATTGTGAAATTTATTCGAAACCAAGCTCACACCAATCCTTATCTCCTCACCCTTCTACGATTTTCTTAACTTAGTTCTTCTTCTCTCACTTACCTCCTATTTTTGTAAACCTTGCACAGGAAGAGAGAAGAACACATGCCAGATTTGCAAAGGCCCCAGTGCATGAAGAACATGTTTCACATATACAAAGGAATTCTTCTCCTATTGATATTTGTGTTTCATATTGTTGTTGTGCTCAACAGGTTTCTGCTCTTGAAGTGGTCATAATCCAATCATGAGATCTCTTGAGTCTTACCTACAGTTAGTGTTTTCAGTTATGCTCAATGTATGAAGGTTCTTTTCAACTTGTATCAGAGCGGTGCCATGTGCAAGCTTTGCAACAAGCAATTGTAAAATGTACTAAATTTTTGGTTTTTTTTCCCTATATTTCCATATAATTGTTTGAATCGTGGCAGAAAAATATTGGTTCAGATATTGGGGTTTTTTCCTTCTCTTTGAGCTTATATAATGCATTACTTGGGCTTTGTGTTGAATACAAGATCTTCAGATTGACCTAAAACTTTTTCGGAAAAAAGATTGCAACATTCTGATCGCCTTTCCTTTTAGTCTTAAGGCATGATTCTCTTTATTCTCATCCATTTTATACAACCTTGGAATCCATATAGATACCAAGGTGCTCCAATTAGCCTTGCATTTGACCAGAAGATAGATCTCACCGTATGCGTCACTTTTTCCTTCTATGGCAAGTTCTGATTCTGTATTTGTACAATGGCTTTGGGTGACTTCAGAATCTGAAGCCAAAACAAAAATGTTACGGGATCCACTTCAATTTTGCAAGCAACTATATTTTGTAATTTTAAGCAGTCTTTTTCTTCTATTCTAAGATCTTATCCTTTTTAGTCCCTGCTGTAGGCAGAGACTAAACGTATTTAATTTACTCCCTAGCAAATTATTTCTAAAACATGACTATAGTTTGCCTAATGTTGAATGATTTTTTAAATTTATTTTTATTTCTTTAATTTACTCCCTAGCAAATTATTTCTAAAACATGACTATAGTTTGCCTGAATGACTTTTTAAATTTATTTGTATTTATTTAAAATATATATATTTATAAGTGTGCAACTCTTATTGATGAAAATTGGCTGAGAAGACTATTTTTATCATTGACACCAATTAAGAAAATTAAAAATAGAGCATGACTTTAAACTTGAAAATGTAAAATTAAAATATTTTCCTTTTAGTGGACAATGTGACAGGCATACAGGGTTGACATGTCTGCAAGCTCAACATTCAACTGATGCTTCTAGTCTCTTTTGGATTGAAATCCATTTTCATTTTGTCAGTGAAGAGACATTATTTCATTATTATCCTTACTTTGGATAGAATGTACTCTTTTGATCTCTGGTTCTTCAATCTACAAACGTAGTTGTCTTTGTTTCAAAAGCCTCGGACCTGGACTTTTGTAAAAAATTTCAATGTTTTGGCCAGCTAATGTATCTCTGATGAGCATCCATTGGCTCCATATTTGGCCATTAACTCTGTGAACATTGCATGGGTGATAGTTGATGACGAGCAACTAGTATACACAATCTTAATATTGAGAGCACTCCGGGCTAAGGGCTTTGGCCATAAGCCGCACTGTGAAATATGGTAGCTCATGTGCACAAGGGGTTACTGTGACCCTCCTCATGAAGCCAAAAGACAAACGCTTCTTCAAGAGCTAAACCTCTTTCATTTCATACACCTCTATCATTTCATATGATCTGCTCTTGCAAACTACAATGGTATTTTTGTACTCCTCTCTATTTGTATCACATCACGTAGTGCCGTTTTGTTTTCTAAGATTATTGTTGGTGAAATTATATGTCAATTAATTCCCAATATTAAATTGTCATCTAGAGAATTGTAGATTAAAGGTGCAAGCACAATGTGTGCAGGATCGGGGCCTAATATAGCCTAATTTAATATTCAAAAAGAAAAATACGCACGACTGAAATTAAATTTAATTCTAGGAAAGCATGAAATTGCGTGAAAAGAAACTAATCTAGTGCTTAGAAATGAAACACACAACTACAATGGAATCTAGTTTACAAAAGCAAGAAATTGCATGAAAAGAAATCTAATCTAAGAAAGCGTAGAGTTGCGTAAAATAAAATGAATCTATGAGAAAGCCATCAAAACCAAATCACCCTCAAGTAAGTAATAAAGTGCATTGAGTGAAGGTGGCAAACCAAACTTAACAAGAAAGAATGTTGAAACCAAGAAAAATTTAAAAATGAAATCTATGAAATCGAAATCTACTCTATAGAATTGCTGGTAAAGAATGAGTGCAAAACAGTGCGAAATTAGGACAAAACGGAGCAGAAACAAAAACTGGTACCAAACACGGAGATCGAGTACAAAACTAGTACTGAACACCAGATTTAAATCTAGAATCTACACTTCTAAATCAAATTTTAACTCAAAGAAACAAATTCTAACTCAAATAAAGGGACAATTAAATCTACAGTTTGCAAAATCAAACGACCATCAAAGCAATTATGAATTTCCAAAACAAAAGATAGTTCATGTAAACTCAAGATCTTTTGTTCAAACTCTTCAATGAGTTTGCCAAATCTGAAAAGGGAATTACTCAATTAATATTCTTGTCAAGTTCTGTGTTGCATTGATCAATCATACATTTTGTATTACTTCATTTAAACAGTATATTAATATTCAGATCAAATTCACTCCAATTCCCTATTTACAATTTATTAACTTCAAATTGAACCTCGCGTTATCCCTCCATCATACATCTATTAATGATGTTCAAACTGAATCACAATTGTTTAGATTCCATGCAGGTAAATTAATATCCAATTCTTTCCAAAGAGCTTCATAAACGCATGAGCTTAGTTTAATCCACGATTTGCATGCAAGTCAATAATGAAACGATTTTCATAAGCTTCAATGTTCTATCTCTGTAATCGATTCAACATTCAATTCTCACAAAATCGAAATTGCTATAACAAATTCAATGACCTCTGTGAAATAAAACTACCAATAAACAATTAACAAGCTACTACGAAATACACACTAAATTCTAAACTATTGAACAGAGATTAATGGAGGCTATGCTACCTCTTGTGGTGGGCCCTTGCCACTGAGATAGCTTAGCCTAAAGACGCCTCAGTATGTGTGTAAGATTCAAGCCATCAAATGATATTCAGAATGATCCCATTAAGCATTTGATTCAGATCTAATTACTAAGCCATAAGAACACATGAATTTCACCAGTACCAGAACACAACTCTCTTATTATGATCAATCTAAGCGTAACATATTTCAAATGTAATCGGTCCCTAGAACAGATACAAGATTTAGCTTGTATAGCCATTGTTTCGAATCTTTGATCCGTTCCTACCCTTGAGGTAACTAACAGATAAAAACAACAAAGGATCCCACCCATAACGCGTTCCAATCATAACAATAGCTCATGAGAAGTAATCCTCATGACACGAACTATAATGAGGATATACTATAGTTAATGCAATAGATAATCCAATATGAACTTCGTGGAGCAATGATACGAGCATATTTTTGGGCTAAAGTGGCATTTAAATCAACCGAGGACTGAACTTCCACCACACGAATCTGCAAAACAAGTACAAAACTGGATTCTTGTTCTTGTTAGCATCTAACCATTATTACATTATTCCAATTATCATTTACATGAATTAAAACATCATAAAACGTATTAAAGATAATCAAATACTTAAAAACCCCAATTTGTTATTGATTAAGTGAGCATAGTGTGAGATGAGGTAAACTTTGGGAAACGTTCGGTAAACTGAGTGTAAAGAGAATGGTAATGTAGCGAAAAACATAGGATAAACATGAAAAATTGAGGCATTTTCTGAGCCCAACACTCCCCCACACCTAAGTCAGTGCATGTCCTCATGCGCAAGATCAGATGCTTGAGTATTTATCAACACTTGCAATCCAACTGTCCTCAGTAACTAATGTAATTTCTTCAGGGTTTTGATATGAACATAATGTCTTCGAGGAATCTTTTGCAAATTCGACTTCTCTAAGTTTCTCTTTCAAACACAGATCTTTTCTTAGCAGTCATTCAATGGAAACAAAACCCTTTGTATTACCATAAATTTCATTTCTAGATTCAGAAAACATAATAGGACTCAACTCACTATATTAGTTTCCATGCGTGATAGGATTTAGCATAGATCATATCGGATAATGATGATTCTGATTGGACAGGTGCAATAATGATTTCGATTGGATGACACAAGTCATCACAATCGAAAAGATTCATCAGTTTGAAAGAATTATCATGAGCATAAGAATATGATCAAAGTTGATTAATGATGACAGGGTAAAAGATGGAGGTCATAATGGCATATCATCATAAAACAATTTGGAGCATGAAGCATTGAATACTCTTTAATGTTTTATGTGTTTTAATAAATCAAATGACAATTAAATCATACATACCTGGTAGGATACTTACATTGCTTATTGTCTGATGTAGGGATAGAAATGAAGAATCAGACACACAACCCTGTCTTATACTCAATTTGTAATTACTCTGCAATAATTCTGTGCTAATGTGGAGCTTGTACAAAAGCTGGTACTAAATGGGTATTGAATCGGTACTGAACTACTGCTGGTACCAAACTGGTACGGAACTCTGAAGATGCTGAGAAGAAGGATTTGAAGAGTCCTCCTCCCCATCACCTAAGGGTTTGCATATCCTCATGCAAACACTTATTAGAACATACTGCTACCAAAAAAGGAAATAAACTATTGCAAGCGGTGGAACTATAAAACCGGATAGTCTTCAATCACTACCCGAACCGTGGTAGATTTCTTACCTATGTGAATGAATTTACTTGAAGTCGAACACAGGAAGAAATTGTTGGATTACCGGCCATTAATGTATGTCGTTAACTAACATGAAGCAACTCATTGTTAATGATAATGAGTGATAAAGTACCTTATTGCATCTTGATAGGTACGAATGGATGTGTTGGAGTCGAGCCACTTGCAAGATTCATTAATCAAGAAGCATTGATATATCCCTTTGATTAACAACAAAGAAATATGTCATTGATATATGTGTTAGAATATTGTAAACATATGAAATAATATCATAACACAATATAAAATATGGAAAGCATTACTAGTTTATCCTTCTATCTACCAAGCAACGTAAAGCATGAAATAAAATTGGAGAAAAGAGAACAACAAGAGAACATCGATATAAGTGGTTCACACAATATGAGATACATCCACGAAAAGGGTTGCATCTTCCATTATTCTGAAAATAGATCTCCAAGAGTTGCATGACATCTTCACATATGCATCACATTAATTATCTCCATCACCCAATCATGTCACAATCATGTATGTACAAATGACATACACAACATATGATGTGTGGTGAACTATAAGCAACACATACCCAAAAGGGACTCCTTCACCTCTCTTATATACCAAGACATTTAGATTACAATACATCACATAACACGTGGGATAAATGAATTTCCACCTCTTTATATAAAGAATGGTTACAAAAGATATAATTACAATGATGCATGTAGGATAACTCTATTTTATAATATTAGAGCTATTTTATGCCTTTAAATGATATTTTACCAATATACCACATAAGTCATCATTACATATTCTAACACTCCGCCTTAATGATGACTGGGAGAAAGAATACAAATGGAAGGAAGGTGGAAACACACCAACTTCCCCCTTGATGACAACTTCCAGAATGATCCATATGATGCGAATAAAAAACACACTTCGCCTCATGGACTTAATGAAGACAACATCCACTTCTCATGAAACTGCATTCGAACCAAGTTGTATGATGAACGTTTGCATAACACAACAGTGTATGGCCAATACAAAAGAACATGTGGATGCAAAATCATCACAACTTGTAACTCAACTGATAGCTGAAAGAACTCTGCAATAGACCGTATGACGAAGACAAGAACCCTATATCCATACATTGAAACAGTCTTTAGAGATCTCGTGACAGAAGATTACATTGCGAATACAAGAACCGAATGGTCTTTCCATCGAAACATGAGCCAAACAAACAGTCTTCACAACACAACTGAAATATACATGAACAATAGAAGATGGATTCCCATCATACAACATTACTAGAATATTGTGATATAATATGATACAATTCAATATTACATTCTTTCTTAACATCAACCATCTTTGTTGCAGTCAAGGATAAGTTGAAAAGATGAACAATGCTGAAAAACCATAGATCCGCAACCATCATATGCTTAAACAAGAAAGGAATAGCAGAAGCAAACTATACCACAACATAGATAGTTAATATGCACAAAAAAACTTCCAAGAGTAAAGCATATAATAAAAACATGACAAACCCAAAAATCATAAGAGATGATAATACAACATTGCTCAAGAACATATAAATAATAGGAATTGCTTTTATGAAAGACCATATAAATTTTGAGCAAAATATTATCAAGAAAAAAGACATGATGTGATATAATAAATAGAGGAGCATAAACATGAGTGAGCCTAATAGATACCAATATAGAATAATGAGCCAAGATATCACTTAATATTTGAAAACATACGGTCATCAAGCAACTAATCTTATGAATATGTTCATTTCTTGTTAACACCATGTTAATATGTTTGGATATGAATGCCCTAAAAATGTCAATGTTTCCATATAGGAACATTAGCAACAAGAAACACATGTCAATGCTTCCATATAAGAACGCTAGAGACAAGTAGGAACAAGACAACTTCTACAAATCATAATAATATAAATATCAATGCAATAAGAACAAGGTGTCCATGACAAATATTTCAAGATTATAAGACTACTCAAAGCCATATAAACATTGAGTAAAGGATGATCGGAATAAACATGACACGATATATATGAAAATAGATCAAAATGTTTAATATGAACAAAATATATCAAATTATGATTAACCTATGATATCACTTATAAAAAATTATGAAATGACAAGTCACTAATGGCCATAATCATGGGTTCATTTCTTGTTAACATCATGTTAATATGCAATAGATGAAATGCCCTGGAAATATCAATGCTTCCATACAAGAATGTTAGAGACAAGTAACACATGTCAATGCTTTCATATACGAATGTTAGAGACAAACAACACATAAACTAGATATAGTCTCTGCAACACATGAAAAAGAAAAAAATATACCTCAATTAAAGAATTGATGACCATCCAAAAATATGATATCACATAGATTCACTCAAGAAATTAATTATCAAGAACATATAATGATCATTAAGAGATTGCTTATAAAAACTATGAAATTAATTTTATACAAATGTTAGCAATAATATATAAATAAAGAAAGTAATGATCACAAGGTATCACATATAGAATCATCATTATCATTATTAGAAGAGTGAGACCATGTTAAAATATTGAGCAAAAAAAAATTGATCAAATAAAACAATGATATCACTTATATATATGAAAATAAAGTCATTAAACAACTAAGTCCTAAGCATAGGTTTAATTCTTGATGTCACCATTACCATACTAGAGATTCATGCCCATAAAAATGTCAAAACATCTTCACACAAAGAAGGTTATAGACATAAACAAGAATAAGACAACCTTTGTAAACATTATGAATAAGAACATAAACCCTAATGCAAAGATATCAAGAAGCTCATGACAAGAATTTCAAGATAATATATGAATAAATACTGTTTTTCTCACCAAAACCGAAGACCAACGGCTGCTAAAAGACGGATCTGTCACTCTGCAACAAAAAACTGAAAGCAAAAAAAACCGAAAAATATAAAATGACCATAACTTGGTCAATATTTCCCAGAATTTTTAATATAAGTTGTTTTCGGAACTAGAGAAGTCATTATGCATGCACTTTGTTGAACATAACATAAATCTGGGAACTCAATCAAAAGATATTCGCTCTGCAATATTTTCGTCCGTATTGAAAATTTCTAAAAAATAGTTGATTTTAAATCAACGATATCTTCACTTTTCGGACACGAAATCAAACGATTTGTTTTTTTAAATTGAGTATTTTTGCGAGAGGAACTTGGATATGCAATTTATTTCTTAAAAATGTACACAAAAAGTGTTAAAAAAATCTAAAAGTTTCCACCCAATTTTACATTAAACACTTCTCCACAAGGGTTAAGGTTTGAAAGACAAAATTCAAATATGTAAAATAAAGTATAGATCTAAAAAAATACCACATGGGTATTATAGATCAGGTCACAAAATCATAATTAAATGAAAATCCCAAGTAAAACCATGAACATATGTTGCTTGAAAATAAAAAATAAAAAAAATTACTGAAGAAGTTAGAGCATAGTAACCTGCTCTGATACCATGTTAGAATATTGTGAACATATGAAATAATGTCATAGCACAATATAAAATATGGAAAGCATTACTAGTTTATCCTTCTATCCACCAAGCAATATAAAGTATGAAATAAAATTGGAGAAAAGAGAACAACAAGAGAACACCAATATACGTGGTGTGACCCAATATGAGATATGTCCACGAAAGGGGTTGTATCTTTCATTATTCTGACAATAGATATCCAAGATTACATGACATCCTCACATATGCATCACATCAAGCTCCATCACTCAATCATGTCACAATCATATGTGTACAAATGGCATACACAACATGTGATGTGTGATGAACTACAATCAACACATACCCAAAAGGTTCTCCTTTATCTCTCTTATATATCAAGAGATTTGGATTACAATACATCCCATAACACATGTGGGATAAATGGTTTTCTACCTCTTTATATAGAGAATGGCTACAAATGATATAATTACAATGATGCATGTGGGATAACTCTATTTTATAATCTTAGAATTATTTTATGTCTTTAAATGATATTTTACCAATATACCACATAAGTCATCATCACATATTCTAACAGTATGCAGATCCTAGGGAATTATTTTGTGGTCTGTTCGTTTGTCAGCAAAGTGCCCCCCACATGGGCCATCATGACAGGTTCTCAAATTTGGATAAACTTCATCCTCATGAACACATCTACGAATCTCCAAGTTTGGTCCCGTATAGAACAAGTAGCCATAAATCCATGAAAATATGCTACTCTGCTGCATAATCCTCTTCTTCTCTTTTGATGGCATATGCCCTGGAAGTTTTCCTGCCACCAAATAATTTGCTACATCTGCAAACCAAGGTACGTTAGTAGAAATAACAAACAAATGCTCATCTGGGAAAGCATCATCCACCGGTTGAGGTTCCTCATTATCAATTATTCTCGAAAGAATTTCAACAACCACATTAGTTTTACCAGGCCTGTCCATTAATGAAATATCAAATTCCTGTAATAACAACAGCCACTGAGTGACTCTGCCATTTGTGATAGGTTAATTCATAAGATATGTGATGGCAGAGTGATCAGTGTGGTCAGTCATTGGATATCCTGTAATGTAATGGTGAAATTTATTTATAGCGTAAATGACATCTAGGAATTCTTTCTCAGTTACTGTGTAATTAAGTTCTTCAGCGATCCGATTTTTACTAATAAAATAAATGGCATAAGGTTTATGATCTTCATGTTGACCTAAAACCCCTCCTATGGAGGTATCATAGGCATCTGTAGAAATTAGGGAAGGAAAAGACCAATTTGGTCCTTGTAGGATCGGTATTGTAGAGACTTTCTGTTTCAAGTTTTCCCAAGCTAATTGATAGACATCCGACCACTCAAATTGTTTGTTTTTGGACATAAGCAAAAACAATGGATTAGCAATCTTTGAAAAGTTTTGAACAAATCTTCTATAATAACTTGCATATCCAATAAAATTGTGTACCTCTTTTTGTGTGCATGTAACTGGTAAATTAAGGATCACCTGAATCTTTGTTGGGTCTACTTTGATGCCGTCGGGAGATATAAGATGACCCAGGACCATGCCTTAAGTGAGCATCATTCTGCAATTTTCACTACTGAGAAAAATATTTACCTCCTTGCATAGTGTAAGTACCTTTTCCAAGTTATTCAAAGCTTCTGCAAAGTTTTCACCATGAGAGGTAAAGTCATCCATGAAAACTTCCATAGTATCATGAATAAGATCGACAAAGATGCTAAGAACAACCCTCTGAAATGTGGTAGGGGCATTACATAATCCAAAAGGTAACACCTGGTATGCAAAGGTACCCCATGGGCATGTGAATGTAGTCTTCTCTTGATCCTTTGGTGATATCCCGATCTGATTGTAGCCACTGAAGTCGTCCATGAAAGAGAAATACTTTTTTCCTGCTAGCGTGTCCAACACCTGATCAATCAAAGGTAATGGAAAATGGTCCTTATGTGTGGCTTTGTTTAATTCCCTATAATCGACACAAATACGCCCCTTTCCGTTCTTCTTAGGAACTTTGACCAGTCGAGAAACCCATTTGCTGTCAGAGATGGGATAAATAAACTTTGCAGCCAATAAATTTTGAATTTCTTTCTTGACCACCTCTCTGAGTGCTGGATTCATCCTACGCTGAGGTTGTCTGATAGGTCAGCAATCGTCTTTTGTGTTGATATGACGTGTACACAATTCAGGGTGGAGACCTTTCATGTCACTGTAATCCCATGCAAATGCGGTTTTATGTTTCTTTAATAGTGAGGTAAGCATTTCTGCTTGTTGCATCGGCAATGTAGAACTGATCTTTAAAGTCTTTCCAGGTTCAATTTCCACTTCCCTAATCGCAGAGTCAACTTGAAACGTAGAAGTAGTATCAGGTGCCATAGATGAACTTGGGATGTTGTCAATTTGTTGGGTAGCGCAAACTGAACTAAACAATTCCCTAAAATCTCACGAAGGACTAGAATTGATAAATTGATTGAGCACATCATCCTTCGTTGGTAATTTTGTTGACATCAACTGTTCAATCATGTAAAGTTGTATGATTTCATCTACCTTATCAACATCCTCTTCATCTGGCCACAAGGGAAGTTCTTATTGTATCATTGGCTTTGCAGGAGGATACAAAGTGAGGTCCTTAACACCATTACCATGAGATATGCACATATTTCTTGATCGGAAGCCAATATAAGCATTACTGTGGCCAACCATGGTTGACCCAAAATTAAAGGATAGCCTCCCAAGTCTAATTTTGTCTGTAAAACTATAAAGTCCACCAGGTATTCCTATGAATCTACTGAAATAACAACATCTTCTATAATGCCATCTGGTTTGATGGGAGATTGGCCAACCAAATGTAAAATAGTAGAAGTTTTTCAAATATTTGTAATGCCCAATATATCCATTGTCTATTTAGTCATGACATTAATAGCTGTTCCCAAATCTATCAGTGTATTAGAGTGAGAAACATCATTTATCTGTACTTTAACAACAGGACTACCAGGTTCAGAGTACTTAGCAGCAAGAGTTTTTCCCATCATTAATTCATCCAAATCTCCTATCACATGAGCTATTGGGGGGCCTTTCCTCTTCCTGCCCAGGGTCTTCAAACATAACTCCTCGACAACTTTGGAATAAATGGGGATGTCTTTGATAGCTTGAAATAGTGGAATCTTCACACGGACATTCTGTAATTCTCCTAGGAGATCAAATTCAGAGTGAGGCACAAGTTTGTCTATGATTAAGCGCTCAGGATATGGGGGAGGTTGTTTTTTCTCTACTTGTGGGAATCTACCAAGTGGGATGGGTGGAAAACTATCTTCAGGTCGTACTAGTGTATCTTCATACTGAACCAATAGGGTTTCTGGTGTCTCTTCATCCTCTTCCTCTTTAATTATGGGAGAGGTAGTTTTATTGATATTTCAGCCAAAGTGTAATTAAATGTCATGGAAATACGCTATGGATATAGAATAGGCTGGATAATTGGGTAATTTGATAGCCATTACAGGTTGTCCAACCTTATTATTAGGTTTAGGAGCGGGTTGTGCAGGATGAAGTGGTTTGGGAGGTGGATTATTCACTGGCAATGTTAACTAGGGTTTTGGAAGAGGTTGTATTAACGGTTGTACTGGTGCAAATGGGAATTTAGGATTCTGTATTTGAGGGGGTAAATGTTGAACTTGTTGTTGATTCCCCAAGATTGAATTTCTCCAGTTTGATTGCCAAGGGATATTTTGTGGGTATGGAGGTGGCCATATTTTTTGTGGAATCGGTGGGTATCAAAGATGAGAATTTTGTTGAACTTTTAGAGCTTGTGACAAATGTATTTGAGCATTATTCCAATAAGGATTAAAGGGTTTCATGGGATCTAGTACCGTACCTAAGGGTCGGGTTTTCCATGGGCGCTTTTGAGATATAAATAGATAGGTTCCGAGACTGCACCTATCCCTGCTTCCTCATATATGGCCTTGAGGCCTGGCAGTGAGGAGCAGTCTTTCGTAGGATGCTCCTGGTCGTAGAGAACGTAGATTTCCGTTCTATCTAAGGGACAAATTTTGAGATAGTGCCTCTTCCTGCATTTAGGGAAAAAAGTAGCCAAAGCTCAATATTCCTCTTCTTTCCTTTTCTTTTCTCGAAGCGCATCCAATTGAGAACTCAAGGAACTGAGTATATCCATTTTAAAACCCTCCAAGAGGGGTCCTATCTCCATCATTGAAACTCCTTCTCTTGAAGTCTTGGTTGTCCTGTTTATTATGTCCCGAATCCCTCTTCTGGAGGCATTCCTTGAATATGTTCTACATAGGTCACATATTTCTACATATTTTAGTAGGGATACATACCATGCACCCATCAAATTTAGCAAATCAATGCAATTGTCTATGATCCCCTGTGAGATCAGAATTTTCAATGTATCATCATTTAACCCATTCTGTCTTGATCTTTGCAAGTTATATTGGAATCTCTTCACATAGTCTTCTAGGTTTTCGTCTTCTTGTTGGGTCATTTTAAAAATTGCTTCCTTCTTATCCTTATCTTTGAAATATTCTTGATATTTATCTAGGAAGACCTTTTTTCATTTGTGCCCACCTTACTATACTGTCCCCTCCTAACCCCATGAACCACTTTAGTGCCTGGATTTTCAATGTGGCTAGAAAAAGTTTCAGCTTTTGTTGATCTATAACGTAATTGTAACTCCTGTAGAGGACATCGAATTCAAACAAAAACGCATTTGAGTCCTCACTTGTTGAATTTTCTTTAAAATTGTTTATATGATATCTTTAAACAATTAGCCACTAGAAGATCACTGAAAGAACAACATGCAAAAAAACATATGAACACAAGAACACAGATATTTTCCTCGGGGAAAACCACAAGGGAGAAAACCCCACAAAACTTCCTCAGCATAGAACTCAACCAATGTAGTGTAAGAATCAGACAACAACTTCCTCCTTCTCTTTCTTGCGCTACCGCTTCTCTCTCTTGCTAAGAACATCTTGAGTGAGTGAGTACAAATTAAGGGAGGCACCTCCTATTTATATTCTTCTATTGACTTGACCTCCTACTTAGTGGGGCCAACTTCACTAGCTGCCAAGGCCGACTTGTGCAACTGGACATCACAAATAACATTTATTATAACGACACTTAGGTACTAATGACCCGACTTACATCCAGATATTTACATTGCTTCTTTTAATGACTTTGACAAGACCAAACTCATCTCCCTAGGGAGGAATACAATATTACTTGGAATATCTTCCAAAGTTACAATAAAATTAACACTCCCTCTTAACTAGGAAGGTATTCAACATCTACTACTACAACTATACAACTGTCTGGTGAGACTCTATATGTCATAGGAATTTTTGGAACACTTGTCTAACATCTTCATCATCGATCTCAGCTGGAACATCTTCTGTAATCTTCATCTTTGGTATCTTCTTTTGTAATCTTTGTCTTCTCGAACATCTTCTATTTGTCTTTTCCATCTTCTGGTTCTTCTTCTTGTAATATTAATCTTTTGTACATTCTTGAACATCTTCTATTTGTCTTTGCCATCTTTTGAATCTTCTTCTTATATTCTTTGTCTTTCATACATTCTCGAACATCTTCTATTTTCCATCTTCTGGATCTTCTTCTTATAGTCTTTACAACTTCGGTCATCTTTTATTTGTCTTCTACTTGAATCAACTTCTGGACCTTCTTTTGTAACATAAGTATGTGAATATTGAATCTTCTTCTGTCACATTAGTATGTGAATACTGAATCTTCTTTGTTTCTATTATCTGCAATATCTATGTAAGGATATTGACAACATCAACAATCATCATCATCTTGTTAGTACTAAAGACTCAATCATAACTCATGCTAGATCATTATCCGCATAGTCAGCATAGAGATGCTGGAAAATCGACATCATCATACTATAATCACCAGTGTCTCCTTACCGATACGGACTCAATCAATCATTGATCAAGAAGCAAACAGACATCTCAATAATAACAGTATAATTATTGACAACAATCATCATATCAAACAATCATCAAGCATGACATTAATCATCAACATCTTAGTAGTATGTCAATACTACATCAATCAACAAACCTTTTAGTAATCAACACCAACTAACGATATAGTAATACTGTAACAACCATTAAGAATCGCAGTAGTTATCAATAATCAGTATAGCAATACTGAAACATCTATCAAGCTTTTCAGCAGTCAGCAACAATCAACAATATAGCAATGCTGTATCAACTATCAAGCATCTCATCAATCATCAATCAGTATAACAATACTGAAGCATCTATCAAGCTTTTCATCAATAATCAAGAATCAACAATATAACAATACTAAGGATACATCTTTCCCTTCATCTTCTTCGAAGCATCATCAAGGTGAGTTATCTGGTAGATCCATCCAGGCATTTTATCTAACTTACTAACTCTTTCGAGCCAAACAAGCCTAGTTAGATAGATGGATCTCCCTGGGGACCAAACAAGCCTTGTCTGTCTTACTAACCCTTTCGGACGAAACAAACTTGTCCAAACATACTAATCCCCTAGGATCGACAGGTCTTTAGTCTGGCTTACTAACCCTTTTGGGCCAAATAAGCCTAGCCAGACGTACCCTCTCCTAGACTGACCTACTCACCACTGCATCCAACATCTGCTGTCACTCCCTCTTTCGAGAGAGGTCCTTTCAGACCAGACCAAGCTTGTATCGAAAGTATTCAAACTTTACACAATCCATAGGCTTAGTCAACACATCTGCTACTTATTCCTCAGTCGAAACATACTTTAGCTTTACATCTCCCTTCTGCACCATATCCCATATGAAATGATATTTGATATCAATGTGTTTCTACTTATCATGAAATACAGGATTCTCTATCAACTTGATACAAATATGATTATCACAAAGGATATCAGTGGCATTTACATCTGCATCAAATAATACTGACAACATCTTTTGAAGCCATATTGCTTCACTGCAAGCTGAACATGCTGCAATATATTCTGCCTTGGCTGTGCTAAGTGCAATACTGGTATGCTTTCTACTGAATCAAGAGATCATGCCAGATCCCAAACTAAAACATCATCTCAATGTACTCTTTCTATATTTGGCACTTCCACCCCAATCTGAATCTACATATCCATGCAACTTGATCTCTCCACTAGATGTATATCTCATCCCATAATCTAAAGTTCCCTTTAGATACCTCATCACATGCTTTGCACCAATTAGATGAACATGTTTAGGATTCACCATGTACTGACTTAATGTGTTTACTGCAACACATATATCTGGTCTGGTATTGGTGAGGTACATCAACGAACCAATGATTTGTCTATATAGTGTGACATCGACAACTTCTAAGGTGTCATCATTAAATAACTTCAAACTCGTAGTCATTGGAGTGGTCATATCTTTGCAATCTAGCATTCCAAATATTTTTAAGATTTCAACAGTATACTTTCCTTGATTTAGAAAAATCTCATCTGAATGTTGCCATACTTCAAGACCTAGAAAGTAGTGCATCATTCCAAGGTCCTTCATTTCGAATTCTGTAGCAAGCCTCTTCTTACATTCGATTATTGGCTTATATTCACCTGTTGTTGAGCCGCAAAAAGAACACATTTTATTCACCTTTCATATACCATTTGTCACATTATTCCTATCTTATCCTTCCATAAAACCATTAATATTCACCACTTTCATAATAAATATGGGTTTATATTACCATTTTCCAAATCATTTATTTTTGAGTATTTTGAGTGAATTTGTGGTTAATTATTGAGAAAAATAACATATTTTCATTATACTTTAAAGTTGGATGAGTTTGGTGATGTTTACAGGTGTATTTGAAGACTTTAACAAGCTCAAAAGTGACCACCTAGCCTCAAATTCGAATTTCATCCCCAAGATGTGGGCTAATTTCAAGGAGAAGATGATGGACATGTGGAGAGAATATTTCATCCAATATTTGTTGAGGATTTGAAGGGATGAGTTGTAAATTTGGTGAGTATTTTGAGGGATAAGTTGAGAGAATAGTGGATCTGTAATTATGATTAGTTATCTTGAATTCATGTATAAATAGGAGGGCTCTCTCCTCATTTTGGTTAGAGATCTCTCTAGTGGCTTAGAAGTAGAGAATAGTTCAAAGTTAGTCATAGAGTGGATTCTTGATTGTTATGTAATGTAGATGATGCTTAATGCACATCCTTTGATTCTCCTATGTTAATATAGATTTTCATCTCTTTCTTTCTTATGAATTGTTAATGTAGATTTTCAGTAATCTCTTTCTTATGAATTGATAACATAGATTTATTGTGAGCTCACAAGTTAATGTTGATTATTTTCTGTCAGTTTATTTCATGCAATTTTAGTCTTTCTTTATCATGTTAATTTATGCAATTTCATGTTTTTTGCAATTATATGTATTTCCATACAAGTTAATTTATGCAATTTCCTATTTTCATAACTTAGATTCAATTTCAGTTGTAGAATAGGTTAGTAATACTCTGCCCCTGCATATATTTTGTATGTACATCACAAGTTTACGCTCTTTCCGGGTTGACAATTAAATCGTTGGATATCTGTTATAATTTGTTTAATATTTGCACTGACATTTTGGCACTGTTGTCGGGGAGGTGCTAAAAGGGATCCGAGTTTAGATAAATAGATAGATTACTTTTACATTACACAGCAAGGGGGAGGGGAAAACGGTAAGACGCAATGACGACTTCACTAGGGAATTTTCGTGGTGTAACATCTAGAGGTATCCACTATAGTGGGGTGTCCCAAAGCCTTTTTGTTCCTTTGTTGTTTCTGCAAGCATG
Organism: Pseudotsuga menziesii; assembly: GCA_001517045.1. Classification (NCBI taxonomy): domain Eukaryota; kingdom Viridiplantae; phylum Streptophyta; class Pinopsida; order Pinales; family Pinaceae; genus Pseudotsuga; species Pseudotsuga menziesii. The sequence goes on along the minus strand of LPNX010489523.1, from coordinate 134,288 downwards.
TTTATTTTTCTGCAAAGTATTTACTTTTCCTGCAAGAGTGTTCTTTTGTTTTCTGCAAATGCGAGTTTATTTTTTATGCAAGTTTTCTTTTATAGTTTTGTAGTGTAAAGTTTGGATTGCTTTCATTTTGGGCGCCTTTATTTCATATTAACTTGCTTCTAACTTTGTATCTGTTCATTCTTTGTTTTGTACAGATATTTGTACACCTTTTTATTTCTGTTTTTGCACTCATCTTGTGCTACTTTTTTTGTGTTTGTCGTGTACTCGTTTTTTTTCTAGTACTTGATTTGATTCCAATAAAATGATTTTAGGATGAGCATAAGCTTAGAGCAGCTCACTCAGATCCTCACAAAAGCCAGGATCTCCTCTTCTTGAGAAGATAAGATCTTGGTAGCAGCTAAAGATATAATTACTCTTGAAGCAAACAAGGAAGAATCTGTGTTTGAAGAACCATGCATATCAGATGAAGAACACTTGTTCGAACTGGAGATTGAAGAGGATGAAGTAGGGATCTTGGGTGATCATCATGCAAACGGAAGCTGCATCGAACAATGGTTCCAAGTAAGTACTAGGTTAGATCGATTTTGTTTTCGCTTTTATTTTATTAATTCATATTTTCAACATTTAATTTTTTATATTATTGTAGGTTTAGTTTTTTAAAATTAAAAGATAATTTTGGTTTACTTCTTTTAGATGTATAGTTCCACTGGAAATTTCACTACACCTAAATGATTGTAATTTTCAATTAGAATAGAGTAGGTAGGTTTTAGTTTCTATTTCTAATTTAATATTAGCATGTAGGATACTTTAATTTGCTTCAATGTCTTTATTTGCTAAAATTTTCATTTATTATTCTGTTTTTAAGTTTATTAGAAATTAAAAATTAATTTTAAATCAAAAAATATTTATGAAAATTTTGATCTCTTTTCCTTTTCATTTTTTTA